>VXAL01015283.1:203841-249707 GCA_013399475.1 Chauna torquata
CAGGACTGGAGGCGTTTCTATAGCGTTATGCTTATTCCAAATAGGAGTAGTCGTCTAATTCTTGGTGTCCCATTGTCTAATATTGCTGCTTTTCCTGAGAATCAGTGATGATCCCTTTGGAATTTTCACTCCAAACTCTTCTTGCTTATATTGAAACAAAATCACCAACAACTGTATTAGCATAAGCATTACAACTTGCGTGCGTGGGCCTTTAGACAGTTGTTATCGTAAATCCAAAAGGTGGTGAGATGCTTTTTGACTGAAGGCTGTTTTCCATATTTCCATTGTCCTTGACATCTTGTGAAGGTGGATAAATTAAGAAATTTCTGATGGAGAAATCTGGATTAGATACTTAGGCATTTGAGTTCACTGAAGAACTGAATGTCCAACCAAAACATAAGTGAATGGCATTCATTAAAAAATACAGATTTGAGCTTAAAAGCTATTGGACTCACCAGGTGAATTTTTTTTGTTGAGATTCTGTACTTCACAATGTTGAGAGTGCCAAGGACCAACACTTTAGAGCACTGTGATGTTTCTGAAAAAAACCCTGTAGATCTTTGAGTCAGTGTCCTGCCCATCCTGGTTCATGCTAGACAATTTATGGTCTGTGTGAGGGTTTGTCTGCAGCCTGTGTTCCATTGCTGAATGCTAGCATTGCTGTGTCAGCACATCAAGTCAATAGTAGACTTTACAGACACCAGGCTACAGAGTTTCAAAACACCATCCAGATTTGCAGAGACATTTCCCATTGCTCTGGTTATCATGACAATGCCTAATTGATCCAAGAGCCAAAAGGCCATAGCCCAGAAAGGAAATACATACCTCAGGTGGGAATTCAGCAGAGTTTAGGTACTTCATTCCAAAACTGCAATCCAAAGAATAATTGATCAGGTGTCAGCTAACTTGGAAGACATATCTGAATTTCTTACCCTGTGCTTCCAGGTTGCATGTTTCCTGGTGTCTGCACATCCCAGTTGCTATGTAAAGCAGCAACTCTGTTCATACTCAAACTTAACTGGGATCCACTAAGTGGGAGTCATTTCATATAGATAATCTGAGGAGAATGACCAGAAATGCTTTCTCAGAGGACATCCACTGTGATAAAGAATTAGCTTTTGCTTCCCTTTAAAATCTCCTCTTTTATATAATTAGGGCTCAGTGATTAGAGCAGTTGTTCATGATGTTGCTGAATCCCTTCTCACCTCTGGCAGCTTCGATCCCATATTTCTGTCCAAGGAGTGGACCTGTCCCAGCAGAAGCCATTAGTAAGGAGGAGAGAACTCTGTCACCTTTTCTGTTGAAACTGTCACAGTACAGGAAAGAATCCATGTGCCAGAAGTTGTCACCTACTGATTCAGTTCTTAAGAAAGTGTGGCCAGTAGCACTCTCTTGATTTCCGGCACAGATCTTCATTCATTCCATTCGGAGCTTTAAAACTTTGTCCTTTAAACATTTGAGGCATCAGGTCCCACCTGAAAGTACAAAGGCACCTTAAGAGAAGATATTTTTATCCATGGTTAACCCAGGGAGCCTATTGTAATTCCAATCAAGACAAACAAATTCAATTCAATGGAAGGAAGTAAATGCCTAAATTTACAGGCACTAAACCACAGTGTGGCTCTGCAGGGAGACAGTGGCAAGGATTTAGACAGGGGCCAAATAAGGTGAGGCTGTACCTGCAATCCATTTAAAAGAGGGTGCTGGTTAAGATAGACCATTCTTGATTTTTGTTTTCAAACCTGTTTAACTGATGGCTGGCTAGAAACAGCAAATTTTGTGAGAAGAATATGATACATGTACTAAAGAAAGTTAATTCCCTGACATTTTAAGATACCGTGCATTAATTTTTCATGTATTTATTTTTGGAGAGAGAGAAGGTGGGAGGAAGAGGTTCTTGTTCCAGTTTTGTCCTGTTATTTGGCAACAGCAGGTTGAGAATTAACTAGTGTGATATTTTCAGAGCCTTTCAGAGGGATTTGGGCATAAGCATAAGCAAGAAGAACTCAGGTAAATAGTGGTGAATACCTCAAGTTTAATACCATACTCTGCTGTAACGAATATCCATGCAGAAACAAAATAAAGAAATAAGAGACATCTTCATATCTCAGGGATCTGTTCTCTCCATGTCATTTCTCAGTGCTTTTCATGCACATCTTCCCCGTGGATAGATATTAGGGGACTAAGGAAAATTGATCTAAATATGCTCTCCTTCCTCACCTCGTACTTCTGTACAGAGCATTGAGAATGAAATACATGTGCTTGAAGAGTTAAAGTAGATCCAAAAGCTAACACAAGTATCCAAGGGGAAGGAGGAGGTAGAAATAAATTTTGTTGTAAAAAGTCTCAGTACCAGGTTTTCAGTTTTGAAACCTCTGTGTCCTTTCTAGTGGCTTTTGCCAGTCATGTAAAGATGAAGGCTAATCTGAAATCTCTTCTCTGGGCAGCAACATTTGATGCCTCATCTGTCTAGTGTGTCTGCTCTGTTCCCCTTCATGCCTCTTTTTTTTAATTCCTTTTTTCTTGCAGTATTAAAACAATGATCGTTACTCAGGTGTATGTGGTGGGAAGGCAATACATTTCATCAGCACACAATACATGGGCAATTTCAGATATATAGTTTCACTCAAACTCACTGTCAGGAAAATAGTATGTGAATTTGGCCTGAAAATGTAATGCACAGATTATGTGAATGATTTGGGCAGGCTCAATTCACCTACCAAGATGATGATCAGTTCTGCCAGTTAAGTGACATTTGGGGACATATATGTTTGTAGTTGTAGATAAGTTGTCAGGAATGGTTATTTTATGACTTCCTCATTTCCATCTGACAATTTAGGTCTATATGCCTACACAGCAGGTAGATTTCTAATCTGCTCTTTATTATTTTATTAATTATTTTGGGAAAAAAAACTCATGAAAAGAGTTTTTTTCTGAGTAAGAAATGATTTATTTTATTCACACTGAAAGATCACTGTTCATAAAATAAGAGGGGCTACCATCTAATGGAAAACATACAGCACAGTGATATAAAAGTTGTATATGTGAGCTGTTGTATAGATACAAAGCAGTATCAAAATACAGTTTAACAGATCCTGTGGTTTATTTTGCAGCATGCTCTCTCTGACAAGGCCAAGGTGAAAACATTCGATCCAAAGACAACTTGTTTGCAAGAATGCCTTATCACCACTTTCCAGGAAGCTTACTTTGTTTCAGAAAGTTTTGAAGAAGCCAAAGAAAAGATGAGGTAAATTATTTCCCTTGACTCTAAAATCTAATTTTCTCTTCTTTAGTGGTAGAAAAAAAGGAAGTGTTAATTTTCTTTTTTCTTTCAGGGACTTTGCTAAATCAATCAATCGTCCCTTCTCTGTGTATTTCAATCCATACACGCAGAGCATTGAGATTCTGAAGGATACTAGGAGTATAGAAAATGTCGTCCATGACCTCCGCAGTGATCTAAACACTGTATGTGATGCATTAAGCAAAATGAACAGATATTTAGGGATTTGATATGTGTGGCACTGTGATTTGCTTTCAGCTGCTTCTTTTGTAGCCGGTCTAGTAACATCGCATAATATGGCTAACTCTTCAAACCCATCAATTTTCCCTTTTCAGCTTGGCCTGTGGCTTGCATCATTGTGTAGCTCTTTCTAATTGTAATGTGCAGACAAACCAGGGCAACGCTAATTCGTAAACTCAACATGGAGTGTGGCAGAATATAACCAGCAATTGCTCAGCACAATGTCATGTACAAGTACAGCAGTAAAAGCTTGCCTGGCAATGGCTTTCTCTCCTTAAGATGATTCACTTTGATGTATAAGAAGTAGTGTTGCTGATTTCATTGTCTGAGTTTATTTCTTTGTAATCCCTCTCCTCGTCTAAGAATCCAGAAAAAAAATATTTGCAACGTTTTCCATTTTCTTTGTAAGAGAATCTGTATTTCCTTCTGTAGTGGTGAAGACAATGTTTTGCCTATATATTTGTAACAGAACTGAGTGTCTCTTGTGACTGAACAATACAATTTATACCCTAATGTGGAGATCAAGAAGGCTATGTAACAGTACTAAAAGGTCTGTGGAGGTTACAGATTGAGAACTCACAGCTGACAAATGTTTAATGTGGTTGAGTAATTGCAAAACAATAATAAACAACAACAACAACAAAAACCCTGACAATTCATGCAGAAAGGTGGTGGTACTTCGTACATGAATTACTTGTGACAATCCTGAGCACACTTCCACTGCAGGGGTTATCTGGAAACAAGAGTGGAAATGCCTGTGTTAATTCCAGGTTGTTAGATGTGTATATAAAGCCCTTCTACATCATTGTGTGCCTTCTGCATTCCCTTGTCTTTTTGAGCATAGTCCACTTGCATTTCATGCATAATTTGCCTTTCCTCATTATTCCACATTCAACCTTGACATGGGCATGCATGACTGGGTCTACACGGTATCAGTACTTATAAAAGGGTGAATATGGAAGTTGTTATTTAATTATAGCCAAGACAATTATCAGTTAGTAGATTACTTGTGGGGTGATTAAATCATAGAGACGCCTAAGCTTCCTAGCTTGTACCAGATGGAACAGGTAATGCCTGAATTAATAAACTCTAAGTTAGCAAGCTCTGACAGAAGTACAAGCTCTGTCTGGGGAGCACGGTATAGAAATATTTGAGCCAGCTCCTATCTGGAAGCAATAATTATGCATGTCTTTCCTTTATCTGAGTTATTCTGTTCTCCCATTAGCCAAGATAATGGAGAGTTGACTATATTGTATGGACCCTTCTTAATGAAATGCATGGCTTATGCAGATCATGTCAGTATGGGTGAAAGTGTCACGGCTTGTCTACATATATGGAAAACAGATATCTATTGAAGCTGCTCTCCCAGCTGAAAGAGTCATGCAGATACTCTTAAGTGTTGCTGGCAATTTCAGTGTAAAGAGAGCACCACTTGATAGTATCAGCACATCCTTAAATAAGAGGCAATCTATAAGGATAATTTTCATAGGGAAATCTGCCACCTCCTCAAAGATAACTATGAGATAACAGAAAATGCTCTTTTCTCTGGATGGTCCCTGCTGCATTCTAATTCTGCTGTTAATAGGGTGTGGAAAAATCTAGTTTTAGATTTAACTGTGACTGCTGCTGGTACAAATGAAGAGCTGTTGAATTATCCCATGGGGATCAGCATGCTGGAGGAGTTTTTTAACTTCCTGACATTAGTGCTGGCTCCATTAACTAGCACTTATCACAGAGGAGTCTTCGGCAACCCTGGCATGGAAGTTTTTCCCTCTTTCTTCCTATGGAATCTGATGAACCCCTTGTAGCCCTTTCTGGAGAAAATGGACTGAACTGATATTTGCTTTAACTGGCCTGAAAAATCCTTGCGCAAGGAATAATAGAACTTAGTTCAAGACCTGACAAAGTATTGTTGCTTGCTTAAGTAAAATAAAGCCGCAGTGAGTAACAAAGACACAAAGCTTGCAAAGTTATTGAGCTTTTCCTTTGAATCAGAATTGCACAGGAAAATTTTAAATCCTTATAATATCTGGATTTGTTCTTGACTTTTCTGAGTAGCTTAAAATAAGGATTCTACAGAAGTAAAACAATAGAAGCATATCTTTGTTTTGTTTTGTACTGTTAACATGTAAATCTTATTATGGGTTAGGGAGAAACCCTTGAAATCCAATAGTCATTTTAGGACTAATGATGGCAAGGAAACTGTCTACAGTGAAGATATAATGTCAATGAAACAGAACATTGTCAAAGGATAATGGGCTCCTGCTGCTAGATATATGCTTAATCCAATGATTTTATTTCCATTATACAACATGATTAAAAATAAATTAAATATAACGAGCTGAGGAATAATAGTGATTTAGAGAGACAATTGCTCATTGTTCTTACATAGTAAAGCTGTGTTCTTACAGGCTACAGGGCAAACTTGCGCTGGGCTTCAGCCAGTCAGGAACAGGGACTCAGAAAAAAGGCTTTAAAAAGTGCACTATTGCACTTTTATGAATCAAATAGTTCCAGCTTAGCTGAAATTCTTCTCTACAGTTTTTATTAGCAAATTAAGATCAGCAGTGCAGCAATCTCCTTGGATGACAAGCTCATTTAGGCATAATGAGGGAATTATTGACAGTTATCAAATTACACTAACGTTTCATTTAAAATAGGCCATATTTATCTAAGGTGCTTGTTTAGCTTTACTGAGCCGGACTCTGGAAATTGGACTTCTTGCTTAGGCTCATTTATTTCCTGTGTAATTCTGAACTGATGCTTTATGGGTCTGAGATATATGTTCTTGCTTTGCCTGCACAGAGTAAATGGGCCCGAGCTTAATGAATGTAAAGCATTGCAGTGTTTACTACCATGCAAAGTCTAAAATGAAAAACAGCACTCTGAGACATTGCAGCAAATACAAATACTAAGTTTCATTTGCAAGCCAAGACATGGTTCATGTGTTTCATTTCATTTATTCACTAGAGAGGATGGAGTAGGGAAGGTGTTAACACAATATATTGTGTTTTCTCTCTCTACTTTTCGAGACCTGTTTAGAAGCCTGTTTTAAGTTTAGGCCTTCAATACGCTTTCATGACACAGGGTGTCTTTTCCTTTCTTCTTGTTATGATATCCTAATGTGATGGGGAAAACTCCAGAAACTTGCTGTACTGTGATGTATATTTACTGATGTTCTGTAGTGGATTACAAACGAAAGTTTCATGTCTTTGAAAGGACAGCCTGGTTTTGGGAGCTGAAGCTGGTGAAGGCTTTCACCTACAGGCTGCTGGTATATATCCAGCCCAGCCAGCAGCTACTGAAAGCTATCACTGGCCAGCAGCAGCCTGGCCTCTGTGTGATGAACAGGGAGGCAGGGATTGCTTGGTTTTGAGTAGTGGAACTGGGGAGACATGATAACCTTTTTCAAACACATAGAAATAGCTGCAAAACGGAAGGGACAAACTGTTCTCCAGCCTCGAGAACTGATGGACTTAAATTGCAGGGCAGGAGCGTTAAGTTCTGTAACAGTGAGGACAGTGAAACTTGGGGGACAGATTGCCTAGGGAGACAGCAGAGCCTCTGTCATTTTTAAGAGAACGGTTTAGACAAATCTCTCTCAGGAATGGTATTCGCACAGTTGGTCCTGCCTTGAGACCAGGGGACAAGCTGTATGACATCTTCAAGTTCCTTAGAGCACCTGCCTGGAAAAGGGTTCAGGCTGCTCATAGAAAGGCTCCAGATGGCTCACAAAAGCAGTAGTGGTCATCAGCCGCCACTGTGGAGCATCTGCATATCACCTGCATCCCCGCATCTTCCTTTGATCTTAGACCAACCCTGAAGAGTGGTTCTTCATCTTTCCATCTTCCCTTAGGGAATGAATAGGATCAACAATCTGAGTGCAGTCTCCGGTAGTGGCTATGCTGCTCTATTTTAAGTTCATAGGCCATTTGAGAGAGCTCTGTGTGCAAGTCACCTGCTTGTCACAGCTACACAGAGGCAGAAGACTGATAGTGAGCAAACAGCATTTGTCCTTTTTGTAAATGAGGTTTAAAGCTGCTCAACTTTATATACAAAAAGTGCATATTTCATCCTATCCGTGCCTGTGTTTGGGCTGCCAGGAAGACTGTGCTGCCTTGAGCAATCTGGAGAACCTGGCGCTCTTTCAAGCTCCTGAATCTGAGTGCTCCAGCCATGTGTCAACCTCATATCTTGGTGAAATCCCGGCCCAGAGCTATCTGTTCTCCCTAACTGCCTGGTTTCCAAAGGAAAGAAACCCACTGGTGTGGTCCAGAAGGGAGCTTTTGTTCAAGCCCCTGATGTAGCTGGCCAGGGAACTTGGGGCCCACGCTTACATTAAGGGCCAGGTGAGGATTGATGCAGTGCTCTTTAACTTAGGTAATTACCTTTCTGCCCCAACCTGGTAACTTCTCTTATTGTTTCAGCAATTGTTTCTGTGCCTTTTTAGAAATATGGCAGAAATACCCATTCTATCTCACTAGGAGCCATTATCATATTTCCAAATAATTTGCGAAGGGAGTAATTCTGGTATTGCTATATAATGGCTATGTTTTGTGGTATCAATCACTTAATCTCTGGAAATACTTCACAGACAAATTCCTGCCTTCTCAGTGAAAAATAGGTCAACAGTGACAGATTCCTCTGCTGGACTTTGAAGTACGTTTAAGACAAGGAGCTAAGAGGTGGTTGTACTAGCAAGTATTTATTAGTAACAGGTCCCTCTAGTTGACCTAGTGAAGGCTGCAGAGATGTCCTTGACATCCTTATTGGCATTTTCCTTTAAATTAGTTGAGCTTGGAGACTAAATAATGTCCTCCTAGGTTGAAATACTCCATGAAATGTCTATTGTTTCATTTTGTATCTGGTTGTGGATTAACGGTAAGTAAATACAACATAATCAGAATTCAGTGATGTCTATTCAGAACATTTTGCAGCAACTAAGTTTAGTTTAAAAAGGCACTCTAACACCTTAGAATAGGAATTCATATTTTTATGCCAACAGCTGAGGTGTTAAGATGAAACAAAAAACAAGTGCTGACATCTTTTTGGGATTTGACCCAGAGTGGACTGTTCAGGTGGAATAAATGTCAAATGGGTTACATAGTCACATGCTTTAAAATGCAAGTGGGTGATGGATATTCAGATGGACATTTTTTAATGTAGTCATAAATTTCAAATGTCCAGAAAAAATAACGGAGAAGAAGCTGCTGTTGCCACACTCCACCTTCAGAGGAAAAGAGTTCACAAAGCAGCAGGAGGTAGATTTCAGTCCTTGTTAAACTGGCACATGGCCTGAAATACAAACCAAATAACGCCTACATCACTTGCTTCTGCATGAAATCGTGCATGAATACTATTCTGATAACAGAGCAACAATAAAGCACTTCAGAGCCAAACAGCCCTACTTCCCCACAGGAGACAAAGTAGGTGATTTGAGACCAGCATGGCACAAATCAAATCACTTTTATTTCCTATTAAATCAATTCTGTTTTCTATTTCTTTTGCAAAACACCTTTTGAATTGTGTTACTATTTTATTTTTCTGTAAGGATGATAAAGAGAGATATTAATTATGGAGTGGTTGATGTTCCCAGCACTTTCTGCTTCAAGATTTTCTTGTTGCTCCCAAGCTCTCTACTGACTCTTGCTATTTTACAAGGAAGGAGAGTAATGCTGAAGACGTGATGTTGTCATTTCCCAGGGGATGACAACTCATGGGTACACCTAACATCCTACTCTCCCTCACCATCCCTCCTTGTAGTGCACTGCTAACTTCAGAGATGTTAATAAGGCCAGTTTACAATAAATGAGTTTGAGGTTATGCACACAGTGGATTTGCTATTCTAGCGGAATTTGTTGGGATGCTCAGTTTGGTTGAATTCCCTTTTGCAGATTACCCTTGATAAATCATCACAGGTAAAGTTATGAAAAAGCAGACGTCTTGCATCAGATGGGGACCGGGGAGTCAAAAATCTCCACTGCTGCAAAAGCAGCACATGTTCCAAGAGGCATCGTACTGCCAGTGCCCACCAATTTAATTACACCTAGCTCAAAATGGATTTCATAGTTACTGGCCTAAAAGGCTACCTGTTACCTCCAGGTCTCAGCCCAGCCTCTATTTGCAGAGAGCTGTGTCTGCGAGAGCAGGAGCTAGAGCTGCAAGTCAGGCACGTAAGGCCTGTTTCTCATTTCACTTGCAGGCGTTTTTTAAAAGCCTCTTTTGCAATGTTATTTCCAGAATAGAAATGCAGTGCGCAGAAGATGCGGAGGAAACGAGGTCTGGTCTTTTCTGAGGTCTCATTGGTTCCTCACAGTGTTGGGCAGCCCAGTGAATGCAGCTAAGGGAAGGCTATTTGGGCCCATGCCGACTGATGGGAGCAGGAGTTAAGAAGCCACCTGAGCCCCAGAGAAGCGCTCCCACTCCTAGCTGGTCTGTGGCCTCAAAAATACCCCGCTGTTTGTCTGTCTTCTGTGACTTTTTACAGAGCACCTCCTCAGGATTTGTCTGGGGGTGTTTGTATAGAGGGATGAGTTAATGTCTGCTGACGTATGTGCTGGAAAGGTGGTAGTAAAGAGAGGTTGAAGAGCACCAAGAATTTTATTTCATGTCTCTCCTTTCGTATCTTTCCTTTTGATACCTGGCTTCGGCCTGGAAAAAAAGCACGCTAGAAGCCCACCAGCACCATCCCTGTAAGCACCAGGCAGAGGTGACAAAGTCATCCTTTCCAGACCTCCCTCCCACTGCAGTCATCCTGCGGAAACTGTGCTGTTGGCCGTTCCCAGCCACCTAGTGTAGCCCCCTCTTCTCTGAGACCAGTGACAGCCAACAGTGCAGCTGAACGGATGCGTGAGCGCTCGCTTGCTCGTGTACACGCCCGGGGCTATTTCCCCGCAGGACACTGACATGCAGAGGTGGGCAGCCCAGTGAAGGTCTCAGGATGAGTGCAGCGTTCCTTCTGGGATGGCGAGCCCTGCCACACTGCTGGAGTGAAGCTCTCCAGGATAGACAGGGCTCTCAGCTGTAGCAATACTGTCTTCCTCGCCCTGTTTCAGAACCAGAATCACCTTAAATAGCTTGCTTAGCAAGCCTAATACTTGGGGACAGTTAAAAATGTCAACAGATCCCAGAGACTTAAAAACATGAGGAAAGAGCAACTGTGTGGTAACTGTTGGCAAGTATTGATTTTCTCATCGCAATCTGAGCACACAATCAGGCGTACTAAGGACGTGGGGTTCCTGTGAATTCAGTTTTGATATGCAGCCTCTCAGAAAGCTCAGGAGAATCAAATGGGGGCTGTTTGCAGCTGAATAGGCACAGGGTTCTCTGTAATTCTCTGTGTTTTCCTGCCATTACCTTATTTCCAAAGGAGAGGAAGAGCACTGTATTCATGAATGCTATGTAAAAGCTGTTGCTTTTTCACAGAGCAATAGCTTGGTTTGCCTGAGTTGGGAATGAAAACCTGGTTAGAGGGAGTGAATTAAATCTCAAATGTAATGCCTCTGATTTGCAGAAGGGAAAGGGGAAGTGCTAAGTGAATGTAGGAAATTGCAGCATTATGCATTGTGAGAGCAGTTCTTTCCATCCTTGTAGCTAATGGACCGAACAGAAAATGAACAATTTGTTTCATACAATGATTCACCAACACTCTGACAGGGTTTCCAATTCTGAGCTCAGTTTCATATTCAGCTCCCTGTTTACTAGTGAAATAGTACAATTATCTGTCTACCTCTCACATTTTATAAACAGGCAAGGCTGCAGTATCTGAAAAAGAATAAAAATAACTGTATAAATCCTGTCTGTTTAAGGCTGGAGGGAGTGGAAATAAAGCAAGTGTTATCCTTCCAGTAGTTTATTGGAACACTCATCTAAAAATGAAGTTAAATTTCCTGGGAAAATAGGTGTAAAGGAAAAGATGCCAATGGAACTCAGTTTTCAATTTCTATTTAATGTTTTCCCCATTCAGGTTTGTGAAGGGAAATCACAAAACATTTCCTGTTTAAGTTCCCCTGTCAAATTGTCAATAGTAAAATAGCCAGAACAGTTACAGCTGAATTGGCCACATAAAGCTCTGGTGAGAACGGGATGTTTCTCCCAGGGGCATTTGATAAGTGTGCTAAACTGCTTTACAAGATAGGTTGACATTTTTCTGCATTTAACCCCAGCTTTATTTTGTACAGAAATCACTTGCACTATAAGGGGTTTCATTTTTTAATCTGGAAATATTTGTGAGCCTGCCTTGGCTGCATACATTTTTTGCTGGTGCAATCAGAGTGTTTGAATGAGGGAAAATCTAGAAACATCCTTCCAGAAAGGTGTAATTAGTTGCTTGGTAATATTGACTATTTATGAGGCATTTGAGCTTATCAGGGCTATTTCACGAGAGATTCTGGAAAAAAAAAAGATTGTAAAAGGGCAATCCCTGTCCCAAAGCATATACTGTATAAATTCAGAAGAGTTTTTAAAATCCAGTTAGAGTCAGTGGGTTGGATGGAAGGAGATAGCTATAAAGATAGCTATGAAGGCTATTAACAAGGGCAGTGGCCTGCATAGTTGAGGATTTAGGAGTCAATTTCAAATTGCATAGATAAAATACACAAAAACTAGAAGTCAGTAGTGACAATTACCTGTTGCAGACCATTCTTCTAGATAGTGATGAGACTGACAGTTCACAGGAGCATCTAAGTCTACCCCTAATGCTCACTATAAACGATGAGTATAAGGTGCATGCTAAAAATGCTTTTAGTCTGAGAGCTATTTAAATTGATGGCAACAGCAGCAGTCAGCGTGGGTGCTGAAATATAGGATCCTGGTGAGGAGGTGTGGGCAGCGGAGGTGGCCTGCCTGCCTGGGAATGGCACCCATCAGGGGCTTCACAACCACAGAAGAACATGCATTTCATAGCAGCTGGTTTTTTTGCGCATTGTTCCTGGTGACCCCAGAGGGAACTCTGAAGTGTCACCTGTGAGAGCCTTTCTCGGTAAAGGTAACTTGGAGCAGTTAGCATGAATGTAGCTGCCTGCATTATTAGTGTCTCTTTTTGGTCTGATGAATCTCACCCCATATGCTTTTGACTGCAGCAAACTCCCGGCAAACCTTGGCCGTGGTCTGAAACTAAGTGAATCCTGCCATTTTGTTTAGCTCTGGAAGAAATCATAGATCTGGAGGAGAAGGAGGAATCTGCCCAGAGAGTTACCATGCTGTGATGGTCCTTTGCAGTTAGTTGGTAATGCTTTGAGCTAACAAGCAGAGATCATGGTGGTCCCAGGGCTATCTTAAACTAAATCTGGGCAGAATTTGCACATAGCCATTTCTGTGACTATGGATCTACAGTAGATTTCTCTGGTTTTCCTTAAATTCCTGAGTTTCTATTTTCTACTGGGCATAGCATAAGGAAAGGAAACCAAAAACTGAGAAAAAAAATGTTTTGCCTTTGTTGGTAGACAAGTGGTGCCAACAGAAGTGGTGCCTTTCCACCACCACTGAGTTCAAGAGTGACTGCTCCTTGTCCAGCCTCCCTGGGACTATCACCACCAGAAGTTGTCTGAGACAGCGTTTGTTCCCTGTGATTCCTTCTTGAAACCTTAGAAGTTGCCTGGGGCACTACAGTGTGGTGAAAGGTGACTTGTCTTTCCCTTTCGGAAGATGACTTCATCTTTGCTACTGCAGAAACGACCTTTATTTCTTGCTGATTTCTGAAAAATGTTTTGTGATGAGAAGACAGACAGTACACCTACTTTCACACGTTTGCCTAAGTGCAAGCAGCTTGCACACGTCCTTCACTGTTGGACGTTTCCCAGCACCGGGATCTGTGATGCCCAAAACAAGCGTTAACATCTATTTGTTTTAAAAGATGAAAGCAAACAAGCAAACTGATATTTTATTGCCCTCCTTCCCTTCTGCGTTTAAATTACCATTTCCCCTAATTAATCCTATGTCTGGCTCCTCAGTTAGGCAATACAGCTGAACTTTTATTTTTCAGTGTATGTATGTATGTACAGGTAAATTAAAAAGAGGCCATATTATTTTCTGGGCAGATTTCTCCATGGTATCCTATGTCGTAACTGCTGCCCTTCTGAGAAGCTGCATGTGGTTCTCATGCAGAAAGCAGAGCAAACATTATGTAAGTAACCCATATTGACTACCAGATGCCTCAAAGTGTCCAAGACTTGTAGTAAATTACTGTTTTCTTAGGTCCACATCCACTCTGCTTTCTGATGTTTTCCCTTTGATGCACTGTGACCTTGCTGCGAATGTGATGCCTTCTGCTCAGTGCTTGCGTGGACAGATGGACAGTGGTGCCAGCAAGGGATTGCAATATTCAGTCCATTAGGCTCTTGCTTGTCATTCCTCAGACGGATGACAACTGATTAGCTAAAGCTAATGGTTTCAGACAAGTGCTTAACTAGACTTAAAGAAATACTGTCTCTGTGAAACAACAGTCTTTTGATGGATATTTAAAACTTCACTTCTCTGCCAGATGGATGTATTAGTAACCATACTTCACCAGCTGATCGCATCTCATAATTACAATTACTTGTCCTAGCCCAGGGAAAAGCTCAGTTCATTTGTCCAAGTATTGATTAACTGGTGTAGTCAAGATCACTTTACTTCACAGAGGATGGATAGCCATTAATAATGTTATAATTACAGAGCAGAAAGTACGGTGATGAGGGGCTAGATTGGAACTTCAATAGATAAGGAGACAGGCATTGTTTATATAATCCTGAAAAAAATACAGCTATTATGTAAAAGGGGGCTGTTAACCCAGAGAAACCACCGGTGACAATGAGCCGTTCACGTCCTGCTGCACATGGGGCTCTCTCCTGGTGCGAGTCCCTGGAGTGACTCAGCCACTCGGGGCAAGGCCAGGAAAACATTTGTCCAAGTGACGTGCTGGGGCTGAAGGGTGTGCAGGAGCATGAGGACGCAGTGCCTTATGCTGTATTTTGGCGTTGTGAAACTATCAAATGCAGCCATACCCAAGCAAAGGAGGAGTGGCATTTAGTCCCTGCTCCCCATCTGGTAGGTGAGGCGGGGGGCAAGGAGAGGCAGGGCTTTACACCCATGGCAGATGCCTTAGCACAGAGTGGCAGCAGGACTTCCTTCTCCTCTCTTCACTCGTGTGGACACCCTCATGCTCCAGCACAGCCCTGTATCTCCCAGCACTCACGGACCCCATCGACATGACTGCTCTGGTTTGGTGGCTGGCTACCATGCAGGCCAGGAAGGAGGAGAAGGGAAGGGATTTATAGATATGTATCCATCTGTGACAGGAGACGGGGGGGAACAAAAGGAGGGAGGCTCATCTCAGGGGTGCCCAGTGACAGCAATGGGCACAAGCTGAAATACAGGAAATCGAACAGAAGAAACACTTTCTTACTGTGAAGGTGCTCAAACTCTTATACAGGTCGTCCTGAGGGGCTGCGTCCTTAGAGGCACTCAAAGCCTGACAGGATGCAGCCCTGAGGAACCTGCTCTGGGCTGGAGGTTGGACTGGACAATCTCCAGGCATCCCCTCCCGCCTCAACCACTCTGTGACAGAGACCAGGACATTTCACAAATGCTGCTAATACATTGTAATAATGGTGCCATCAGAAGCTTCACCATCTCTTTCTAAGCCAAACATGGGTAATGTTGTAGATTTCATCTAATTTTTGTGGTAGGATCTACAGCACGGTCTGCCTAATGTTTTCTTCTGTGAACCATCTTCCATGCTTTTGCTTGAGACATTTATCACTGATCATTAATCGGTTAGCTCTGTTCCTGACAGAGTGGGATCTCTTCTGAACTCCCATGAATGGGCTAAAGCAAAATAAGCACATAAATAAAACAACCTTATGCATGGAGGAATGCAGTTTTGCAAAACAAGGCAGCAACTTGTAGCTTGTTTAGTTTGTAAGCCTATGGCTGGCTCAT
Source organism: Chauna torquata (assembly GCA_013399475.1). Taxonomy (NCBI): domain Eukaryota; kingdom Metazoa; phylum Chordata; class Aves; order Anseriformes; family Anhimidae; genus Chauna; species Chauna torquata. Next base: position 219,281 of record VXAL01015283.1, read on the forward strand.
TCCCATAAGAGTTCAGAGTGAGCTGCACACTCCGTCTGTGCAGCTTGAGGTCAGGGTCTAACAGCCCCTACAGCTCAGGAAAGAAAATCTGTGAAGATCCTCCCCCTGTGGACAAAGATCAGAAGAATTTTCTTAGTGCTTTGGGTGTCAAAGCCCAATGTCCAAAGACCAGGTCACTTTGGCCTGGTCTGAGGGTGCTGGAAATCTCTTGGGTTAGGGGGCTTCCAGAGAGTCACAGATGGGACCTCATTCTCTTGAACTTCTGGAGGAGGTAAAGTAGGACGTGCACCAAAAATATGGCTTTATTGATGTGGTAAAAACAGAAAATTATTATCTGGACTCAGTAAGCTCATATCTTCAATTTCTTTGACCCCTTTATCTTAGACTTGATTTCAAGGATCTGTTTCAAAATTATTGTCAAAACACCGTTAACCTGTTGTTCATCCATCACACAAAACAAACATATCCATTCCTACTGAGCAAGTAATTGCCCATGGAAGGTGTGTGTGCTTGTATTCCCTCATACAGCCCGTTCTTCCACACAGGTCTGTATTTTTTTCAAATTTTTATGTAAATTCATGCTTATCTCAATTTCTTTACATATGAGCATATTTCACCCAGCTGATAAGGATCAAGGGACCCATCCCTTGCTATATTCTTTATATTCAAACAAGCTAGGGGTTAATTTGATGCCAAGAGAACAGCTTTTAATTCTCCTTCTCAAGGCATTAAACTACCAGCATTAACTTGCTATGTTCAGCTCTTGGGGTCTACAAGGAGATGGTGAGAGCAAATCTGATAGCAGGTATATTGGCATGTGAATGTAAATCAGATAGAGAGCTGTAGGCAAAAGGAATCTCAAGCTAAGATGGTGCATCATGCTTTCCAGAGGAAAAACGAACCAAATTAAGCTCATGCTTTTGCTGTTGTTGTTGCTGTTGTCACAGTATTGATAGTTTGGGTGTTTGACCTGAACACCCGGTGGATTGTTTGGAAATAGGAGGTCAGGAGTTCTTTTATTAGCGATAACATGGAGCGCTCTCATGTCCCACTCTGAAATGTAAAATCTCTTTGCCAGTGCAAGTCTTTCTTACCATTCATTTGATTTATTTCTATCAAAGACTGGTATTCCCTTCATCCTCACTCTCCTTAAAGTTCTCCAGAAAGATACATGCCCTCATTTTTTCTGATTTGGATGTGTAATCCTATGGTGTACTTTTAATTTAGAGTAAGTGCTGGGAAGCAAAATGTAGACAAACAATGTTCTGACTCACAAACACTGATTGCACACCTCCTCTTTACCACTGCCATCATCACTACAAATGCTTTTTAGCTTTTATGGGGTACCTCCAAAATCAGAAAGTTCAAGGGAATGTTACCTTCCTGTTAAAGCTAAGGGAAAATATCCCGAAGCTTGGGGCCCTCTTTAGCAAAATCATTGCAAGCAGCTCCTTCTCTTTCTTAAATTGGCACGGTGACAGCTTGAGAGTATCCACTGAGTGCCACCGTTAAAGTCTGATCACCTGGGGAGAGAAGTGTCTCTCATCCAGGCAGATCCTAAGCCATTTTGGTAATTATAGGTGAAAACTAACAGCTTGCCGGTGCAGATCCTTGAGTGCCCAGGGCATGTGCTTTCAGTAGGAGCCTCCACAGTACAACTGCTGTATTTAGTGATTCTGCACTAGCTCTCTGGGGTCTCCAGGGGACTCCCTGGGTAGAGCACGTTATAAACAGAATAATCAAGAGGTAATAAATGTAATGGACAGCAGTTTTGCAAGCTCCTGACCAGCTGGAGTTGAGAGACCCCATGCCAGCTAATGCAGCTACGTGATTGTCAGGTGCAGGCTGGGCATCTAACCAGACCTTCTGGTTGCAAACTAAAGTGATGCTCCTTCTATCCAAAGGTTGTTTATAATGTTCCTTGATTGCTTCTCCCAATAACATTTTCATTTTCCACCCTCCTAATCTTGCTTGTTCTCTAACTTTCACTAGGCACTGAATAAAGTATGTCTCACTATGGGATGGTGAGGCACTTACTGTCAACCTTACTGTCACCTGCATCAACATCAGCCATGATGTCAGGCTGTCAGTTTTCTGTGTTTGTAAGAGTTAATTGAAGTGGTAGCCAACTGGTAAGAGAATATCCATGTCTTCAACAGGTCTTTCCCTGAATTTAGGTGTCAGTACCAAGATACAGGGTCTGAAAGTGTAATTTAGGCTAAGTGTAGACACCTAAGCTCAAAATCATGGAAATTGCCAGCTCCTTTCCTGCTTACACTCTAGAGGTATTTGAATTCCTTAAGGACAACCAGGTTTGACTCTGGCATTTCCTGGTGCCTAAATCTCAGGAAAGACCCAGGCGTGCCATTGTCAGGACTGAGTGCCTGCCTGAGTATGATTGTGGTTTCAATTCAGCCATTTCCCTGAGTAAGTCTCCTGAAAGTCACGATCAAGTTGGTGGGCTCCATTGGAACCAGGAGGACTAATTTCACAAAATTAGGAGCATGTGATCTTGCCCTTTTAAAACTGAGACAGGGGAAGTCACCTCCTTCTTCCTCCAGAATTCCAGCTGGGAACAGAACTGACCAAAGCCGTAGGAGGATTTTTGTCTTCTAGAAAGAAGAGAGCCCAGCACCTCTCACCTGGGCAGGACGTCCCAGCCACCGCTGCATGGTGAGGAAGGGCACTCTCCATCTCTCCATTGTTAGTTTGATACTAGTTTGGTACTGTAGTACTAAACTATAAAGACAAGAGCATGGATCAGAACTATTTGGAAAAGTTCCTTTGCTTAGAGAGAAATTGCAGTTCTTCTCTGTAATTGTAAAATAACCTCCTTGTGTCTGAGACTCAGGCTATTTGATGAGTTAACAAGACTGGTGTGATGGTGTCATAGAGCATCTAAGCTTCTGTTAAAACAAGTGAATTTCTAACCTTTTTGTTTGCCAAGAAAATCTTCTCACAGTCTAATTAATGTAATGTTTTCTTTCTGAGGCTTCAGACAGCCTTAACAGAAAAGCGTGAACCTTTCCACCTCATTCATCTCAGTGAAGTGCCAGCTTCACACTCCTTGGCTTCACTCAGTGTCAGTGCTACTTGTTTTATTGCTGAGTGTTTGGAAGGGGCAGGTGTGCTGGGACATGCAGGGAAGGAAAGGAAAAGCACAGAAAAGAAGAGCAATGATATAGAAAGAAGGAAAGAAGAAGAAAAAAAGAAGGATGAAAATGGAAAACAAACTACACTAGTCCTAAAGATGGAAAAGTTTTCTCTCAGGAATGCTTGTGATAATAAAATGCTCAAAAATGGAATCCTGAACGCTGAGTAGCTACACAGAGGATAGCCCTGAGTCTTGACCAGAGCACATTCTCCATTGCTAAGATGGTGGCTGTGTAGTTTGGGAAACTTTGTCCTTGATTCTCTCTCTACCATACTCAATGCATTGGAATTACATGTTGATTTTGGTCTTTTCTTCTGAGTTATATTCTGTGCTTTAGATTCCTGCACTGCAAGTGCAATACTCTGCCATGTGTGGCCTCTGATAGGGTATAGATTTTGTAAAACATACCCTCAAATTATTTGAAATTTATCATAGAGGCACTGTGTGTGTGTTTCGAGGAGAAGGGCTAATTCCTGGAAACATGCAAATGGTGGCTACCAAATGATAATTGCAAAGAAGTCTGTAGAAAGAGTTTAATGATCCTGGAAGCCAAGAGGAGTGAATATACCCTTTAGTGCTTGGATGCAAATACACATTAGATACAACGCCTTAACACAGACCTCTAACAGTCAGGGCTGGGACAGCGGGAGGTAGCCCGGCTGTACATTGGCTCTGGCCAGAGGAGGTACACTAGTTGCAAACACCTTTCTTAAGATGTTCATATGGCTTCTCTCTCCGTAATTTGGCCTCTGTCCCCTTGCGGTGCCTGTGTCTGAGGTCTGACTGCTGCTGTCCCCGCTGCACCACGGTCGGGCACTGAGCAGGCTGCGATGCATCAGCCATCCTCTGCATCTGGGCGGTGGGCTGGGCTCCTCCAGTGACTGCAGAGCAAATGAGAGCTAGAGATCTGGCTGGCTCCACCGCAGCAAATTCCTCTGAGGGCAGCCCTTTCATGTGTTACTTTGCTGCTTAAGCCAGAAATATTTCCCACAGCCAGCTGAAACTGTCTCTTCTGCAGAGTAGGCTGGCTGCCTCTTGTCCTTCTGCTTTGTCCCACTCTTTCTGCTGCAGCAACCTGAGCCGTCGTGAGGATCAGTGTGAGTGGGTCTGTGCAAGTATCCTGAGTGCTGCTAACTGGAGACAGTGGCACTGTCTTCTTCTGTCTGCCCTGTGTCCAAAATGCACCAGTCTGCTTTTGGCTTCATCTCCATCACAGTGGCACCTTCCCTGCTCAGGTGCTCTTGCAGAAGACCTCCCCTGCTTCGCTCTTCCCTGCTCTTCTTGTCTTTCCCTGGTGGGTTTTCAAGACACTGCAGTCAGCTGCTCTTCTCCATACCACTGGGAGCAGACTCTCCATTCTTAGTTCCCATTTTTCCTAAGCCCTGCTCATGGTGTGTGGCCAGAGTGAAAGAGACGTGGCCGCTCTGGGGGGCCATGACCCCTGAACCATCAGTTCTCTAAGGCCTCTGGTGCAGATACTGCAGCTTCGTATGTTTGGGCTTTGATACCCTTGTAATGAATGCCCATAACATTACTCTTCACGGAGAGGAAAATTCAAGGTTGTGCTGCAGAATGGCTTTCTTCTTTTAAACATAACAATCAAAACCCATGATTTTTTTCACCTCTCTCTCTGTGCCATAGCTTTTTCACACCTCTCCACTTAAGGGCCATTTGGATTCACTAAGAGGAGTCCCGCTTCTTTGGAGAAGAGGTGGTCAAAAAGGCACAGGGCTGCAAAGGGGAGGTGGGGCTAGGAGGGAGCTCCTGCTTCTCTGAGCAAGGCTGAGCCAAGCCAGAGGAAAAGGCAGCATTGTCTGGAGTCAGGAAGAGGTAGGGCCTGGAGCAACAGGGGAGGGGAGGCTGCTGGAGCCTGTCCTTCATCAGCTGAATAAACAACCCACACAGCAATAACAATAAATAATTTTGTGAGGAGCTAGATAAGCTTTTAAGGGGAAAAATGGTAGGGGGTGTAACTGCAAATTGTAGAGGAAGGCAGCTGAGATGGTTTTCCCTGTTGCTGTCTGTCCTCTATTTGACAGCAGCTCGTTTGCAAAAAAAAAAAAAAAAAACCATCAAGAGTAGTTTATGATGCTAAGACATTTCAATGACTTGCACTCAGTGAAAATCATTGATGTTCCTGCTTTAGCCAGATTTTGCTACTTGCAGTTGAAAGCACTTCACAGCCTGAAATCCTATTTTGCTAAACCTGGCAATGAGTAAAATCAAAAGTTCCTGAAGAAAACCCTCTGGGGTTGAGAGAGGACATGTTCATTACCTCTGCAATTAGCTGGAAAGCTCCACCTCAGAGGGGCACCCAGTCCCTTCTGGGTCCCCTCCTCACAGCTCCCTAATCACTGGGTGCTGTACCTAATCGCCAGGTGCCAGTCAGGATGTAGGTTGCCACCGTTTAATGCATTTTGTAGAAAACACTGATTACGTGTCACTGTGAAACACTCTGAGAGCCGGGCCATAAATATTTCCATCAACTTCTCTCTCTCTACCATCCCCTGGACTCCACTTCGTGCAATGCGCTAATCCCTCAAAACACAGTTTGGGTTTTGATTTCTGTGGAGCTGACCCATATGCAAAGGAAATGTTACCTTGGGAACAAGGTTAAATGATAAGCTTAGGGACTTACTCTCTTTTTTCCCCCTTTATTTTATGATGGAAATGTAAGATGTTGTGAATGGTTCATCATAACATATGCCAACAGAAGCATGCCAAAAATAACAATCTGAAGCAGCACATGGTATGTAACGCTTGCATACTTCTCCCAGAGTTAGAGAGATCATTGAAATAACACATGTCAGATGCTATTACTGTCATATTGTTGGGGCCATCTGTTAAAGCCCAAGATCAAGACCTGCTGCTTTCCCTGGAACAGCAGCTCCACAGAGGACTGTGACAAATTAAACTAAATCTGCTCAGGCCTGGAGAGTTCATCTGAGGGGTTTGCTTGTTTTATTTCAAGATTTCATCAGGGATAAAACCAATGGTATATTTTGGATATTGCTTCAGGGCAGTCTGGGAAAAAGTTTTTTTTTTTTTTTTTGACGATAAATAACAGATGCAAGCTAAGGACTGAATTGTCAGGATGGGATGTGTACATCTACACCCAGAGGTGTGCTTCTTGGGAAAACATGTTCGTAAATAAGGTTCATACAAATGTGCACATGCGATTATTTGCAGCTAATAAATTATAATTTGATAGCAAACTGCAATTGTAAATGACTGATTAATGCTGGTGACTACACTGACACAAGTTTTCAAAGCAAAACAAAGATTTTTGAAGTTTCATATGAAATTTAGATGTCAAATCCTCCTAGTGGTCTGCAAAATCTCAGCTAGAAAACCTATAAATCTGTATATTACATGAGTTTTGCTACTGACAGCAGTAGACTGGATTTCACATGTATACTCACTGGATCGATACAGCTACACACACGCACACACTCACACTCACACTCACTCTTCCTCTATATGTGTACAGATACGTATGTGTTTTCAACACTGTCAATATAATGGGATAGCTTCTAGTTCCACTGTATTAATTTGTGCTTATGTAAGGGACATATGTTTTACTGATGTGTTTCGTAACAGTTTTAAACAATGTCCTTACTGACACCAGAACGCTGAAGAATTAAACGTATTGATGTGGAAGAGAGAAATTATCAGGACAGACATGATTCAAATGCCTTGAAGTGGGAGTAGTTTTCAAATATGGGTAAATGACACCATAGATCTGGAATACTTTCGCGGAGGTTTAGTTTTGCCTCACGTTGGTGAAAGACTTGGACCCGGCTCCTACCCATTCTGCACTTTGCAGTTAGTGGGGGATCTTGCACCACAAAAAGCCTGCTGAGCTTTGCTTCATCTCTGGTGCAGAACAAGCTTTTGCTTTGAAATCTCAGTCTGTGCTGCAGCGTACGGACACTTTTCCTATGGACTCAGGATGCACATGTTCACCGTGACAGCCTCCTCCTCCTGGAGGAGTCCAGCACAAGGGAGTACGAGAGAGCCCTGGGGAGAAGGAGGTTCAAAGCTAGTATTGAAATGAGGAGGAGGCAGCAGGGTGATGCCCTGTTGGTCTATGGCAGAGGAGGAAGATGTGTCAGGAAGAGACAACTGCTGGAGATTCACTGCTGATGGCACCTCCTTGTTCTGCCTCCAGCTGTGTCTCTGTTTTACCTGATGGTCATTGCATGTGGATGGTCCTTGGAGCTGGGGTGGGATCCAGGTCCCCACTTCCAGGATAGCACTCTCAGCAGCGGGACAGAGACTTAGAGATTATTAACTGCACTGTCAGGTCCTGGGGAGGGAGCTTTTATTTGTGGAGGTCAGATTCTGGGGAGAGGACAGGAACTTTATACTTATGGAGATTTTGTAATCTACTGCTGTTCTTTCCTTTGGGTCTCGTGCAGGAACCTGGTGTCAGCAAGATGCTGCTGCAGCTGTTGCAGGTGATGAGGAAAGATCCCAACTGCAGCACCCTCTAAACACATGGCACTGTCTGGGGATACTAACAGTGCGAACTGATTATGCAGTGCAAAACCATCTAGCAACCTTTTATTTATTTCCTTTGCAGGAGAAATTCCCAAAGTAGATCTTTGTCACTCCTACTAGTCATTCTCATTCATTGCAGTCTTCAATGGGAAGTGTTTGAAATAATTATTTGAAGCCTTGTTTAATTGAAATACATTGTATTCAAATGAATTCAGGAGAGCCCAGACTCTGCGGGCTGTGGGCAGTGACAGGCTGCAGAACTCTTGAGTCCTTGGAGGAGGGAAGTGAGGTGGAACTGAAAGATGATGTGGCAGTTCTGGGGCCAGGCAGAGGGCACGCTGCTGGACCACAGGTACTGTGGAGTCATTTGTCACCCGTGGGAAGAGCTGGACTAAAAGAAAAGCTTCCATAATATGAAATAGCCCCCACTTCTCTCCCTCTCCAGGTTAGATCTCACCATTATTTGGGGTGGAAGCATTTTTCTGGTTTTGAAATTTCTGCCAAATGACAAGCTCCCAGGACAGGGCATTTCAGCTCAGCGAGACTGATGCTCCTGTCAGTCTTGCTGCAACCTCCAGCACAAACGAACTGTGATGCCAATTTCCCCGAGCAGCTGCTGGCACCTGCCACCAAACGGGACTTGGGGGGACCCACCAGCGGACTGGCCCACAGCTTCCAGCATCTCCAGCCTGGTGCAGGTGTGCCAACAGTCAGGATGACCAACCTCAGAGGACCGTCTTGGATTAAGCAAAAGCTTGAGGTGCTTTGACTGGCACATTTCAGGCTGCACAGTGTGGTATTTTTTGACTAATATTTATTTTGACAGCACTTTCAAACAATTGTGCAGTCCCTCTCAAGAATTCCTACAATCTAAGTGCTCACACTCCCTCTTTTCTTGCACGTCAGAAAGGCTCTCCAATTACATTTAATATCCAGCCCGCATGTGACCAGAAAAGCTCTTGAAAATAGGTCCATTTTTAAGGTCATGGTGAAAGAACAGGCAATTCTTTAACAATCTGACCAGCACTAAGGCAAGTCCTATATATTTCACAGTAAGTGGTAATAGAAAACTTTCTTAAAGAAAACCCTAAACCATCCCAAACTGCTCTTTCCATTAATGAATTCAAACACAAAACTGCCTGCCTGTGGTCTGCAGGAGTTCAAACATAAGATGTGTCAACATGAGTGCCATGGCCAATCTCAGCTATTGCTAGTCCCACTGCCAGGCACTAAGTAATTCCTTGCTGGAAGAGGTTTGTGCTGGCCCAGCAGGGAAAGAGGCAGCCACACTGCAGAGGCTATCCAATTATGAGGATTTTTTCAGGACACACTGTAAAAATATTTTCCTTCATGGGTCTTTTCTTGAGCTATGTATGTCTAGCAATACAATATTTTTGTTCTGTGTGACTTTTTTGTGGTATTTAGTGATGTGGCAGGTTAGAAAAATCTGGTGATTGAAAGATTAAAAAGTATAGCGCAGAAGGATGTTGTGTTTGTTTGCTGTTTTCTTACTTGATTTTTCCTTAGGTTAGAAGTGGGTTTCTGATGAAGAATTCAACTAAACACTTCCATAGAGCAAAGCCAAAACGTATTTTTCAGTGTTCAAGAAATATAGGCTTCCTTGTTTACACTGGAAATATTCTTTAATGAAGACAATCCTCAAGGTAATAATATATACGGGAGAGGCCAGGGCTGGAGCTATTTCTCCTAAGGGAATTGTGAATTAATACATTTCCCTTTTTACCTCTCATCTTCTTTTGTTGGTAGTAAAACGTATATCCATATTGTAGCTTTAGTCTGTCTTTAACATCCTAGAATGGCTCCCCCTCAGGACCTAGCAGAAGTAGGGAGAAGGAGTATGTTTAGAAGAGGAGATGGTTTGTCAAGAATTAAAGAGCATTTTCATCAAAACAAGATCCTTGAAATAAATTTGACAGAGATGATTCCAAATCTGTTGGCTAGAGTTGCACTTCTGTGCTGCTTTTGCTGCACCCTTTGGCTTCCAGAGGCAGAAAAAATAGTCATCCTTACTGAGCTATGGTGTTGCAAGATGCAGAGAGTGCCAAACACCCTGCCTGCGCGGATCCCTGGGGAGAGAGTACAAGAAACTGGGCAAGCCCTGAGGGATCCTTGCCATTGCCCAGTGCTGGTGGCTCTGCCTCTGTGGCGGGGAGCACCTCTCCTGCCCAGGTGGACCTGCCTCACGGGGCCGCTCTCCCTCATTGACCTCCCTTTCTTCCGCTCGTGCAGGGACCTGACCCAGGAACTGTTCCTGCAACCCCCTGGAAGGGCAGCACTAAGGGAGGAGGTCTTGAGACATCACAAGGCTGGCCAGGAACTGAGCCCTTTTTTTGGCCTGAATTCAATCTGATCTAACTCAGAAGAGGAATGTGCCTTGCACTGTGCCAAATGCCTGTTCCTAGAAAGCACATAGCTGTTTAATAGACTTCTCTGTGGAAGAAGCCATTTACTCACTGTATCTGCTTTTTCCCTTGGGAAACCAGTCCAAAGCTGGACATGGCATCAAGAAAAGCTGGAAGAATACTGGCACTTCTCATTTTGCAAATTTTCAAATGAACCCATTTTCCACTGTTGATGCTAATGTCTTCATTACGCCTCTACAGAAATTGTATTGACATATTTATGGTCTAATTAAAAAATAAAAAGAAAAAAAGATACTCAAGCAGTTTTCAGGAGCTGAAATGTTTTAATAATGGTTTCATAACTGACTTGGATATATATTTTTTTAGTCTTTGGCAAAAGGAACTGTGGAAAATTCATGACCACTAATGAAATGGTCTCTGGCCTGTGCCTTTTAAATCCTTTAGGGTGTATTTTCTTATTTTCTGCTGCCTCTCCTTTACATTTGATGTCCTTCTTTTTTAACATCTATGGGCAGCTGGCTGCTATGTGCTGTATCTTCTTCCCACACCACCCATTTATCCATTTATCTGCTATTATATTTTCGTATTTTCTTATCACTGGGAAAACAGCAATTTGACATACCATCTTATGATTTATGTTTTAAAATACCCACCTGATCCAGTTTTATTATGTCCTCAGTTGTTGAATTCAGAGTGCATTAAAGTAGGGACTTTAGCATCTGTTTTGAAATTGCAGGGATTAGCCAGAGAATTTTGTAATGATTCTGATGAGCATCTGTCAGTTTTTTTGTGGGGCGGTGATGAGAACTTGTCAGTTGCGTCTAGCTTCCAGACAGACCATCATGTCTGGTGACTCTAGGTCAGGACATTTCCAAAACCTGGATTCTGCTCTGTTAATTGTGCTCTTTTGCTTGGGCACAGTTCTCATTTTAGTAATAGCTGATGTGTAACTTTTTCACAGCCTTTTTTTTTTTTTTTTTTTTGTGTAAGCACATATAATGAGTCTGATTGAGAGCTATGTCTTTTCACTTCACTTATGAGAGTTGGCCAATTGCTGTATCCAGCTCAATTAACATCCAGATTTGCTTTCATGAAAAAAAAGTTCAGTGGTTCTATCCCAGAGGTCATATTGGACTTAGAAAATAAAGGTCATGTTATATCTTGAATTCAGAACGTACAGATGTTATATGGAGATAAAACCTGAAACCCAGAAGGAAGAGGAAGACATATTTGCAGCTATCCTATGTATATGTAAATGGAAAGCAGATAATTTAGTACTGGAAGAGTGTGGTTTCCTTTTTTCTTTTAACAAAACAGTGTAATAAAAATAGGCAAACAAGAAAAAAAAACAAAATGGACAAATGAATTACAACACATACTCAATCACTCTTAAATATGAGACTAGGGGAATAGATGCTAGTTTCTTAGGATATGGACAGTAAATATATAGACCCTTAGTGGCAAATCTTGCTTCTCAGAGCATTAGTTCCTATATCACAGATGAAAATAAAGATATAAACATCAAAAATGAAGAAGAGAAACAATACATATACCCATGAGATCTCTGTATAATCCAAATCAGTTGTCTGTAGGAGAGTTAAAAAATACTTTATGCATTGAGGGAATACAGCTTTCCATCAGAGAAATAAAGTAGATATATCTACTGTATATCAGGGCCAAACTCATATTTCCTTTCTTCTTGAAATCATATTTCTTCATATCTCTTCATTCTTCTCTGATTTGATTTCATAGTCGCTGTGCTTTTCCCTTTGAAGTTCTGCATTCTTAGCTCAGATGTAGCTGCGAGGCAAGTTTCAGACACAGAACTCTTGGCACAGTTTTCGCCCATGTTGTAATTTCATCCTGTTTTACATTTCCAGTCTTCTTCTTTGGTGAGACATGTCTGATGCCTTTCAAAGCACTGTGTTCTATGAAGGAATTGCCTTTTAAAGCTGTTTGTCTGGAAATTGGTGTGGCTATCAGACATGTTTATCTGTTTGCCTGTTTGTATTTATTCTCAGCTATCTTTGGGAGCGTGACTGCAATGGCTTATGTATTTAAATAAGTGCCACGTTTAGATACGGGCAGCTTTACTTTTTGCTTCATTTGTCTTCTGAGAGGCAGACCCACTGTGCACTAATGCCTTCAACAGGACTGTGGACTGAGATCTGGGTTGCCTGTGACCTCCTCAGCTGTGCTCCACCTGCTGCAGACAGACATGCAGAGCACACGGATTTACCTGAGAGCTAAGGCTGCCCAAGTACATTTCTTGACAAAATCACAAATCCTAGAGTGCAAAAAAATCCTAAACGGAAGCAGCATCCAGTGAGCCTCTTGCTGGAGGCACTTCCAAGCCTTAGCCAGCTGCTGCTGCAGCTCAGGTACACCATCCCACTGGTGACCGCTGAGCCCACTCACCTCTCGTGCAGCAACACTGGCACTGTGTGTGGTCGAGAAAGAAAAAACATGTTGTAACGCACAGGTTTAAAACTTCTAGTACTTGATTAGACACTGATGCTTTCAGTATTAAAATCACAAAGTTTACCATACAAGAAGAAAAAGGAGGCAAACTGATTGTGTTCGCATATCCTACTATACCTAAAATATGTTATTCTAATACTAGTATGCTTAAATATACCATGCTTTTTAAAGCAATGGATGATTCACTCTTAACTGAAACTCCATACAAACTCTTACTGAAATCTTCACACTCCCTGTTTCCTATTTATATTCATAATATACAGAGCACTTAAGTGACTGTAGTCTCCAGGTGTCAGTGTGGGATGCTGTATTCAGTCTCACAAATAGAAGTCCACAGCACAGACAGAGTAAATGAGCTCCCTGAGGTCACATGTGATGTTTGCAACAGGAACAAGAGCTGCACTGAACTGCTCTGGTAGATCATTAAATGCAAGACTATCCTATCTATGTCTTTGCCAGAACAGCCTAGCAAACAACCAGGGCCAAACATAGGGATGTTTGTGGTTTAGCATGTGCATGTGTTTGAAGGCTAGTTTATGACATGGTAATCCAATGTGCTTATGGAAACTGCTAATGATTTTCATAGGATCATACGAGCGTTGGAGCAGACTTACAGTCCTGTGTCCTGCCTCCCATGCTTCAAAAGAAGGTGTAGCACTTCTGCAGCAAACAGATGTGGGACTTGTCTCCCACATGGTACCTCATCTGAGTCTCAAACAGAGATTGGCATAACCTTAAAGTGGTATATTTGACATCTCTTCCTAAAGTATGTTTAGCAAAACACCCTTACATACTGATAGAAAAATGTCTTTTGAACTGTGATATATGCTCAGCCTCAGTCACAGGCTGATTACACTCCCTGTGGAAAAAAGATTCAGCACTGAACAGTACTGGATTTTCTGGCCTTTATTTTATAAAATGTATTCTGGTTCTTGGCACACAGAAATAGATAAAGCAGAACAAAACACAAATATAATTTACCAGCATGGATTAGAAGTCCATACACACTAGAAGGAAGTCAGCTGTCACCTCTAAAAGCTCTGGAATTGATTTGTTTATCTTAATAGTATAAATATTCTTAGAGCTATTCCAAGGGTGATTTTAAATGATGGATTCATATACTAACAGACTTTGCAATGTACGTGCATAAAAATTTACTCAGTATATGGTGCTTTTCTCACAAGGCTGAAAACACAGTGGTTTAAACTTAGCTGTTAGCTAAAATTTCAGTGCAAACTTTAAAACTGATCTATTCTGATGTCTGCTGAATTCTAGACTGTTTATTACTTTGTCTAAATAATTGTTTACCTGATAGTAGTCCTGGTCCTTTTTAGCAGTGTGACTAATGATGTCTTCCATTACTCATGTTTTAAATGTCTCTCAGACTGTACCAAAGGGCAGTGCACCTTTCATTTAACGTGATACTTCCATGATAACTCTCTCCAGGTTTTCACAGGACTGATCATTGTGTTGGAGAAAAGAAAGTTTCTTTTTCATGCATGTTATTTAGCCTTTTTAAGGTTGATAATACACAAGAAAATGAAGATTTCTTTTCTCATATAGGACTAAGTAGCTACCATTGTAGGGGTTGCTGGAGGGTTAGTAATGGTGGCCTGTTTGCTCTCTTGATCCGTGAAGAGGAATTGTACTGCAGCAGTTTAAGAAAGCAGGGTAACAGTGCAAGAAAGCCCAATTTGAATCCACTCCTGGCTGTATAAACTTCACTTTTATTCTCCGTTATCCATTCTTAAAAGTGTCCTTGCGTTTGTTAAATCACTGGTCTCAGGGTCTGCTGACCTGACATTGCACCTGCCTGTGAAGTTGACCTCAAGCCACCCTCACCTTGGCTCAGAAGGCAAATGAAGGACTTGGGTCAACTGACGGCAGTGTTTGGATCAAGAACTTAACCTGTTGCCTGAGGGTAAAAGGTTTTGTACTTGCCTATTGATACTCTGAGACCCCTAGGCTGGGCCACTTGATTAAAAAAACCCATCCATGTTTCATGGTAAATACTAAACTTTGCTTTGGACCTGAACTGATCTAGCTAAGGGAGCTAAACCACCATCTCTGGCCCTACCTGGTCCCCCTTGCCAGTCTGGCCTTGGCATTCCCCTCCAAACTGCACCCAGGGTTCCTATTGCTGCCACCCACAAGCCACTGCTTATTGCATATCCCTCTTTAAGCATTCCTGTGATATTGCCCATATCTTACATTTACAGCCCCCTAACAGTACAAGTGTGAATTCTTAAATAATGAACAGAAATTTTCTTTGCCTTTAGTACACTGTGGCATCTGTAAATATTTTCTGGTCTCCCTTGTGAATCCAGAGTAATACTGTCATATGTGCAGGGAGACCTAGGGCAGGAATCACCAGAAATCCTTACACAAATTAGGAGCTCTCTCCTGTTTTTGTTATTGTTTTAGTGAAATTTGTAGTTTCTTCCAAAGGAACGCCTGCTCCTCATGACTCCCCTCAAAAATCTCCCTGAGATTTTCTATATGATAAATTGTCTCTAAAATATCTTCATGAGTAACGTTAGTACGGTATTTCAGGTATATTCCTGCAGAGACTGCAGGACCATTCCAGGAAGCAAGTCCCCTGGATCTGTTGTCTAATAACTCCTTATCTGTGCTAGAACTTAGCATAGCTACTACAGGATGAATAAATTGCTCTCGGTCACCTACCAGTGGAAATTTCTCTTCACAGCATCACTTTAAAAAGAAAGCAGTTCCCCTAAAATGTTAAATTGATGTTCCAGCTGAGAAAAATAACAGTAACTTTTGAAAGAGAATTTGATTTTTACATTCTTCTGGTGTAATAGCTAGCAGCCGTAGGTATCTGCAAATATATCCTGAATACATAATCAGCCTGTGCTGAAACCAGCGCAGGTTTCGCATATCTCTTGTAAATACAGCTCCTAAGAAGGATGCTTGCACTACAGCAACACACAGAAATTATCGCATGAACTTACAAACTGCTCTGAAAGCATACCTTTAGAAGGTTGTACTTTCTGGTAAATGACATTCTCCAGTTCTGTAATCTATTACGTGGACAAATGTCTGATTTACCAACCAGGAGGGGGCCACAAAGTTTCGTTGTTGCAAAAGTATGATTTTGCAATTCTTGGGATTGGAAAATAAAATACAGATAGGTCCTAGCCTCGTGGCAGAATTGACAAATCATTAATTGCATTGATTCCCATGGCAGAGAACTGTATCAGACTGAAACCCATTTTTATTAGCAAAGAAGGTTACATGCAATGCAATGGAAAATCCTCTGCCTGTGCTCTTGATTCTACACTTTGATCTTGATCTTTTTTTTTTTAAAGCACTGTTGTGTACCTTGTAAATAACCTAGACTGGTAGATTATGAGACCTTCTACTTGCTCCCTCCCATTGAACTTAATGTACTTTATGTCCAAACTGCAAATATACCAAGTGTTGTGGAATGAAAATGTTTGCCAGGGCTCAGACACTTTTGGGAGGAGCAGAGGACTGCATGCAGCAGGCAAACACACCACAGCTCTTCCACCCCAGCCTGCAAACTTCACTGCCACAAAAGCCTTTGGCAGGATGTCAGACTAGGAACAAATCTCCGCTTTTCTTGATTTCAGGAAGAAAACACTCTGATTCCTGCTTGGGTGTTTTTTTCCTCCCCAACAGGTGTTTTGGCCCTGGCTGGTGTAAATTAACATAGCCCCAGCTGCAGCAGCTGGGACACCACTGGTGACACTGGTGGCGACTGCTCTGCTGCTGTGGGGATGTGTTGTGTTTCCACGGGAGCACAGCCACTGAAAACCTTTGAGGTGCACAAGGAGAGGAGGGTTAAGGGAGGTCCTGATTAAAGTTCCATTTACTGATGCTCTTCACCAATTTCTATCCAAGTGTTACTTCGCTAATTAATGACTGCTCATGAAATGCCATGTGTCAGCAATGAATCACTTACTTTTGTTGCACTTCAGTAGTGTATCGTTAATGAGCAAGGACAACTCTTATAATTAAAGCCTAAAATAACCCTGTCTGTTGGACACCATCAAGTGTTTATATCTTGCTGTAGTGGGTGGATCAGTTTATATCAATTTCCCGTCTTTGTCTCTGGTAGTTCTGTAAGCAAAAAATGGAGGATTGAAAAAACATGGGGCAGTAATTTTTTTTTTTGACTGTAGTAGCGGGAGGAATTGAATTGTATTTTGAAATAAATAAAAACCTGCCAGTTACCTGTATCTGGAGGAACCTTAAACTAACATACTCTTAATTGTTGCCTCTAACGGGTGTCGTCAAAGCTCAAGACTAATTAAAAAAAATAAGAAGAAGAATTGGCCTGTTTAGTGCAGAGGGCAGTTTGGTGCAAAGTTACTGTTAAATCAGTAATTTTGTGCTCTCGGCTCAGGTAGCTGTGAAAACTGAGAAACAGTCAAGCCTTCTGTGAATGTACCTAGGCAGCTGTTCATACTTTGAGCAACATTTTGAAAAAATTGCAGCTGAACCAGTAAAGCAGTAAATAGCATTTCTCCTGCTTGACCTGGTCAATGCTAACACAGATGGGATTTTGCATTTTCATTCATGAGAGGTGAGACCAAGTCTTTGGAGAACATTTGGTTCATCCATGCACCCTGCATTCCTTTCTCCACAATGTTATTTTACATAGTAGTTTGAACCACTGATGCAGTTCAGTGATTTCTTCACAGGAGGGAAAAAATTCATATTTCTATGAGAGTAAGTATCTACTGTTAGCAAAATTACCCCATATTAGCAGTGACATGCACAAATGACTGTTTCCCAGATTCGGCAAGAGGAAAACTGAGTCCCATCTCCTCTGCCATGGGGTAAATCTTTCTCTTGTGGACCCACTTATTCTGATGATCATCAGGGGGGATGAAGGGGAGGGATCTGTGTAGTCTGTATTGAAAAGATTGGGCAAAAAAGAAAGACATTACGGAAGGGAAGACAGAAGAATGGACTTTTTATTTTAATGATTAAGATACAAAATATTTCAATGTCTAGGGATTTAATTTTGTAATGAAAAACAGTTTTACAGAAAAATTGGCATATTTCACCCCACAACAGCCCTAACATCTCCATCCTACACCCTTTTACACAAGATTATTTGGAAACTCAGGCTTCTCTGAAGGAACAAAAAGCTTGACCAAAAGCTGCAACCACTTCTGCTGGAGAAAACAAGAAGTTACTTTTCCAGGAAAAGAGCAATAAAAGTGAACATCTGTTTTCCTTGGAACAGGTTCTGAATACTTTCCCATTGTGACTAGGCCCAATCCTGCAGCTCTGCAGTAAGAACAGCAAAAGCTCTCCCATTCTTGCTGGCCTGACAGATCAGCATTTTTCCTCGTCATTGTCTGTAGCAAGCAACAGGTAGACCCTTTGTATTGGCCTCACACAGAGATGACAAAAATAAATAAATAAATAAACACCTCCAAATGAGGATCTTTCCTGAAATGACTTCTACAAATTCTCAGAAAAGCTTTGTGAGTGCCTGACAAAACCCACACTCTAGTGTATAAAGCACAGTGGGATTGCCAGCTGTGTGCGTTCACAGGTTTGTTTACGAAAAGCACTCAGCTCAGGTTGAGTAGGGAAGATCTGAATCTCCTTAATCTTAAAAACACTGCAGCCCTTCCTGCCTGGTATCATTTGAATATTAAGCTATGAAGACAGACCTGCTGCCTGCAGCCTCTCCCCTTCACAGCCCCTCTGTGATCTCCAATGACTTCATGACACTGGATAGTTCCCTAATGATAAATTGGGGAATAATTCCTCTTGTCGACATCTGCTCTTCCACATTTGTTTAGCTCTTTGGACACTGTTTGTTTGCGTCAACAGGACTGTGGATAACCACCCTCCATCTGAGCTGTGAGATGGCAAGAGAAGACCTTGTGCGGAATTTATTGAGATATTTTTGGTCTCCTGACATCTCTGTTGCTTAAATCAAGGTTCTGTATAACTGCAGAGAGGAGGCAGGGATAAGGGTACGAGACTGTCAGAGCATCTGCAAAATGGGCACTTTATGTTTTTAAAAAACATGCACTGTTGTGGAACAGAAGCATAATATATGCCATTAACATTAGAGTCATTGAGCAGCCTCTAAATTGCAGATTGGTGGGAAAAAATTGATACGAAAATGTAAACAAGAGAAAATGAAAACTGTAATAAGCTCTCTGCATAAGAAGGGCAATCTACAATTAAATATAAAGGCTAAACTGAAACAATGTGAAGGATGAGACATATTTTGTACTTTAAATCTAAGACTGATACTCTATTTCTAACACCCAAAGCTGTGACAAAATCTTAATGGTGTGAAGCAGAGACACCATGTCAGACTTCAGTCTACATTCCTGGCTTTGGATGATATATCACTTGCAGCCATTCTGGTTGCCATTAATTAAGTAGAAAAGTTATTTTAGTAAGTTGGGTTGGTGATGCTGCATCCCCTTCCAAGCTTAGTCGAAAGTGAAAACAAAAGCCCTTTATTGCAGTGGCTGTAAAATCAAGTTCCAAATGTATCCCTTTGCATTTGCACACTCATAAAATTAAAAAAAAAAAAAAGCAGTCTTGATTCTCTGCTGTAGGTGTTCCAACACTTGTTATAAATGTGGTTATAAAAACTGATTACCTCTTAACAAATAATCTACACGTATTGTAACGCAGCCACACAGCCACAAGGATAGATATGATCTGAATGGCATTACAAGAGAGTTCTGTTGTTGTTTCCTCTGACAGAGAACATAAGGGTCTGGATTTGTGCTTTGGAGGACAATGAACTATTGACCACCAAATGATCGGAGAGCGAAGTTGGATGCTGAGAAGGGCTGGCTGGAAGTGCCCCTGGGGAGGCAATGCTCAGCAAAGCAGTACTTCCTGGAACTGGAGCTGACTGCCAGCCAGGCTCTGCCTACAGCTCTGACTGCTTTGGAAATATCAATACTGTCAACCAAAACGGGAGGCTCATGAGCAAGGAAGGCAGAGCATCTTGCTGAGCTATGGCAATAACGAATTTGCTGCCTAATGTCAGTTACCACTACCTACCTGCACAGCTTTCAGAGTCAAGTGGAAAATACACCTCTTTACACAACTTTCCTGGTGACACATCTATTTGTTCTTCCTCATTCCCACAACTGGAAACTTGGACAGACACGTATTTATGGCTAGGAGCTGTTTTTTCTCAGCTCTTTTGGGAATGATTTCCTGCTCCTCCTCTTGTGTCAGAGGAGTGCTCGAAGCTTTCAGTTTCTTCCTTTTTTTTTTCTTCTACTCACAGAATATTAGATTATTCACCCATACTCTTTTTCTTAATGGCAGATCATAGAATCATAGAATCACTTAGGTTTGAAAAGACCTTCAAAATCATCCAGTCCAACCTTTAACCCAGCACTGCCAAGTCCACCATTAAACCATGTAACTGAGCTCTACATCTAAATGTTTTTTGAAGACCTCCAGGGATGGTGGTGACTCAACCACTTCCCTGGGCAGCCTGTTCCAATACTTCACAACTTTCAGTGAAGAATTTTTTCCTAATATCCAAAAAAAAAAGAAAAAAAAGTTTCTTCACAGACCGAAAGAATGCAGGATATATCCCAATAAAGACATCCACAGAAGTGTTGGGATAATTGCATTTCATGCGATTCAAACCATGCTGGAATAAAAAATACAAAATACAAAACACAAAACTTATGAATGATGTGGCTTTTTGTTTTTCAGTCAGCCGATTGCAAGGTAAATGCTTCCTTCTTTCTTGTACTGTGATCACAAATCAAAGACGAGATGTGTTTGGGTGATCCAAGGGACTAGACAGTATTCAAATCCAGGATGTGGAGGATCTTGTCCCTCCGAGCGTCTGAAGGTCCCACTGAGCCCACCTGTCAGAGCATCCCCATACTGGTGGGAGATGCACAGCACGGATGAGCTGAGAAGGGATGCCAGAGGCACAACAGACAGCGGGTGTTAGATACCATGAGCAGCTTTCAGTCCTTTCCCACAGCTTGTATCTGCTCTTTCCCCTGATGTTCACTCTTTGTACGGGCAGTGAACATTCAAGTCTGGCTATAGCACAACTGGAGGCTTTGCTTCACCCTCCTGCTGTAATGGTGGGCAGTTTTGGGCAGAGCTGAGCCTGGAGCCTGCCCTTTACCCATGCTGCTGAAGCAGAGAGGCTCTGGTGGATGCAATGCACTTCCCAGTATAAATCATTTCTCTTTCTACCTGGAGCAGCGTATGTAAGGTCCATGCATGAACCTCAGCCAGCCAGACCCTTCAGATGCAGGTGGGCAGTGCATACCTCAGCCCTGCAGCTTCTGACATGTTGTAGAAAGAGGTTCTTCTGCTGAGGTCACCCCTGCCTGTTCCAATGCAGCAATGCTGTGCAAAGGAGAAATGCAGTTTTTATTCAGGCTATACTCAGGATTAACACGTTCCTGCCTAACTGCACACTGAAGAGCTGCTTGGCAGCTCCTCGTGCCGAATTTTGGAGGAGCCAGCCCTCAGCAGGAGCTCAGGGTGCGTTAACCAAACCCTCTGCTCCTGGAGTCATCCCTAAAATTTAAGTAATCCAGACAATTCCTTAACTCCCAGCCCAGCTCATTAAGCAGTATGGGTACCCAAGAGAACCAAACACAAGGCAGGATACCTTGCATGTAGTGTTGTCTTCCATATGCTGATTTTAACAGCTCTCTGAAAAAGAGGTTCAATTACAGTTTGCCTTTTTGGAAAAGGCTTTCTCCCTAGCTGCCTGAACCCTCGCAACCCCCTGCTTACAGGGCCAGTATCTGCCAGGCTTTGCTTTCTGCTCGCGGAGGCCCAGTCCACATGCAAGAGCCACCAACTCTAGGTCCTGCCGGAGGGATTAAGCGGAGCACATGCGATGAGTGTGGGGAAGAACCTGGGGCCTTCAGTAGACAACACCCTCATAGAGAGGTAATCGTAATGCCTAACAGAGTTTCCCTGAACCAGAATTGTTTGCTTTTCTAAAAGTAAGAATTTCAGTTGGTTGAAATGAGGATACATAACGGGAAAAATTTAGTCTTGATGGAATATTCTTTAAACATTTCATTATTGCTTTTTGCATTGAAGTGTCTTATTGTATCTCATGAGAACCATCGTTAGACATTTTGACATACTTTTATTCAATTCAGAAATTAACACAGTGGTTTTAATGAAGTTAAAATAAACCCAGTATGAATACTGGGATAGCAGACAATTATTTTGCTCTCAAATCAAGAAAAAAAACAAAAACAAAAACAAAAACCAACAACAACGAGAAGCCTATCTGAAGATTACAAAGATAATGTCAAAAAAAAAAAAAAAGGTGAAAGAAAGAGCACTGATATCATTGCCTTGAATATGGTGAAATTTGTTTTATGCCATTTGGCCGTAATCACAATTAGCAATACTTAGGGCGGTTTGCTTGGCTGTGTGTGCAAATCTGAATGTGTGTGTTTGAGAGAGTAATAATGGCTGTACGAATTAATTTTCTTGTGAAGATCTGATTGCTCCACCTGTAATAGTCTGTCTACATCCTATATTCCCATCAACTGTTGCCGATTAGTTCACAGAATGTAATTGAAGAATGAAAATAGAAGAGCAAAATGTCTGATTTATAGACTGAATTGGTTATGCCCTGTGATTTTTTTTGATGCTGGTTTAAATATTCTGTTATTAAATTGATTAAATAATTAAATGCTGCTATAAACATGTCTGATGGTGTCACATCAATTTTCTACCGCTGAGTAGAACTCATTTGCTTCCCAATGTAGTAACTATTACTGAAGTAAAGCGGGTGCAAGTCTTGAGTGTGACTGTTAAAGAACACTGAAGAAAGAGGGAAGGGATGAAAATGCTTTGGAGAAAAATATAAAGGCTGGGAAAATCAAGGTAGAATGGCAGGAAATTAGTATAGCAAAGTCTTATAAAAGTTGTCAGCTATAGCCAGAGAAAACGACACCAGCTGCTGTGTGTTGCTCTCCAAGCAGAACTAAGGGTAAAGATTACCCAAAGACTGGGTAAAGTAAGAAGTGTGGGAGCCCACAAAACCCAAGAGTTTCCTTCTACAGTGGCCTCATTGTGCGGCTCCACTGTCACACCCCATCTTGCACGGTCTTTCTGGCCCAATGGACCTTAAAGCATCCAGAGTGTTTCTGTTTGCTCTTTAGAAATACTTGGGGATTTTTTCTGGGTTGTGAATAACAACCCAGATAGATTTTGTTTAATGAATAAATAACAGTTACATGCTTTGCATCAGTAGCTACTTCATGTCCAGGACCCTCCGGTGAAATCAGTGGATTTTGAGCTGTGGAGCGAAAGGCGGTACTACTTCTAGTAGTATAACTGCCCACACTTCAAGCCCCTCACCAATATCAGCCCCCACTTCTTCCCAGTTTTTGAAACCTTCAGTGCAAGATATGACCAGGAGAAGGGTTGATAATTCTGAAAGCACAGGTTGATCAGGAGTCAATGGCAAGCTGAGTCAGGAAGGTGTGGGTATGGCCATGAGGATGAGCCTAAGCTGTTGTGCTTTTACAGCCTGTGGTGGGCACGAGTGAATGTGCTGTGGTCCCCACAGGCACCCTGTGGACAGCTTGATCCTGCCTGGGTGGGCATATCTGGGCATATGAAATCCTGTGTACCCTGAAAAGAGACTTGACTGCACCTGGAGCTGCCCTTGCAGCTTCACTGTTGTTGGAGACCAGGTGTTTGGTCTTGGAGCTGGTTGGACATCTCCTAGGGTGGTGGCATGGATGAAGGGCATGCAGTGTCAGCTGGTGCACTCTTGCCACTAAGGATGCTTGGCCTGGGGTTAAGGAGACCTCCAGCCACACTTCTAACAGGACTTGACAGAGGGTCTGGCAGAAGATTTGTGAATGTGGTCTGCAACATGCTTTTCCAGAACTGCAGGATGCTGTACCTGAATCACACAGCACCTCCCTGCAGAGGAATCATTCATTTGCACTGTCTATGCAGTGCCTAAATATAAAACTAGGTATAAAAATGTTTAAAGTAGGTTAAAGAAATTATGCTCATTGATACACTGTTATCAAGAATACAGCTGCTTTGTTGAAGAGGATGGCTCCTTCACTGGTACTGCTCAACAAGCTGGTCCAATTCTGTAACCCATAACCAGGCTCTCAGAAGGATTGGATACATGTGCATGGAAGGAAGTACCATGGCTGATTTTTTTTTTTTTTTCTAAAATGAGTTGAGAGTTTGTGCTGATGTGCATTGCTATGATTTTGTTTTTCATATAACTTTAAATTCTAAGAGCGCTCTGGATGCAGTATATGTATTTTGCCCCTAAGACTTTACTTCTTTTTCTTTTTTTTTTTTTACTTAATTTATTCCATTAATTTAATAGAAAAACAAGGCAGAAGCTGAAGATATATGGATATTCTCTATATTTGGCAAACAGCAATTTCCAAGCACAGGTTTGCCTTACAGCAAATGTAAGCCTCTCATTTTTAAACTTTCACAAGAAATCCACACTCCAGGAGCCCCAGCCTACATCAGTTCTCTGCCACAGCATCTGCTTGTGTTTCCTCATGCTTTTTCTTGCTGACCGAGTTTTTTTGGGACTTAACTGTTCAACCATTTAGAACTTGCGTGTGAAGACAGACGATCCTGTTACTGCAGCAGCAGTTGGATGATTGGACACCTCCGTGCTCACTGTCATTTAGCAAGTGCAAAGCAGAGGCCTTTTTGCAACCAGTCATTAATCATGAACTGTTGGACTCAGATACAAAGACTGGAAACTGCTTAATGTGTTTCAGGTTCCTTTTTCAGATCAGTTCTGAGGTGGGTGAGAACACACACTCACTATCCTCTGAATACATATCCGAGTGGATTACATTAAAGTATTTTTTTCGCTTGCTGGCAAAGAGATTCATTAAGAACTCATGGTTCAGTGTGTCGCAAGAAACTTGGGAATTTGGTTCACTGGGTCTGAAAGCATATATTCCAGCTGAAAGGATGATAAAGGAGATAAAATCGTCAATGTGATTTTGAGGCTAAGATTCCTCCAGATTTATTTAGGAGAACAAGTTAAATAATACTGTGAACAAAAGCAGAAAGCTTATAAAAGGATCAGGATAAATACTGAAAAATAAAATTATTTTTCAGCAGTAAAGAAACTGGAGAAGGCCTATAGATCTTGACAAGTCAGCAATACTCACTATAAAAGATATACTTGGAATGGACATCTTCACAATTCAAGTGACTGGCTTTACTCCAGGTCTGTATTTCTAAGCCTTAAAAAATGATAAGTGTCTAAATGGCTCCAAAAGGTGTTTGTTTTTTTTTTTTTTTAGAAATTGCTGTAACTAAGAACAGATATGATTGGAATCTGGAAGGCAGCATTTGTCATTACTGAACTTGTTTGCTTATATTTACAGTTTTTCAGCAAGTATCAAGAGTGGAAGTTTTTGACTCGAAACAAATCTGCAGTGTTGTTAGGGAACGTGACTGAGTAGCTCCTTTGAGATGCTCTCTTTCTGTCTTGTAAATACACTTTGGCAATTTTATGTAGTGCGTGGAGAGCCAGACATGAGTGTCAGTACATCTCAGTTCCTTCAGCATTATTCGATCTGAGGATTGTACTTTGGTGTACATTTTATTAAATGCAAAACTGAGAGACAGAGAAAGCTTCCAAGCCCCATGTCAGTAAGCCACATAGTAAAATTGCAATTATAAAACTATAATAAATATTTATGCACTTAGTACATATTGTAAACTGTGCACATGCACGGAATAACAGAAGACTTAATACTGAGGCATTTTCTGCTTTGCAAATTACTTTAGGCTACCACAGCCCACCTGCTTTGGAAGCATGATTATTGTTTTTTGCAAGAAGCGAACGTCTTAGGATTTTCATGTATATGAAGAAGCAGGCACTTCCTTGTATCCGACAAGGTGGATGTACATGACGTGTCCAGAGTCAATGCATTCATGCTCTGTATAATTGTCACTTTTTAGCAAGTAGAACCTCCTCCCCTTCTGTAGACACAAACCTAGGCTCTTTTGTACTGTTTACTAGACCCTCTCTCATTCTCGTTTTGTCAAAATAAACTCTCAGATATCAACTCCATTCCTGTGCAGAAAATAAAAGCTCTACCATCTTTATTTGTGAATGGAAATAACGAAGGTTGAGAGAGAAGTCTGGGGGTTATAATTATAGAAATGTGCAAATGAAACTGTCAAATAATTCCTTTGAAGATACTTTTTAACATGTATTTCAGAAAAGGAACAATTTGTAGGATGCCAAGCATCTTTAATTGGAATTTCTGTGCCTTTGCTTTAATGAATTCACTTCAGTTACTTGATCCTTTAAACTCTTTCCATAAGTGGTCTGCACTTATTAAGGGAATGGCACAAAGGATGTGATCTACGTGGAAGTCAGCTCAATTCCTGTGTTCATTGATGAAAGGAGAAGAGGTCCCCTTCACTTACAGTGCAACTACGCAATTGTCTTTCTGTGGAGAAGTGGGTGGACAAGGAAGGCTCGTAAGGCTGAAGTGGACATCTATTTCTGTAGGGCTTGGCCATGCCATTCTCTGAATAACCTGATCTCATTCAGCCAAGGACCTGAGCATTTGAGTGAGTCCCATACAGCAGGTCAAGGATTTTAAGGTAAGAATGTTGATTAGATTACTGAAAAATTATCAGACGTTGTGGGGCTACGGGGAAAGAGGGCAGCAGGACTGGCCAAACAATTCGATGTCCCAAGAGAGGGGGCAGGATCATGTCTTGGGCCAGACTCGGTCGTTGCAGTAGAACAGACCATTCATATGGACTGGAGGTGGCTGTGCACAGAGATGTACCTGTCAGTGACAATGTGCCTTTTCAGGGATATTGTTCTTATACCTCAATGCACAAAAAGAGATTCAGCGGGTATACTAAGATTCTTCCTTATTTTTCTTGATATAGTTTCAGCTATTGAGCTGATATTGTGATAAACGTAGCATGCTAGTTTGCATGTCTTCCAGATTTGCAACAAGATGGTTGTACCCAGTGGTTGATAAGTGGGTACAAGTGGACACAAGCAAATCTAATCATTAATGACATCAAGAATATCCTACAGATCACACACTCTTAGGCAGGCACAGTCTACAGCCAAAAAAAAAAAATCTGTAGAAACAGGTGCCTAAATCTAGTGATAAGTGAGGGCCAACCACCCCTGAAGAAAAAAAAAAAAAAAATCTCTGCTTAATGGCACCTTTGCTCAGCACCTTTTGTCCCATACTGAGCACCCAGCACACCCTGTCTGACACCCAGGCCAGGTGGGGAGGCAGCAGTCTCCCAGGCAGCAACATCACTTGCCTTCTAGGTGTCAGCCTAGTGCCCCAGGCATGCTGTGCCTCCAGAAACCGCAGCCAAGCTGTTGGCACACTGTGCCTGTGCCCATTATGTCTGCTCTTTTCTGTGGGTATCAGCACAGTGAGGTCTTGGTGCATAATTACTACAAAAAAAATCAAAGAAAAATGGTAGCATGGTAGCAAGACTGTGGTCTAAGGAACCTACCTAGTCAGTGGGGCATTAAGAGTTGCTTCAGCTATAAACTGAAGCTGTCTCCAGGGATAACCTGAGGGAGTCAGTCACACTCAGAAGCAGGTCTTTTGATGTGTCTTATAATTAAATAGCTAAAAGATCTGATCTCTTCTATAGACATGAAATGTATATACAATTTATACTGGGTATTAATTGTATAATTTTATGTAACATTTTTTATGCATAGCAACAGGTAAAACTGTTCCTGAGCATCATTTTTAATGCCATTTCTTTGAAAATCTCAAATGCTGTTGCAATTCTGTGCCCAGTTCTGAAACAGAGTACCTATCGTCCACAGTAATACAAGTCAGAGGGAGGCAAGAGAAGGATTAGTGTTATGTGCCAGACGGATTTAGTAAGTGAACTCAAGTTACCTAAACCACATGAAATCCTAGGGTAGCTCATATGTTTTATACTATGTTGTCCAAATATCTTGCTGGGCTGATAGGTTTAGGTTTAAAGAATTCCGGAAGGAATCTGAAATAATTTCTGTTCCATATAGTGATTGCTGATGTGAATTAGTTGTATCTTCACCTTAAACTGAAAAATAAAGGATTCTCAGCTTCAGGCAAACAAAATCATGCGTTAGATTTGTCCTCTGCATGGTAGACAGGAAGATAGCTTAAATGGCAACAGGGGATCTCCCTGAGATAGGGAGCTATCTTAAGGACAACCACTGTTTGATGGAGGCTTCTGGTGAGCACAAGAAATGGCAAATGGCGTCCCTGAAGAAAAACTCTACAACACTTGTCAACATCTTGTCAAAATTAGGTAGATTAAAAATTTCTTTCCCACAGCTGGATTTTCACATTTAAACCCATTCTGTTTGATTATCTATTCATGCAGAAGCAGATACTTTTTCCCCATAAGTCCTTTTCCTTTATATAATCTTCCTTTCTGGCTCCTCAGGGAAAAAAAATAAAAATCACAGCTTTTGTAGTCCCCCGTGCCAAATTAGTATCTGTGTGTTTTAGGTACAGAATTCAGTGTGAGCTTATAAATCACTTGTCAGTGATGGACATGAGTAGCTAAGGGTGAGGTGCCACATTGCTGCTGTTTGAATATCTGGTTCCCCAGTCCTGAAGTGAAATGCTTAACTCTCCCACGTAATATGCCCCAAAGCGCTGATAAAAGAGTCCCCACATTGAAATGGAAAAACAAGTGGAGTTACTCACAGGAACCAGTTCAAGCAGTTACTCATCAGGAATCCATTCAAAGATGCATTTTCAACACCAGTCTGGAGCTCAGGGGCTGAACTCAAGGTGATAGAAAGGCACCATCATTCTCAGCCTAAATTTGTCTCTCTTAGGTAGTCCCTGACACCTATTTGATCAGAGAATGGGACTGACAGTTTTCTCTTTCCTTGAAACGTGGAATTGCTGGGAGAGATTTGTGTAAAAAACACAGTCCTGGGAGTGGGAGTCAAACTAATGGTTTTGTCTCTGTGCGGAAGGTCCTGAGCATGGAGCTGCAGACCTGGTGGGGCTGCACCAGCACGAAGGCCTCTGCAACTGCTGTACCCTGCTGCTCTTCCCAGTGGCCCTGAGACACACCTGTGTGGGTAGAGCAGCAGAACATCTCCTGGTAGCAACCGATATTCTCCTCCTTTTCAGGTGGGGGTGGCCCAGTTTCACTATTCCTTTGTCAACCTTCATACAAACCCTTTGGTTTGGACACTAGCAGCAGATGTGGGCTCAAGTGCCCACAGAATTTGGAGGATGACAAGTAGCTTTTTATGTTTATGCTGGAAGCGAATGGCAGGGGAAGCACCGTTTGACTTTTTATTAAGCAGGCACTGGAGGGTGCCCTTTACTTCAGTCCTCTGTGCAGGAATAATTTCAGTGGAGATTCTGTTGTCACAGGTGACAGGGACAGAGTCTTATTTACCTTCTCTTTTATACCTCTGCATCTCAACATTTCATTTTTCTTCTCTTAAACAAATACAAAACAGTATTTAAAAGATTTCTTTCTGGTTGTATTTATCTGCCATACCTTCTGCATCATTTGAGGCTGTTCATAGAAAACCTATGCACAGCACTTTTGGGAACTGAAGTGCGCAATGAAGGAAAATTGCATGTTTATCTTTATTTGGTTTCTTAATTTTCAGAAGCAGGGATAAGTTAATTAATTGACAATGAGGTTTTAGATTTATCCCATTAGCAATAAGGGCTGGGATTGCTGAGCACTTAACTATTTTTGACACATCCAGAAGATTGTTTTCTGTTACATATTTTGTTTTCTCACTCCAGGCTAAGCTACTTTTATATTTATTCTAATATTTTTTGCAAAGTAATGAGAATGCAAGTATTAGCTAGCATGAAAGGACCTCTGTTTTCAATAGCTTATTCTGAATTATTTTGATAGGAGAATAATGAGATGATCTTGCACTACAATTACATACCTCTGAATTCATCCCTTCTCAATAGCTGGTGATGCTGAGAATCGGTGTTCTTGCTAGATTCTGGTAAGAGAAAGCTAAAGATCAGTTGATCGTAATTTGTAGTAATATTGAAGAATGCTAATAATAATAAAAATTAATAATTAACGTATCTGGTGACAATTCTTCAGAAATCTAATTACAAGCAATGATCCCACTGTGCTAAGTTCTGTACCAGAAATTTACAGTCAAAATATCCCATGCAACCAGATAAGACATTTATATTTAATTCAATGTCCTCTGTGTTCTGTATGTTTGGAAGAGACATTTAGCTGTAGAGGTATCACTAAATGAAAGCATCTATGAAATTTTGTTAGCTTCCTGCGCAATCAAACTTGCTCAAAATTCTTCGTAAGTCCTTCAATTTCTAATCCCTTTTCCAGGCCAGCAGTGCATCAGGTATGTGGCAGGATAAGTCAACAGTATTTTTATATTCCATTCATTTCTCAAATGATTTAATCAAAACCCTGAAGAATTACACCCAGACTTGGTTTGGATCCTTATATTTAGCATTACTTGCTACTGGAGCTTTATTTCCTCCTAAACTATCTGATTAAATGCTGCTGTAAATTATTCTGCTTTTAGTGAAGCATTATTTCATCTTCAGCTCATGTTTCATAACTTTCAGAATCAAAAAAAGAATTTTTTTCATCTTAATTTCAACTTTTGCTTTGGTAAGCTGTGGTGGTTTTACCCAGCTAAACAGCCGACCTCCACCACAACCGCTCGCTCACTCCACCTCCTCAAAGAAACAGGGGGAGAAAATATGATGGACAAGGGCTTAAGGGTTGAGATAAGGACAAGCAGGTTACTCACTGATTATCGTCACGGGCAAAACAGACTCAACATAGGGAGATTAGTATAATTTATTACTATAACTAGCGAACTAGAGCAGTGAGAAACTAAAGGCAAACTAAAAACACC
>VXAL01015283.1:250243-282086 GCA_013399475.1 Chauna torquata
GGCTGGAGCTGGCTCTTATCTGACATGGGGCAGCTTCTGGAATCTTCTCACAGAAGCCACCCCTGTGGCCCCCCTGCTACCAAACCTTTACCACGTAAACCCAATACATAAGCTGTATGACATGCCTGAAAGATTTGTAAAAACAATACATGTCTTAAGAGGTCAAAGGACATCGGTGACATTTCATATTGCCCTGATCACAAAGGGATTATATTGCATAGCTTAATTCCCCTCTGATGCATACAGGATTATGGGGCAGTTTGGGCTGGAAGGGGCCTCAGAAGACCCCTAGCCCAACCCCATGCTCACAGCAGAGTCAGCTGTAGGGTCAGACCAGGTTGCTCAGGGCTGTATCCAGTGTGGGCTTGAAAGCCTCCAGGGGTGGAGACTAAACAGCCTCTCTGGCAGCCTGCTCCACTGCTGGATTGCTCTTGTGGGGAAAACGTTTCTTCTGTCCAGTCTGAACCTCTCTTGCTTCAGCTTATGTCCATTGCCTCTCAGCGTCTGGACGTGCTGCCGTGAACATCCAGGCACCGTCTCCTTGATAAGCTCCCTGTAGGTGCTGAGAGGCTGCTGTTGGGTTCTCCCAAAGCCATCCCCTCTCCAGGTGAACAAGCCCTGGTCCCTCAGCCTGTCCTCACGGGGCACGTGCTCCAGCCCCAACCAAGGCGGTGGCCCTTCCCTGGACTTGCTCCAGTTTATCGGTGCCTTTCCTGTATGGGGCAGCCCCAAACTGGATGCAGTGCTCTAGATGTGGTCTAACAGCTGCGGAGCACAGGGAGTAACCACTTTGCATGATCCGCTGGCTGTGCTCCTGCTGACACAGCTCAGGGCTCTGCTGGCCTTCATTGCTGCCAGGGCTCACTGCCGGCCCATCCTCAGCTCGCAGCCCACCAGCACTCCCAGGGCCTCCTCCCCAGAGCTGCTCCCCAGCTGCAAGGGCTTCTTCCTCCCCAGGGGCATGGCTTTGCTTTCGTCCTTGTTGAATTGCATAAGGCTCCTGTTGGCCCATTACTGGAACTTGACCTCAGGCAGGGCTGGAAATCAAGTAGGAAACAATTGAAAGGAAGAAATTGAATTGAGGGGTTACTCTTGAATCATTCAGGACAGGAATTTAAATACATTAAAGGGAGGCAGACTGTGCAACAGTATTCCAACAAATCCTTGAAATACCTTGAAATGTTATAACAGAGTCTTTCATTAAGCTGTGTATGGTGTTGAGTATAGTGAAAAACCTTATTCCGCGGAAATACAGCCCCAAACCACCTGGCCCAGAAAAAATTCTTCATTGGTTGTCATAGCATGGAGCCCCATATCTAGCAATGATCAGCTACGTAAAGTGAACAGTAGGCATCTGATGTGATAGGAGGTGTTGTGTATGCCCTCACACATACGTACATACACACAGCACGCCAAAATAGGACTGACAAAGACTGTTAATGGAGCTGGAAAATGGGACGGGCCTGCACATGGGTGGGAACACATGCCTAGAAAATCCTCTACTTCAATATCAAGTCATTAAAAAAAAGCAAAACAAATGGAGGCACTTGCTTCAGGCCCTAAGTATAAACAAATATACCTAGGCAAAATGCCATTATTCTACCCACTCGCTAAATTAGGCCTTTTCGAGTGTTATTTAGGATTAAGGAAGGACATGAAATTAAAGTAAAACAGCTATTCTATTTTTTCTATGTAAACAAGCTCTTATTTGTTTTTTCTCTGTAATTATTCAGTAGCAAGAAAATTAAAGACTATATTCCCTATCAAAACCCCTTATTAAGTATTTGGCCCAAATGACTTGATTGTATCATTTTAATGAATACAGAAAATATTAATCAGCACAAAAATTCATTAATTATAACATGGCAGAAAGCCACTGAAACAGGCGACAGTGGTTCTTTAACAGACACATAATTACTCAGACCATTTCAAAGCCATCTTGCAAATTTTTCTGATGTGTGGGCAACAGATTCACCAGGGGTTCATGAAGTCCCCTCAGTGCTTAGAGCAGGAAGGAGCCTCCACTTTCCTTTTACAGACATGTTTCAGCTAGAGTCACCCTGCTAAGGCTGGTTTATTCTACAGCAGTCTACATACATAAAAGACAGAGGACTTTACTGCAAAAAAATGATTTTAGAAGCCATCTCTCTTTTCACAAATACAACTTAATCAAAATTGAGGACTTTGTGACAGAAGGTATTGCACATATAACAAAACCAAAAAGATTTTGAAAATGGATACAATTTAAATCCACATCAGTGCTACCAGCTACTACTGTCCTCATAAATGAGGATTAATTTATATGTCTGTATGGATGATGTATTTTAGGTCCGTTTTTTTTTTTTTCCAGTAAATGCACAGCAATCAACTTCTGAATGAGAATCCCAAACAACAGATAATATCAAGTACCTGAAATCTGAAATTCCACTCTCAGCTGCTTAGACAAGAGAAAACACAAAGAATAAAAGTGGGACAGAGTGTCAGGAAAAACATTCTGAAGAGTGAAGCTGTTTAAAGTACATGTTGGCTTCTTGCAGAAAATGGGAAAGCTGTACTTATTTTTTGTCTTTAAATCTTAGCAGATCAAAATGGAGTAGCAAGACTGTGTTGTGGCCAGAAAACACCAGAAAATCAGGAAATGTGGCTTAGAAATTAGGAGATAATATTTTCAATTAAAAAAAGAAATAAATACTTTCAGTTTTTTTTTTTCTTTCTCTTTAAGCATTTAGGCTGCAAACCGAGTATCTTTTCCACATGAGATTCCCTATCAGTGCTGGCACTGCATGGGAAACAGGTGGAGGGAGACCTGGGCTGAGCCTGAGGGAGGCTGGAATGGCAAAACTGCAGCTCACACCCCTGCAATGGTGTGTGACTGGGAGACCTGCTGGTCATTTCCATGGGCTCGTCTTCGGATGGTCTAACATGAGTTAATTCTGCAGGAGTCCATGGAGCTGTGTTGATTCCCACCATTTGGGTGTTTGGCTAAATCACTCCCTGGCAGAGTTGCATAGTTATAGGGGTGCCAGTGCTGTTCCACTGTCACTCTTTGTGGGTTGATTCTATATTTGCTGAAAGAAAACAATAATTGAGACACTGATATTTGCTTGACAGATAATGCTCATGGCAACAATCTCTCAAGCGTTCATTGTGTACATAGTTATTGAGAACACTGACAGTTTTCCTTTACTTGATGACATAATAAAATACTATAATTAGTACAAAATGTACTGAGCATTCAAAATTTAGTTGTCCAGTGATATTCATTGTTGTTGTGATTGACAGATTTTAGTGGAGAAGGATGAATTTACTTTACTGATATTTGCATATGTTTTCCAATTGGTGCTGATTGATATGCAGTAGCCAAAGGTAACGTGATTTCCAGATTTTTTTTCCCAGTCAGGACCGTTTGCATTTGTTTTGAGGTTTCCCATTAATCTGTGTAGTCTATTGTGTAAATCACTGTTTATTTCATCATGGATAGGTGCATTTCCTACAATGAATAACAAATTCTTGATCTCTTATTCCTGTGGTGTGTCACTGAAAGGAAACAATGACTTGTCTCTGCACGCTTTGCTGACTTTATGATCACAAGAATAGGAAGCAAGGTCAGTTTTCTCTGCAGAAGGAGGCTGTACTAACACCGCGTCATTTGTGGGAACAAGGTTGCTTTTCTAATTTTGTTACAGTCAAGTGCTGCGACAGCGCAATGGAATCTGAAGGAGTGAACAGTAGGAAGAGGACAATGTTTGTGCTATGGAGACAGAAATGGTCAAAAGAACCCCCAGAGAATCAGTGAAGGGGATGATGACACATAAGACTGGTAACTCTTCCCTGCTATGGCTTAGCAGAATATTTGCTGGGTTTTGATTGCTTCATTTAGAAACAGCCACTTGCCATAAAGCATCAAACTGCCACATAACTCTTTTGATAGATAGACAGCTATATAACAAATTCGTGCACACCTTTATCAGCACACACTCGGGGTGCTTGCTGAGGTGTATCCTCATCAGATATTAAACCCAGGTGAGAATTCGGCTTTGAGGCTTGAAACTTGCATAAATCATTAAAGGTCCCCACTATATGTGACATCAACCATAAGCTAGTGCCCTGGAGGGTCAGAGTGCACCAGGGTGGTTAGGTTCACTTCTGAATTGAAAGAAGAGAAAGCCGTTAGGAAATTGCCGTTTGTGGCAGCTAGATCACTGCTAATTCTGGAACTGCAGAACACTAGAGTGTGGAAGGGACTTCTGGAGGTAGTCTGGTCCAAGTCCCGGCTTGAATCGAAATCAGGTTGCTCATATCCAGTCAAATTTCAAGTATCTCAGATGATGAAGGTGCTATATCCTATCTGGTCATTCTGGTCCAATGTTTGACCGCCCTCCCGGTGAATATTTTTTCTCCTAATTTCTAATTGGAATTTCTTGTTTTGCAGCTTGTGCATCTTGCCTCTCATCCTGTCTTTGGAAAGAGTCTGTCTCTGCCTTATCTATACAACTCTGTTAGGTAGCTGAAGACGGCAAGAAGACTCATCCTTACCAATCTCTTCATAGGACTGAGTAAACCCAGCTCACAGACTCGCCTTGTATGCCATGTGCTCCCGGTCCCCACTGAGGTCCAGGAAGAGCGAGGTGAGGCACAAGGACTCTTCCCTGCTCTTCCTTCCCTCTTCTGTTCCTGGTGCTCAAATCAGGTTTTGGTGCTGACACTGGAGGTCAGGAGTAATGGGGAAGAGAGAGAGACTACTCAGGCAGATGTGAATGTAAGCAGGTTGCTGGGGCCGATGTCTGTGAACGCAGTAAACTAACTTGAAAATCCAGGCTTAATGGGAAGTGACCAGTTAGAGAGGATTATGTGCGAGGGTCATCCTGATTTGGGCCAGAGCCTCAACTCAGAGTCACACACGCTCTTTGAGAAAAGAGCTGGTGCCTCCTGAGCAAGACTGTAAGACTTCTTTGCCACAGCAGCAGCAGACACCAATAAAAACTTGGATCAAGCGACACATCATGTGCAGATGCTGTTTAGTTTCACAGATATTTTTAGAATAATTTAAAGAAGGTTTTAAAAGATTTTATTGTAACTCTTGCTTGTATTCTTCCACCTGCAAGTCCATACTGAGACATATAAAGCATGTACCAGGCAAAGAGATGTGCATTGATGGTGCAATGACTCATTCAGTGCGCCTCTGACAAGACTGGATTAGTGAGGCAGGCTGTCTTCACAGGTCAATTAGCCATGCATGCCCATCCAGTGCAGCAAATCTTTCTTCCAGCCACTGCATGACCGTGCTGTTAAATATAGAACATCTGATGGTGTAAGACAAGAGTTTAGCTTCAGGGGTAAGGTTTTGATTCTGCCAAACTCATTTCCATTCTTTAAACAACCATAAGCCTGAATGGGGAAAAGGGAATGGAAAGGAACAGAAGAAGTATCTCCGTTCTTAACTGCCTCTTCCACTGCACCTCACAGCCAGGTTTTCATGAGTGGAACCTCACACTCGGTCCCTCAAGACATGCTGGAATGGCTGCATTCCCACAGAGCTCCCAGATCCATGCTCTCAGCATATGCAGATTGCTTGTTTAACACCTTTTCGTGATACCGTAACTGCTGCAATATAGCATTACCCAGCAGCTTTCTGGGGGACTGTTTGCTTGTAAAAATCCAGCGAACATCTGAGGGGACATGGCAATTCCTTGTGCCTATCAATCTGTTGTTCAGTCACCAATGCACAGTATGTTGCAGAAGCATTTTCAATAGTAGGAAGTAAAGTCTTGTAATCTCTGTAAAGGCCAGAAATAGTTCTTCAATCATCCCAATTTAATGGGTGATTCTTGTGCAAGGATAGCAATGTCTACAAATTCAAGGTAGCTGTGGATTCCACAGAATACTAACTGAGATACAGAGGCTTTTATGGCACGATCTAGTGAATCATAAAGATATGCATGTACAAGCAGTTTTAAAATTTCAGTTTAAACATCAAATTGCTGTGCAACATCAACATAACTTTGTCACAATGTTTAGTGGGAAACACTTAGAGCAAAATATTACCCTCTCAGCCAAATGCGTGTCAGAGAGAAATATTCATGTCTTTCTGTATGGCTGTAGATTCAAACTGGAGCTAAGAAAAAATACAACATTTTTAATGTAAGTATTTATATTAGGTTGATTTTTAATGAAATATTTGACAATCCTGAAGCTCAAATATCATTATTTACTGCAGGATTTAATTAAAAGTTGCCTATTTTAAACAAAATATTGCATCTGTCCTGAAATACTAGTGTTACAGTACACAGACGAAAAAAAAAAAAAGAGAACACAATTTTGAAGTGCGCCTTTATTGCAGGTGTGCTTTGAAGTCCTATTTATGGCCAAATTCAAGAACTTGTAGAGGTGATCTCTGTGGGCAAGAAGTTTATACTTACCCACAGGGAGGGTGGGAGAATCAGTCAGGATCCCCACAAGATCCCTATATCTCTTATTGTCACCTCCTTTTCCCCCATGGCTGGTTGTTCTGTATAGTTGTAGAGTGTTATTTACAAACCAGCAGCTTTTCAAACCTCTTCCCCCCTACCCTGTAACTGCACTTCACCATCTGCTGGCTTGGAGCCATCCATATGAAAAAATTGGCAGAGTATGGCCCAAAGCAATCATTGCACTAAGCTGTCAATATGTGGGTAGGTAACTGTAACTTGCACTCAGTTGTTGACAGGGGCCTTATGAGGGTTCATGGAGCTTTGGGACAGGATTGAGGTGAGCATGGGTCCACAGAGAATTCCCTTAGTGGGAGCTGGACAAAGTTTCCTGGTAGGTCCTGTTGGACCGATGTGCGATGAAGGCAGGAAAACCTGTATATCTGCTCCCAACACTGGATGTCCTAAATAGAGAAAATGCGTGTTTCACTGTTAAGATGGAACTCAAGGAAATGGCCACAAGTTGCGCCTGGGGAGATTTAGATTAGATATCAGGAAAAACTTTTTCTCTCAGAAAGTGGTCAGGCACTGGAACGGCCTGACCAGGGAGGGGGTGGAGTCACCGACCCTCGCGGGGTTCAAGAAGCGCCTGGACAAGGTGCTACAAGACATGATTTAGTAGCTTAGTGGGTAGTATTGGTGATAGGATGACGGTTGGACTAGATGATCTTGTAGGTCCTTTCCAACCTTGTGTTTCTATGATTCTATGATTCTAAGATGGAGCAATCAGCTGGCTTTAGGAACAGATCTGGCCCTCTCAGCGAAAAAACTTTTACAGCAATAAACTGGATAAATTCTCTACTGATGTCCTTAAAGTGAACTGCTGGCCAGAAATGTTTGTTATACAGAAAAACAGCCAGGATAGAGAAGAACGTGTGATACATACATTCTTCCCTTGAAAACAATGCCACACTGCAGGTGCGCGAAAAGCCAGTGTTTTAAACCTTTCCCAGTTAAAGTGCATAATTGCAAGGACAGGCTGTATGCATGCATATGGAAAATGTGCAACACTCCCAACAACTACAGGAGAATCAGGACTTCCCAGAACTCCTCTCCAACGGATCTTAATGGATGAAGACCACACATTTCATCCTCTGTTTCTTCCCAGTGCTTCTTCAATCGCACTGCTGTGGAGAATAGCTTTCCTTCACACAAGCAGCCTCAGTTTCCGGTCAATGTGTTACTCACACTGAAACTTGGAAGAGAAGTCTGAAAGAAGTAGAGTCCTGATCATGTTTGTATTCAAGTCCAAGGCAATCTACCCGTCCTTGGCTTTCACATGTGTAGCTGTTTGCATCAGGTTAAGAGGGTATAAAGTTGCTGCTGGCAGCTCCCCTTAGTAATTCCCTTTATGATCGGGGATAATTGGCAGGGCTCTGGGGAAAACGGGAGACAGCTCCCTTTCCTCTACAGGGACTCAGCTGAATAACTCAAACTCCCTTAGTATTCACACAGCTCTCACTGAATGATGGACCAGGATTTAAAGCAAACAAGCAGGTAGCTTAAAACAGAAAAAAAACAAACAAAAACAATAGCACTGGTATCTGAAGGGAGGATGCTCCAGCCAGAAATAGGCAAGCAAATAAGTGATGTTGTGAGGGGCACATGCTCCCAGAGCAGCTCCTGGCATGTTCAGTGGGAACTGCTCCTCTGTGTGATGAAAACCAGGTCATTCGCTGGAATGCCTAAATGTGAACTTCACAGCCTCACAGGGGGCTGATGTGGTTTTTCTCTGGGGAATTCTTGGCCTTATGTTACATGCTTGCAAGAACACGCACTTGTCCCCCGCCATCCCTTAAGAATAAATATAAAAAAACCCAACTGCTGTAAATCAAGGAAAATTCATAACTTGCTTGAGGTGTAACAGCTGTTGATTTAAAGCTCAACATCTTTGGTAGCACATTGCTGCTAGGAAGATAAAAATCTTTTTGACAAAGTTGTGACCATAAAAATTGCAAGGCTTTAGTCAACATTTAGAGAGGATTTGCATCTCCCTTATAATAAATAACAGTAATAATAGCTCACATTTATATGGTGCTTCCCAGATTCAAAATGTTTTACAAACACTCACTAATTAATCTTATTGAAATACTTCCCCTTGCAATACAGTGATACACAGTCCAAAGTGTATCCCATAAAGAGGGCTGATGACTCATAAAATGCAGCATTTTCCTTGGTGTGTGACTATCACTGGCTTTTAAAATGACATATATAAAAATCACACACCTTTATATTTTTGCAGCCCATCCTTCAATTATTACAACTGTGCAGTAGCTGCTATGCTTAATTTGTGCTGGGAGCATGACTGGAAATCAGATCTCCAGTCTGATTCTCTGGTCATTCTCATGACGGGGGAATTCATGGAAGTCAATGTCAGCCTGCTGAGGCTAATTGCCCCCAGCCCCTGCTCAAGGTCTTTGGGTGAAATAGGCTGCTCCAGAGGGCAGGTCAGAGCAGGTGCCAGTCTTTGGGGGAGCAGAGGGGCTACCTCCCTCTCTTCAAGGTCTGCAGAGGCTGGGGAGGGAGAACAGCATTGGCAGATCTTGTAAATACTACACGAAGTCCTTCCTACTCAGTTTTTGGAATGTAAAGGAGACCTGAAAGGGATATGTACCAAATTTGCCTTCCTTTTGTATCCCCCTCCTTGTGCATCCCGTCTCATACCTATTTTGCACCTGTTCCCAAAGAAACATGAATCAAGCCTGTGGTGGTGAAAAAGGGTTTTTGCGAGTACAGTTTCTAGCACATATGTCTTGACTGACAGCCAATATTTTTGTGAGAATCCCACCAGTCAAACAACAGCATTGAATTACTGTTGATAATGGGTGATTGATTTTTTTGTGCTGCTGCCCAGCAAAAAAAATCTCTGTGTCCCCAGTGCAGAGGACATGTCCTCTGAAGTTGGAAGCACAAAACGGGGATGTAACTAAGGATGTGCTTCACCCAGTGTACGAAGTACTCTTATTCAACAAGATCAGATAAATTCACAGCTTTCAACATTGTTTACTGATTCTTACTTAAAAATTAATGTAGGCAAAAATCCCATAACATTTAAATTGACTAAAGATGAAGTCAAACTCAAGCCAGCCTTTGCACCAGACACACATACTAATGACTCTTCACTGTAATATACTTTACTTATTCTTTGACTTACTAATTACAGTTGCAACTGCGGTCGCATTTTTTACATTAGGTGGTAAGGTAATTGCAAATTTGTGAAATTATCTTGTAGGATGGGATCTTTGTTAATACTTCTACTTTTGCTCCGTAGAAATTTCAAAAGACTGTATTTTAGGTCTTGATTCTTATTTATATGAATGCTGTTTTACTCCATATAAGTAATACCAGCAGCATTTACAGTGAATACAAAAATAGTTTACTAAGTCTACAAAGCCTTTTTATGCTGACGGAATGGTACAAAGTGGTCCTTAAACATTTATGAGAATCAGGCTGTTGCGGCTCTTGTTTAGCTCAGATCCACTCTTAGTTTAAATCAGTTCTTTGACTGAAGAAGCTGAAACCTGCAGAGTTTGCTCTCCTCCCACAGGCGAGTCTTGCTTTTCACTCTGCAACAAAAGTGACGATGGCATCCTAAAAAATTTTCAGCAGCTGCCAGTATGCATCTTTCTGCGCAGCAGCTGTGCCATTCACTCCAGCCAGTCCCAGCACACCACAGATCCTGTGGGAGGTCTGGATCCAAAGCCTCAGCTGCCCTCAGTGACTTGCTGAGGCTCCAGAAGAGGATGTCCACCTGCAGTGAGGAAAGCCCTGTATGACAGCGCTGGGGAAGAAGGACATGGAAGCATCCAGCCACAGCTGCCAGCCACTGTCATGTAGCCTGCCCCCTTCCTCCAGCCCTGCTTTTGGCAGTCCTGCCTCCCATGGCGTAGCTCTGGGTTTCTAGCAGAAGCCCTTCCCTGAATAAGCAGGCTTAGGGGTATGTGAAGGCTCTAGGCAGTCTTGGAATGCTTCGCCTCAGCTGTGAAAAGTCACTTTGAACAAAGGGGGCAATGTAATGAACTGAACATCTACCCCTGTGTATTCAGTCATGATGACTCCCAACTAAAATACATTTGCTGCTTTTTCGTTCTGTTACCGCTGAAGAACCTCCACAACTGTGGAAGTGTGAGCACAATGATCTCCAATTCTGTCAGTGGAGAAACTGCCCCAGTTCAGGCTGCAGTGCTCCTATCACTGGTGATGTGTGAAGTTGAATGTGGGAAGCCAGCTTTCTGCTCCCAGATTGACTTTGCAGGATTGCCCATTAGCAGAAGATAAGTTTTCTCTGGGGCTTAAGCAGATCCGATCTGACAGTTGCCAACATGCGGGATGTAAATGTAGAGCCTTTAAGACAGAAGTTCTAAAAAGTTACTTCTTAGGCTAGAAACTGTACTTTAAGCAGTAACACATTCTGCTTCAGTGACAGGTGTGTTTTTTGGATTATACTAATATACTTTTTGTAAGTTATCATATCACATGAATGATGTTTACATCATCACTCAGAGTGTATTGACATGACCTCGTACTTACAGAGTAATCCCTGTGCTTTATTTACACATTTGGGAATGATTGTATTTAGCTAAGATTTCCATTTAAGCCTGAAAATAAATATTTGAGAAATCCAAGCATGACTTTGTTGTTCAGACTATCTTTTACATTCAGTGCTGAGCACAGAGCCCTTTCACATTTTTATGCTGGACCATTGTCAGCTGGCTGAGGGGAAGACGAACGAAAACTTTGCTGGCAAACAGGGATCAGCACTGTTCACCAGGTTTGATTCATGGAAGTGCTAAGGAATTGACCTAAATTTAAATGTAACCACTCGGTGATAAGTAGTAAACAGGTAAGGAGAAAAGTACTATCATATGGCTGGAAATTGCCATGAATCTAATACATAACAGTTAATATCTCCCTCTTTGCAAATATCTACCTACATAAACGCTCTGAATAGGTACTTACGCTACTCTACTGCAAAAAGGGTAAAAACTCAAAATCTACAAAAGACTTCCTGAGAAACAAGTCAGAATGTGGGGTTAGCCATTAACAACATGTAGAGGTTGGGAGTCCAAACAGCATGTGTCTTACATCACACTGCTCTTCCAATCGTTATTCTTCTTCAGACCAGAAGGACTGCTCTGCATTTTACAGTCCAGTGGGTAGAGCCTCAGCCAAGAAACGGGAAACGCTGGGTCAGCTCTCCTTTCTTCCCGAGGGATTCAGAGCCATGTCTCCATATGCCAGGAGAGAGTGCTATAATTTATTTTGGGGGATACGGAGCTGAATCTTCTTCAGGAAGATACCTGGGACAGCAACGCTTTTAGCATCACAGTTTTGAGTTTAAGCATGTAGGTTGCACCTAAATTCCCTTTTGGGTACCCAGACCAGAGCTCCACTGGCACAGAAATGACATTGTGACAATATCAGTATCAGTATGGTTTTGACCTTAATATAGTTGTCTTACCCCCTTTGATACCATCAAGTCTTCTGAAAAAGCTGCTGAAAAGCAGTAGCTTTTGGTCTTGTCATATGAGAAGCAGAAATATAACTATGCAGGAAGAGCTTTTGACAAGTAATTGGAACGCCCCTCTTCAGTCTCATCACACTCTCTTCTCTCACCTTATATGTTATTATTAGAGTTGTTTTATATATTTTATGCATTTTTTTCTTTAATGACTAAAACCTTTTATATCAATTTGATTAAAAATTAAGGCAGTAAAAGAAAATAATTCTAAAACATTTCTTAAATGAAAAAGAAACATATTTAGCTACTTTTAACCGTGTCTACTTATCTGAAGAAAGATGAGCAACTCTGCAATCCTGGCAGCCCTTTAGAGCATCCCATGCTCTGCATCCTTACTCTTAGAGATCTGAAGGGAATAGTTAGGATAACCCTGTGTAGATTTAAACTTTGTGTAAAAGTTTCTTCTTCCTAGGCGGTACCATTATTTATTTATTTATTTATTTATTTTAAAATTTCAAAGGCAAAGACTTGCTATTGTCAAGTATAGTTCACCCAGCTAAAACAGACCAATATTTTACAACTAAAATAGCATCGTATGGAAAGAACAGAAAGAAATAAATCAGCTTGTGAACCATTATCATTCACTTTACATTGTGAAAAACAGATATAACTGTCATTTTCTAACATTCATTGAAAAAAAATTGAAAATATATATCATTCTTGAACCTAGCAAAGAGATAGAAAGCTGCCTAATACTCTGTGATACACATTACTCGTGTAATATATATTACCAAGGAGGGGAAAAAAGGAATGAACTAATGAGAGTTTCAGGTTGTAAAAGTGGCTTATCATATCCCAGAATCATAAAAGACTCATTTGAAAGAGAAAAAGAAAACAGAAAAAAATCAATTAAAAGTAAGCAAAGTAAATAGTGTTTGTTTCTATCTTCCTACACTGCCTTGCAGCCACTGTTTCAAGCAGAGGAAAGGGTAGGTGGGTATGGGTGCTGTAAAAGTCCAATATTGGAATTGGCTCAGATCCTCAGATTTCTGAAATGGTTTATAACACTGAAGTTTTATTTTTAAAGGATGCCAACATAATTATGTGGACTTTTCTTCTGAAAATTCTCAGAGAGAGTAAAAGAAATTACTACCAAATTTTTTGCAGCTCAGTGGATTGGAGTCACAAAAACAAAGCAAAGAATAAGCCCCCATCCTTTGCCAGTGTGTTTAGAGGCAGTTGAAGCTTTGGTGGCCCAGATAAATGAGCAGAGTTGCCCTCCACAGGATGTTGGTCCTTTTCAAAACATCTGGCCTGGGAGTCAGTTATGCGGAGAACAGTTTTGTTCCTAAATACTAAATACTGAGCCACGTGAACTCCTTGTGTGGTTTGGTGGGTTCAACTGCATCATTTATGCTTGACCTCCTGTAATTAGACCAAGCCTACAAAACTATTTCCCAGGTGAACGTTACAGTGATCAGTTCTCAATAAGTCTCCAGACCACAAAGTTTTGGACCAGGTATCTATGTAGAAAGACTTCTCAATTAGTGTCACTTGTCCCTTCTACCACTCAAGGATACAACTACCTTCTACTACTACCTCAAAGGAGTTTGTAGCAAGGTGGGAGTCAGTCTCTTCTCCCAAGTAACAAGAGATAAAAGAAGAGGAAATGGCCTCAAGTTGCACCAGGCGAGGTTTAGGTTGGATATTAGGAAAAATTTTTTCACTGAAAGGGTTGTGAAGCATTGGAACAGGCTGCCCAGGGAAGTAGCTGAGTCACCATCCCTGGAGACATTCAAAAGACACGCAGATGTGGAGCTTAGGCGTATGGTTTAGTTGTAGACTTGGCAGTGCTAGGTTAATGGTTGGACTTG
Source organism: Chauna torquata (assembly GCA_013399475.1). Taxonomy (NCBI): domain Eukaryota; kingdom Metazoa; phylum Chordata; class Aves; order Anseriformes; family Anhimidae; genus Chauna; species Chauna torquata. Next base: position 264,046 of record VXAL01015283.1, read on the forward strand.
ATGATCTTGGAGGTCTTTTCCAACCTAAGTGATTCTATGATTCTGTGATCAGAATCATAGTTCAGCCTGGTCTCTGGCACCTTGTGGCTCATTACTATTGAAATCCTAATCACTGTTCTGTATACAAAACGAGCTCAGTTGAGAAGCTGCCCATCTTAAATGCTTCAAATGACCCTTTCCAGAGAGTGATCAATGGCCAGCTGATATGTCTGGGGTGCTGACAGCAAATGAACCACACACTGATGAGAAGTCTGCTCACAGAGATAAAGGGTAATTTATGTAATTTGGTTAGACATTAAAAATGATGTCCAGTTTCCTTGGAGCAGTTGCTGATCACACATTAATTATCCTTTAGAAAAGACTTTTACCAAAGACTAATAAGGTTTAACACTGTTGAGGAGAAAATAGTTGTCCTCTAAAATGTTTTTCAGTAGTCAACATATAATAGCTTGCTTCAGAAAAAAATGGCAGATGTCATATTTAGGGGGAAGTAGTGAGCTACACAGAGTTCTGCTCCTTCAGAGGACCTCAGGAAGCACAGGACATGAATTATATTCTAATTTGTGGTATCCTAATTGTGTCAGTTTACACAGAGAAATAAAACCTTTTTCCTATAGTATACCTGCAAAGCATCTATTATAGCATCCTGCAGAAGCAATTTCCAGAGAGGTATACTTTCATGCATAGTGTTATTAAAAAGTTAAGCAAATTGGAGAGTATATTTGACAGATAAAATTAGAAAATTAATGGAAATGCATAATCCATTCACATATTCAGAAAAAAAATGGATGAAGGAGCAAATAAGAAGGCATAGGAGAGGAAATACTTCAATTCATGAAGAGAAAAGTGAATGTTACTACTGGTTTGCTTTCTTTTTCCTTAGTATTTTTAACTTATATACATGCATACTGTAGCTCCAAGAAGTCCTAATCAAGACTGGAACCACTTTATAATACATCCTTTATACATACTCAATCTGACACACTCTGGCTTTCCTTTCTTCCCCCTCCTCCCTGAAAAAATCCATTTATACTTATTGCTCAGAGTAAGAGGCATACAAATTGTAATTGAATGCTAAATACAGTTATCATTACAACAATTACAACAGTTTTGCTTTGCTCAGAGAGAGCTTCATAGTGTCACGTAATGTGAATTGTTTCCTGGTTTGTGAAGAAAGACATATAATAATTTTGTTTTCACTATAAATTGTTCTCTATTTCCTGAAGCAGTCTTGGAAAAATTTGTGAAATAATTCATACTTTTCCTTAATTCCTTTTAAATAAAAGATTTAAAGTGTATGTGAGATGGGTGCATCTGTGCATACTTTAAATGTCATTATATGAAGTTTTGTGCATGCCTGTTCATTTTGAAGCCACTGGTAAAGCTCAGATTGATTTTGAACTTTCATTCTGCCATAGGAATACATTCTAACACATGATGGTGTAGTGGTTTCACCCTGATGGCCAACTAAACTCCACCACACTGCTCTCTCTCTCCCCCTCCTCAAAGGAAGGGGGGAGAAAATATGATGGAAAAGGGCTCAAGGGTTGAGATAAGGACAGGGAGAACACTCTCCAATTACTGTTATGGGCAAAACAGACTCAACACAGGGAGTGTACTGGGTCTGGCCGGGATGGAGCTAACTCTCCCCAGAGCAGCCCACACAGCGCTGTGCTCTGCACCTGTAGCTAGACCAGCACTGATACCTCACCAGTGCTGTGTCTGCTGCTGAGCAGCGCTGGCACAGCACCCAGACTCCAAACCCCCAAACCCAGTGGGCTGGGGGTGGGCAGCGGCTGGGAGGGGACACCCCCAGGGCAGCTGACCTGAACCCACCGAAAGGATACCCCACGCCATGTGGTGTCACACTCAGCAGTAGCAGCTGGGAAAGGGGAAGGAGAAGGGGGGGCTCTCGTTATGAAGACGTCTGTCCTCCCCAGCAACCGCTACGCGTATTGAGGCCCTGCTTCCCAGGACGTGGCCGAACACCGCTCGTTGACGGGAAGTAGAGAATTCTTTTCTCTCTTTGCTTCCACGTAGCCTTTGTTTTTTTTTGTTGTTGTTGTTTGGTTGTTTTTTTTGTTTGTTTTTTGTTTGTTTGTTTGTTTTTTCCCTTTTTCTTTTCCCTTTAATTAAATTATCTTTATCTCAACCCTTGAGTTCTTTTTTCCATCGTATTTTTTCCCCCCTCATCTTTTGGGGAGGGGGAGAGAGAGAGCGGTTGTGGTGGAGTTCTGCTGCTCAGCTGNGTCACTCTGCCCCTGCTCCAGCGTGGGGTCCCTCCCACAGGATGCCGTCCTTCCCAAACGGGTCCTGCGTGGGCTTCCCACAGGCTGCAGCTCTTCAAGAGCTGCTCCAATATGGGTCCGTACCACGGGGTCCCTCCTTCAGGAGCAAACTGCTCCAGCACGGGTCCCCCACGGGTGGCAGCTCCCACCAGATCACCTGCTCCTGCGTGGGCTCCTCTCCACGGGCTGCAGCTCCGGCCCGGAGCCTGCTCCTGCGGGGGCTCTCCATGGGCTGCAGCCTCCTTCAGGCCACATCCACCTGCTCCTCCGTGGGCTCCTCCACGGGCTGCAGCGTGGAGATCTGCTCCGTGTGGTACCCCACGGGCTGCAGGGGGACAGCCTGCTCCACCATGGGCCTCACCACGGGCTGCAGGGGAACTTCTGCAACTTAAAATAGAGGCTACTGTGTAGGTGACAAGTCTTACATCAGCTGCAAGCTGGCATGTTCAGGATTATTGTTAACAGAATGTCTCCAAAAGGATGCTTGTTTTTCATAGTACTGATCACATTGTGCCTCAGAAGACGTTTTTTACATCATTTCCTTAATTAAGTTTTATTGAGCAAGAAACCATTTACAACATATTATTTTCAACACTTGGCACTGGATAAAATACTCTTTTAGATGATGATTATTACGCTTATCTCCAGTTTTGGGAGGTAGTACAAGAAGATAACAATAAAATAAACCACAGTCCATGGTGCACAGTAGATGTGGCTGTGACTTTCCCATCGTGCCCGTGTTCTTGGCACCCAGTCAAGTTCCTGACAACACCGATTCAGGTTCTTGTTCTTACTGAGCATCCCCTTCTATTTCTGCAAAAAGCCTTTTGGCTCAGCTGGCCTCTAAACAGGTGTATCCCTTCTTTCTGTACTTCATTAGGCACCTTGCCAAGGACAGAAAGGCTGATTCAACTCTCCTGTCAAACTGTATCTTTTAAATTGGCACTTTTTAAACTGAGATCTGGTATTTCACTGGTGTATCTGGGCTCAGGTTTGGGAGACGACAGAGCATTCCCGGTTATCCCAGAAATAAAATTCTTAAGCTTTTGTGATGACATTAAAACACAATATGCATCTTCCTGCATCTCACCAAAAAATGCATATTGTATTTCAGATATTTCCGGTAATAGCTGACTACTTACTACCACAAATAAATAGATCTTTCACATTTTTCTTCAGGTGGAATTGTTCACATGAAAGTGTCTTTTCAGGAGATCCATTCTGATAGTTTTTATTTGGAAAACATTTCCTTTGGAGTAAAAAGGGCCTTGGCCTATGCAGGAGCTGAAAAAAAACAGGTTCTTCATGTAAATAAGGCTATCCGATGTGTTCAGCTTCTACATGTCTGGGCTGGAGCCCTCCCTGCAACCTGCTGGGATGTTCCTGCTCTGGGGAGCTACTGCAGTGCCAGCATCTTTCTGTGACTCCCCTGGTAATTACACCCTGCAGCACCATTCCCCACTGCCAGCAAATCTTGTTTTCGTGAGGGACCAAGCCTTGCCCAGCCTCTGTTCAGATTCTCTCGAAGTGGTTTCTCAAGGTATTTAGGATTCCTTCTGATTCAATGGCTTACCAGTTGACAGGAGGCCATCTCACTCTCTCTTCATGCCTCCCAGGGTATTTTTGATAGAAGGGGGACTAGGGACAAGTGCTTTGCGTTGAAAGTAGTCTCTGGACTCTACTGAATGAGCTGTTTGCAAGCTGGGGCGTGGGGAATTTTACACCTGGACAGACCACAGCTAAATATGACAAATACTGAGGCTTGCAGGGCCAGCTACAAGGCTTAGCTAGGCAACTGTTTGTGAAATGAATAGTGGTTACATGGTTAATTCTCCAGCAGTTTTCAAACAGACAAGGTGGGTGCAAGTGTGGACATGCTGAATGGATAAATATTTAAAAAAAAAACTAAATGACCAGTTTATACTTCTTTCTTTCCTGACTGCTAAATCTCTAATGCAGCTGTCATGAGCCAGATTTGCACATTCGGTACATCATATAGGATTTTGATAATCACTTCCTGAGCTAAGCTGAGCCTACACTGCATGCTTGGTTGGAGTCTCAGCCTACATTTGTGCTTTCGCTTGCCTGTTTTCCACCCCACCAGCAACCTACGTTTGGCTCGCCTTACCCAGGACTCAAACCACATCCACAAACAGGCTCTCTGGTGCTTTTGCTGTGTGATGTGCGTGCCACACGGAAGGTGACAGGCTGCCTCTAGCAGAGCAGTGGTGGCCCACCTTGCCCTGCTGCCACCCCATGCTGCAACCCCGGGGAGACCCACCCCGTGGCCGTAGGATGGGCGCCGCGGCCCCAGGTGCGGTGCCTGCCTGTGTCAGAGTTTGGGTGCAGCACCAGGGACCAGGAGGCTTCCTCGGCTGCTGGCCTCAGCCTGGACCAAACACGCAGCATGGGTATAGCCCACTGGTCTGAACGCACACACAGAGACGCTGCTGCAACACCTGTGCTGCAACAGCCTGCCCTAGACTTCTACTACACAGGCATAAAAATTAATTTAAAAATTTAAATTTAAAAAAACAAAGGAAAAAATTAATTTAAGAAGCTCCTCACATGTTCCCAACTAATGTGGCCATCTATCCAGAAAGCAAAGATTATGTACACAAGTTACATAGAATGTTTGCAAACATTATCATTAATGTGCACACCTTATCAACATACATTGATTTTATACGCATCCTTTAATTTAAATAGCTTTGATTTTCTGTCTGGAAGACAAAAGAGAACATTAATAGCCATCGCTTACTGAGTTTACAGAGCTGTACATTAGCTCGTCTAAAATGATCTTGTGTTTGTTATGCTTTAACTATTCATATTTAAAGGAATATTAAAAATGCTGGAAACCTGAGTCAGGTAGACACTGTATAAATAAATTGCATATCTGGTATTAATTCACCCTGTTACTTCCTATCATCCTCTATAAAACTGTAAACTTCTTGCAAAGCTATGAACAACAATCTTAGTGTGCCAGTTTATTACCTGTATAGATATCATTATTCCCTTGTGACAGCAAAGTCAAATTCAAGGCATTTTTCATAAACTAGGAAAAATTACCTTTCCAGTGACATATGACACAACCTTCAACTACTAAATGAATCCAAGAAAAATTCTCCTTTGGGAAAAGACCTTGCACATGATTTGTCAGCCTTAAAAATGTTTTTTGAGAAAGTTAATTCTGAGAGGCTTTACAACTGAGCAGTGTTTTCTGCCTATATTTAAACTGTCCTCTGCTGTGATGTATTTCAGAATCAAGACTACAGAAAAAAATTTTGCTTTGGTATTTTCTAGCTATACAAAGATTCGTAGGCCCTCATGGTGAGATCTGAGACCTTATTGGAAATCTCATATAAAAATCTTATTTGTAAATGTCACGTCATGATTTTCACCACCGAGGAGATTGATGCTCTGTTGAGGAGCCTGAGGAATGGAGACTACAACCAAGGTAAGATGTCTGAGGATTGACAAGGGAGTTAAAGCAGAATGAAGTGGTTGGAGCAAAAACTGTCAGCTCTGGGGAGGAGTGCAGGACAAAATGATATTCATAAAAAAAAGCACATTCCTTCCAAAATCTCAGCCAGATTTAACCCTCCTTCTGCTCTTGATAAAGATGTGCCTGTAAAGCCTTTTGGCGCTTGGGCCTCTTAGCACTCGTCCATACGCAGGAGGATAAGCCACAAATGCTACCGCATCCCTCAGTTCCTGGAATGGAGAGAATACACTGTTCCTGCCCACAGCTCAAGGAGGGTTAATGAATGACTTAATTACCTCCCCTAGCTGAGATCAAGCTGCAGCTCTGAACCAGCTGCTGTAAGGGAGGGCTGCCTGGGCACTGTGGGGCAGCAGGTGGTGAGGCCGCAGGCTGCCCTGGAGAAGCTTCAGAGATACAGGCTGACAGGAGTGGTGGGTGGAAAAGGCAATGTGGAGAGGAGAACTGCCAAGTAGGGAGCTAGGATGCTGCAAAGGAAGAGGAGGAGGATAGGGAGGGATGCTCTGCTATTGCTTGTTCTACAGCTGGCAGTAAAGAGCATCTCTGGTCATCCCTGCCCTCAACCAAATGGGCTAGAGTAGAGTGTCTGATGTTAGGGTAGGGGCTTGTGGCTGAGTCTGCAACCCCTTGCATCTACAGTGTGTGACTTCGAGCTGTTCTTTGTCTGTGGGGATTGCCTCCCTGAAGGCATGTGTTTGGAGGCGGCTGCATGGGATGGTGATGCTTGACTTCATTGCAAGCATGTGCAACAGGCTTCTGCTGCCTTGGTGGAATTCTGCTCAGTGCTGTGCAGAGACCCTAAGGTTACCTCCAAAGGCAGCGCTGTGTGGCACCTGTGTGGCCACTTGGTCTCACACATACGATCTTGCTGAAAAACATGTTGGAGCAGCCTGAAAAGCATGGTGTTTAAAGCAGCTAAACTCCCTCTACCCACCTGTATCATAGCTCTTCCAGCTGATGTTACGCTATTTAGATATTTACCACTCACTGTAACTGAAAACATTGCAAAGGAAACGCTCTAGTGTTTACTGAATCAGGGGCTGCTGCAAGTCTTCTCTATCCTGCAGTCTAGCAGACTTAAGTTTGCCACCTGCCTATGCATATAGTGTTAAAACTAGAATTTCCTGGGCTTTGGAGAACTTGCATTTTGAATAGGAACAAAACTCTGGACAAGTAAAATTATTTATATATGTAACTTCTCTAAAATATAAATTGTGCAGTTTCCCCAGCAAGGGAGGTACTTGAGTAAAAGTCTGTCTGAGCAGTGGGACAGAAAATATTGTGAGACCCCTACAAAACTGGGAAAACAAGAGAGCCAGTGGATTTGGGATCTGTCACTGGCTGATGTGTGGGACCTGGCTAGTGGTGACTGTAGCTGCAGGTTAGATAGGTGCACGTATGCTGTTTCTAATGCAGTAGAGCCTAATGTTCTGTTAAGTATTTCACAAAACAAGCAAACAAACAAACAAAAAAAACAATGCAAGGACCTTCTGTACAAACAGTGGTTGCAGACCTGGGTATCCCATTACTTTTTTCTTTCGAGTATTTGTACTCACTCTCCCCACTTAAACTTCATCTGATGCTATTGCAGCATTTCAGGATTTCAAGAGTGTAAAAAAACCCACCAAACCCACAAAACCTCAAAGCTCATTTTTAAGCACATGGCCATTCCTCATTGCAACTTTCAGAGAGGCAAACAGCTAGTGTATGCCTTCTGGTGCCAGTAAGTGTGTAGAATTACCTGGTAACTGATACTAGTCTGGCATATGTGAAGGCTTGGGTGAGGAAGGTGTGATAAGAATAGTTGATGGATGGTGGAGCCACGCAGAAACAGCAGTATCCATCACTGTGTCCTGAGCAACTGCTGCGACGTGAGCACATGCTTCAAGCTCTCCTATTTTTGTGTCATTCTTCACCCAACCTTTTTGTAACTGCCTTTCTCTCCTCCTGTCTGCTCAGTAAAGAAGCATTTCATAGAATCATGGAATCATTTAAGTTGGAAAAGACCTCTAAGATCATCGAGTCTAATTGTTAACCTAGCACTGCCAAGTCTACCACTAAACCATGTCCCCAAGCTCCACATCTACACGTCTTTTAACGTCCAGGGATGGTGACTCAACCACTTCCCTGGGCAGCCCATTCCAATGCTTCACAACCCTTTCAGTGAACAAATTTTTCCGAATATCCAACCTAACCTCCCCTGGAGTAACTTGAGGCCATTTCCTCTTCTTATCTCTTGTTGCTTGGGAGAAGAGACCGACCCCCATCTGGCTACAGCCTCCTTTAAGGTAGCTGTATGCAGTGATAAGGTCTCCCCTGAGCCTCCTTTTCTTCAGGCGAAACAACCCCAGCTCCCTCAGCCACTCCTCATAACACTTGTTCTCCAGACCCCTCACCAGCTTTGTTGCCTTTCTCTGGACATGCTCCAGCACCTTGATGTCGTTCTTGTAGTGAGGGGCCCAAAACTGAACACAGTGTTCAAGGTGCGGCATCACCAGAGCCGACTACAGGGGGACAACCACTTCCCTAGTCCTGCTGGGCACACTGTTTCTGATACAAGCCAGGATGCTGTTGGCCTTCTTGGCCACCTGGGCACACTGCTGACTCACATTCAACCAGCTATCGACCAGTACCCTCAGGTCCCTTTCCACCAGGCAGCTTTCCAGCCGCTCTTCCCCCAGCCTGTAGCGCTGCATGGGCTTGTTGTGTCCCAAGTGCAGGACCTGGCACTTGGCCTTGTTGAACCTCATACCGTTGGCCTCAGCCCATCGGTCCAGCCTATCCAGATCCCTCTGCAGAGCCTTCCTGCCCTCCAGCAGATCAACACTCCTGCCTAACTTGGTGTCATCTGCAAACTTACTGAGGGTGCACTCGATCCCCTCATCCAGATTACTGACAAAGGTGTTAAAGAGAACTGGCCCCAGTACTAAGCCCTGGGGGACACCACCGGTGACCGGACTCCAACTGGATTGAACTCCATTCACCATGACTCCTTGGGCCCAGCCACCCAGCCAGTTTTTAACCCAGCGAAGCGTACGCCTGTCCAAGCCACGAGCAGCCAGTTTCTCCATTTGCCCATCAGTGTTTTGCAGAGGGTGGCTGGTCAGCTCACAGCAAATCTTGGATTGTGACCAGCTATGCCAGCCATTGCTATCTCAGTATTTCCATAGGGTATATCATCCAAACACCTTGTAGTCATGAACAGCTCTTTTCCTCAAAGGCTTCACTGTTTGGTAGGATAGAGGTAGCAAACAGGGAACAGGCATATAGAGGCTGTGGAAGAAGGTTACGGCTGTACTGGGAAACCAGTTGCTGAGTTGTTTGCAGTTCAGGCCAGTGAGCTGCCCACTGGACCCTCTTTCCTATTGTATTCTGTTTGCTGGAGCTGAATTTGTCATCTTTGAACTTATTTAAGACCCAGAGAAACTGCAGGCATGGACTTGTTGGTAGAGTGCAGATGCAGGGGACGAACACCAGGCTGTTCATCCTTGGGAAATTTCACTGAACCTCACTGAACTTCAGTGTCTATTGTGGCATGTGCTCCTGTGCATCTCCCCACTCTTTCTGTCTAAATGAAAGCTAAATCTGATAATGGGTAACTGCATTTCTGCTGTCTTATACTCTTTCATTTGTCCAGATCATACGTCTTAAGGAGGAAATCTAATTTCAGTAAAACAAGAGCTACCATTTAAAATGACCCCTCTCCTTATTGCCAAGACTAACTGATATAAGACTAGTTGATTCAGTTCAAGAGATTTTCAGGGATGACTTATTTTCCTTTATAAGTCTGTATTTGGTAAGACACAATGCAGAGGAACTGGCTAGCTAAAATACAGAACCTGTAACCTTAAAGTGGTTTGCTGCTTTTAATGTATATGTAGAATAAAATGAAGAATGTTTTGTTTGGGGATAATAATGTACAAAAACTGCTTTCTTGCAGCTTCCTTCCTAAGTTGATGGCATTGAGAAAAGGAACAAAAAGGGTTAATAAAAGGACAAAAAAGGTCTCTTTAAAAATTAGAAACATCAGACAAATTCCCCGTGCTGTTTCAAGAAGCCAAACTGAACATAATTCCACCATTCACAGCTCCTCCCAGTAATGTACAAGGACACGTTTGCTCAGTTCTGTAAGGCTAGGAGACAGCTGAGTTATTAGTGCTGGATTACTGAGCAAGTCTCGTGATCACAATCCAACCACATCTTGATCTGAATGTCCTGTGCAGTACATATGTCCCCTGACACTTTTAATTTTTTATATGTTTTTGAGTGTCTGTGCTTTATCATCAGCAAAATTTGAAGCTTCTGCATGGACATCCCCCCTGAATTTCACAGGCAAGTGTCCTATGATGTTGAATCTGATCATATGTCTTTTCTGAAAGTGGGATTAGTGGTAGTTCACAATTATCTAGCTTTGCTTCTCATGGGAAGCTGTAGCAAAACTAATGGCAGTAAGATACAGGAGCATTTTTCTTGTGGCAAAAATCACACAAGCCAGAGCTTGCCACTTACATTTTCCAAGATAAGTTTGATGATTATCCTGTAAATGAGCATTGATTTTTTTCTGCAGATCCCATTACTTTCAACCCCAGAAAGATTGTTCTGTTTTCTTGCATACTTATTATAAATGTATTGCAAACGTTTTCTCTGTATGTTTTTTTTTTTATTTAAAAAGACCACAATCCGAAAACCCACAGCCTCCTCCCTTCCCCATGATGCTCTGAATGCCAGATTCTGACTTTTTAGTGCAGCCGGAGGAATCCGTGTGCTTTTATAGCTGGCTGACCCACAAGGTGGCACTAAAGAGAAAAGTGACAACTTGGCTAATAAAAAGTGAAAACCAAAGGCATAATACCATATGCTGAATCAATATTATTTTAATTAGGAGCACGCTTCCTTTATTGTCAGTTAAATTTTATTTTGTGAAAAGCCTTAAAGCTATAAAGCGGCAAAAATGTTTTGTTGCCCCCATGCTACACCAAAAATTAAGTTTTAAAGAGAATGAAAAAGACATAGGTCATCTACTTATCACAGTTCCAGAATCTGAAGGCGGACAATTGTGATCAAAATGTAGTTAATTAATCTTCTTCTCTAAGGAAGAAAGGAATTAAAATGAACTAAAAGCTGAAATCTTCTTTTCCATTATTAGTCGTGTTCGTAAGAGATACGACACCAGGAGTTATTCATCGTCTGCTGTATGAATGAGTTTTCCACTGGAATGTTTTGATTAATTTTTATGCCTCTGTTGTTGAGTGCTGTAGGCTTATTTTATAAACAAATTATCTGAAATAACATGGTTCTGTGATCAAGAATTTTCTACTAACAGGGGTTAAATCTTGCTGCTTTAGTAACAAGTAAGAATTTTCACTACAAACATCTTAATCATGAAACTTCTTTTGAGCTCAGAGTTACAAGTGAGCAGTCAGATTAATACTTTTCTAACAAGAAAGCAACAGTCATCTCCAGCCAGGACTGTTCTGTAGATATGTGACCTGAAGCTTGCAACATAATTAAGTAGATGATATCAGACTAATTTCTGAACCTTTTCGAGCCGGACTAGCTATAATATTTTTATCCCTGCTGAGATGTGTGCCAATGGGATTCGTGCTATTAAGGGCAATAGGGGGCAGGAGTTTACTTGCAGAAACATACTGAAAATGGTACAAATGTATTAAGAAAAAAATCCTTAAAGTGATTTTAAGGTATTTTTCTGTGAAGTGAGCAGTATTACTGAATACCTGATAGTGTGCTCTGGGAGCCACCAAATGATCGGATGTGTTGTCGATGTATTTTGGTGCTTCATGAAATTTAAGAGACTTTGCAATCACCCTAGAAATCAAAGTGACCCATGCGTAGCTTGAAAGACTGGAATCTGTAATTACAAGGGATTTTAAACATTGGTTGAAGTTTAAGTGCTGCTGATGCATTAAGAATAGCCCTATCACTGGAAACAGTGAAGATTTTTTTAAAAAAATCCATAACTGGTATTCATTCAAAGACCTTGTTCAATTGATTAACATTATTCACTGTATGAGGAAATAAAAGCATCTATTGCTCAGGATCCCAGTAAAAGCAAACCTAGGCAAATTCTGGCCAAGAGGAGCAGAGGCGAGAGCTCCTGCCCATTTGGCCAAACCCCTCCTCCGTGCTGTAGTTCAGCCTCCCCCCCTTTCTACGACACCCCTTCAGCACTTGCTCCATGTTAAAGTGTAGCCGGCAGAAAGCTAGACCTCAGCACCTACCAAAGTGCTTTGTCAGAATTACTTATAAAAACGTGGCAGCCATAAGCACATGCTGACCTGCTTCGTGCATTCCTTGCCCTGAGGAAATTTAGGGTCAGTCAGAATTTTGACTGAGGAAGTTACCGATGATCCTGTCTGCAGAAGTTTGTTATTTGTTTTACAGGTCATTCTTCCTGAAAGACTGTTGCAAGCAGTCCCTGTTGTATTCCCCTCAGTTGTTAAATTTCTTCATTTCTTCCAAAATGGTCTGTTTTGTACTTATCCAGGACATTTGGCAACTCACAGACCCCTAAGGCATTTTGATTGAGAAGGCGAAGATCGGTGTGTGTATCCTTACAATAGCTCCAGGGGTGTGTAACAGGCTACGGCTGGTTATGGTGGGGCTGAGCATGTTCACACACTCACACAGTGCCAGCTGGGCACAGAAGCAGGGCACTGTGAAGTACAAGCGCTCTTGCATGAGGAGGGACCCTCTAGCTTAGCTGAACCAGGAGAACCACGAGGTGACCTTCATATTCTTTCCTCCTAACATGGGAAACAGCGTACTGAAAGAAACACAAGAGTTCAGCATGTTTATAATGCTTTACAAAGCATGCTAAACTCCGTCTGCATTGACACCTAATACCAGAAGTCTGAACATGTATTACAGAGTTCAATAGACAAAGAACTTACACATAGTTTTTTTAAAAAACTGTGTTTTAAAATACTTTTTAATGGAAATAAACCGTTAGCTTGCCATCTACTGTGTTCCTTGTATTTTTCAGTGAGAAAGTGCTGAACTAGCAGGTAAGACATGATCTAGGTGGGGAAATGTTGGATCCTAACATAATCTGAAATTTCTACAAATTCTTGTTTTCCCCCCTGAGACTAACTTCTTACCACTAATTGATTCCAATTAGCCAGTTTTAAGTGTAACCAGTGAAAGAACCAAACTATTATTTCTACGCTCTGCACCCCGCTACTAGCTACATGTCTTTATTGAATTGGTGGAACTGAAATCGCTCATGGTTGGAAAAAAAATCCTCAGGAAGCTGTGTTTAAGACACTGAGATAAAAAAACAAAACAAAACAAAAAACAAAAAACCACCAAACAACTATGTAAAGGAATTGAAATATACTTTAACTAAAACTTGTTAGTGGAGAATGAGGACATTTGTTTTCCATCTTAAATTGCTGCTTAAATGAGGAAAAAGAAACAAATGGAAGAAAAAGAAGAATCAGTTGCTGAATAGACATGTGTAAATATGAAAACTGAACATCTGGGGAAAATAATGCATCTCAGCCACTTAATTTGGGAATTTAAAATAATATTCAATTTTCATATGAAAGTAGGTATTTTTATCCTAAAACTTCAGGTTAAAAACATTGGCTTGTAAGTGAAAAATATTTTTGGACTTGGTAGAATAGTACTGAATAGGATTAAAAGGATTGAAAGAAAAAAGAAGAAAGTTCCACAGGAGAGGATGGTGATGGTACTATGTCAAAGAACGGAGAGAATGGGAAGCAGTGGATAGTCACTGGAGCCTGCTGGTACACGGGCAACATTTCATTGATGCCTCCTCAGATGTTCCTTCCAACCCGAGAGGCAACTGAAGAGCAAGAGGTGATGATAGAAAAAGGAAGGAGGAAGAGAAAGATCCAGGGTACTAGGGAGCCTGTCTGCCTTGTGGTAAACTTCCAGTCTCTCATTATATAGGGTTTTATCCACAACATAATGCAGCAGCATGCCTTTTCCTCTTCTGTCTGTTCCTTTATAAAGGGGAAAATAAAATTTGTCCAAGCTGAAGATGCATCTAGTCATCTGGCCATCTCTAACTATAAGCTCAACGTAAATACTGCTTAATGCCACTGGACTCAAGTAAGAAAGGTTATTTATACAAGTGGCATGAGGAGGGTTAGGTTACAACTGTGAAGAAGCAGAGAACAACAGAAAGAAAGCTCCGTCTCTTGGTACGTTTAAGCCAGCACTAATCACCGTGGGTCAGTTTGTTTTACAATCCGGTGTTTTGGCTCTTTAGACTTTTAATTAGAAAGTCTTTCTCTTAGCATTTTTCTTAGCAGCAATTTTTTCTTAGCAACTAACAGAAGGTGTATTCACCAGGGCAATATGTTAAACTGGACATGTTACTGAAAATGTCTTCTGGAAAAAATAAAAAGAATATATGAAGGTAGGACAACCGTCCCAATTTGTTCCTGTTGGCCCACTTGCAAGCCTCAGGAGGACACAACAGTCCCCTGTTTGCAGTGGTGCTTCTCTGGGTAATTATGAGTAACTTGCAAAGCCAACATGCTGTGGCTTGGACACTGTCATCCCTTAGCTACCACTTGGTCCCAAAGACAGTAGGAAGTCACAGCCACCTGGAATCTGGGTCTGTGAGAAGTGGGTAGTTTATAATACTTTGGGATGTCACTTTATTGACATGTTTTTGACCAACATGTTAGTAGCCTATGGAGTATGGTCTGTTTTAGCACTTAAACAGAACGGATGAAGAGCTATGGGTAGCCTTGACTTTGAAGTATGCAAGGAGAATCCAGCTACGACCACAGAAATATTTGACTGAGGCTGAAAGGAACAGTGACTGATCAGCACTGACTGATGTGGGCTGATTTGGTCTTTTTTCCCGTGTAATTCTTCTCTATATAAATTCCAGGGTGCAGTTGTTTCTGGACTTTGCACAGAAGGACCTTTTCTGAGCCCTTGACTGTTTTTTTTTTTTTTGGTGAGGGGGAGAGGGGTCAGTAAGATAAAGTCTGTCTGTAAAACTTTGATATACCCAGATGAATGAAGAATGGATCAACCAGGTCAAAAAGCAGACAAGTTAGGCAGCCTCTGAAAGCTGTGATGTGCCGATCCTCTGTTTGCATGAACTGTACCCTGCTGCATGATATACAATATGGTTGCTCATTTATAAAGCTTTTCTGCCAAGACTGTAAAGTACCATTGTGAATACCGAGTGGTGCTTGTGTGCAATCTTAACATAAACCACAGCTTTGCTGGGGTCCCTCATCAGCTCTTGGCTGGCCACAGTATACGCTGGTATAGAATTGGAAATTGTATTGTCTAAAGTTTATCCGTGTTTCTTCTGATACTTATCTAGGGAGGGCCATCTCTACAGCAATTCGCTTAAGGTGAGACATGCTCTTTTATTTTGTATGAATAACTGAAACCCTATCCTATAAGCTCATAAAATGTGATTGCATACAAGATGTTGATGGCCTAGGGGAAGTTTTGAACAACTGGGAGTCATTATCAGAACTTTGCTGCAAAAATGATCCATGATCTGATGTGTTTTCCAACACTCTTTGCAGAAAGACCAAAGGAATTGTGAGCTTCAGAGGCACTACCCATGAAATTCATGGGTGCACTTATAACTGTGGACAAATGAAAAAACAAGAATTTTTCTAGTGTACACAACTAGTTTATGGGGGGTCCAATGCCTTTGTGATCTTACATAATTTCTCATCAAAATGGCTATATATAAAAATCTGCACATGGAACTACTTGCAGAGAGTAGCATTTGAGAAAAAATTAATTAATGCCTCCCTCAACCCGCGTCTTGTCTAGCTAAATTTTAGAAATCCATCATTACTAATATGAAAAAAAGGTTAATCTAGTAATGTGCAGTTATAGAGTGATAGATGAGTCGAGGCACATGGGCTATTTAGCACAGTACCTAGCAGCACCTTCTTATCGTAAGTCTGCAGACTGACAAGGATCCCACAGGGTGGCTGCAATGCTCTCGATACTTTCTTTGAGTAATGGGACCAAAGTTGGAGGTGAATACAAACAGCCTTAACTCCCGTCACTCATGCCTTGCTCCAGTATTTTGCCTGTGCTATTTTAACCTGTCTTAAAAGGAATTAGCCTCATGGCTTCTTACTAGCATGTACCTTAAATCTTTTACATACCCTCTCTGACACTGGCCCTTCAATTTATAGACTAATATTGTCAAAGCTGAGTTGTGTGACTGACTCCCTCAGCTGGTTTTGGAAGATCTCAGCCCAGAGAGTTATGTATTTGCTATTTGTATATCAAGAAGGCCAGAATGATGTACCTGTGCTGTCACAGGCAGCCATGCATTCCTCTTTAAAAGTGGCAGAGCTGGCTAGCTAACAAGCACAGCCCAATTGTCTGGCACAGAACTCACCACTTTTCTGAGAAAGCTTCACAAAAACCTTAATTTGTGAGACGTGTAACTATTCAATTGTATTTAATTAAAAATATGATTAAAAAATAGTTATAAATGACACTCAAACTATTCCATTTCATTCCAGTCTGCTTCTGTTCTTGAAGTACATCTTTGCTTGAATGTCTCCCTGACGGGAACAAACACAACTTAAAACCCATTGCAGAAAGCGATAGAGGGAAACACAGCCTTTTCTGCTTATGCCTGATACTGACAGCTTGCATACAAAATCTTAAAAGCACTCAGGCACTTCTTTTGTGCCCACTTTTAAAGGGTTTAATGAAACACGACATTTTAAAACCTGTAGTTTTGGATCTTATTTTGCAGTGTCTGTTTCTTTTTCTTTTTCTTTTTTTTTTTTCCCAAATCACAAAATCACATACCAATAGTTTTGTACCCTTCTGCTTCAAACTTCAGTCAAAAAATAATGAAGGCTATTTTCAGATAATAAAACGTTTCTGTTCTTTGTCCTGTTATAACAGGTGGGTAGCCAAATAATGCCACAGTAAATATATGGGAATGCTAGTTAGGGAGAAAAGTCTTGGTCCTCCCAGGACATACAAAAACAATTAGCAAGTGTATCACAACACTTATGATTAAGACTACCTGAGATTATAAGCCTTTGTTAGACTGTGCTGCATGATAAAAACAAAGGCTCAGATACTTCCAGGGAGAGCAGCCCTATATATACTCCTGACTTAAACTGGTTTGAGCGTCAGCAAATGATCATTCATATTCTGCAACAGCATGCAAAGTCAGATAACATTTCTAGAAGATGTAGTAGATTCAGGGAAAACAGGGATCAGGCATTCCCTCAGGAAGTAAAATGGCTAATACATCCCATTTCACAAAACTGTGCAGATGTGCTTTGCTTATGAAAGAAATGTAGGACTTTTAAACTATTTTCTTTACTATGGAATGTAAGGCCCTTATTCTTCCAACCGTTATGTACACATTTAACTATTTAACTTGATGTACAGCATATATTCCATAGGACTGAACGCCGTGGATAAACATATGTAACTGTTTACAGGATTGGCACTAAAGAGCTTAAAAAAAAAAAAGTTTTTGAAGTATGCAAGCAAAATAAGGCGAACAGGGATACTTTCAGACATTGATCTAGATCCCTGCTGTGTAGATTAATTCTGCTTTTCTGCAATCCTTAGACACAAAAGTTTGGGGGTGGGGGAGCAGGTGGAAGAAGTGGGCTCAGATTCAGTAATTCACTTTTCCAAACTGAGGTTCACTCCTAAGCATGCTTAAGCCACGTGTCGGTGCACTACCCCAGGCAGCATTTAACACATGCTTAAATCCCTCCAGTTGAGAAGCGGGGTTCAGCACGGGCCGCAGGGTGAGAAGGCTGTCCTGGGGCCACGGAGTAACGGCGTGGGGATTTCCGGAAGTCCCAGACAGCACTTACGGAATGATTTTTCTCGGCATATTAATCCTATCGATTTAAGTAGGAGTATTAATCCTTTTTTCGGCTCCATCCCCACGTTAGCATGACAGCGCTATTGTCGTCCAAACGTGTAGTCGGCGGTTCTTTATTAAGTCTGTATAAATACGACACAGTGCCAGCGTTCAATATTTACGTGGGGAGCACACTCCTGTGCGTACAATCCCGGGAAATCCCACGGCTCGGAGGGGTTGCAGCCAGGCGGCCGCCCCGTCCCCCGTCCCCCGCTCCAGCCCGGCCCTCGTCCTCCGCCCGCCCGCCTCGCAGCCCACTCCGGCCAGGGCTCCCCCCGCAGCCTCAGCGACCTCCCCCGCAGCCGCCGCGGGTGACACACCGGAGAAAAGCCCCCCTCGTCCCCGTGTCGCCCCC
>VXAL01015285.1:0-11150 GCA_013399475.1 Chauna torquata
GCTGGTTAACCACACAATTTACAGTTTCACCAAAAAGAAATTCTACCATTTTTTCCTATACTTATTATGAAGAAAACTTAGGCAATAAAGTCTTCTCCATCGGTAGCTAGTTCCAGAGCTCCCATTACTTCTGAGAACAGCCCTAAACCCTTACTTTTTAGGAGTACTCAATTTGCCAGGCATCAATTTATTCAGTTTTTAACTGGGAGGTGAGCAACAGATATGGAGGAAAGAATGAGGTGTACCATCATCAGAGCCTTATAACCAAGAGAGGAGTATGATCTTGTTCCCTTTTATTATCTCCCAGAAAATAAGAAAAGAGTTCATGGCTGCTAGAAGACATTGGACTGATCTCAGGGTACAGATGGGAGGCAGCATGAGAGCTCAGGGCTGTTCTTTCTACCCCTAGTCTGAACCCTGTTAGCAATGTCCAAGCCAATCGGTGAAACAGCATCCTTCACTCTACTTCTGGAGGTCCTTGGCAGCACAATGAACACCCCTAGCCCTCCAATTCCAGATGACAAAACAACCACTCTATATTCCATGATCTTGTAGATGGCATCCATATTCTCAAACAGGAGGAATGGAAGAAACCTTCTGCTGAATTTCAGCTTGGAAGTTCCACCATCTCATATAATAGTCAAATTAATGTATTTGACTTCTCCTGTGTCCTTCCCACTTGGGAACACAACTGTGGTATACACTTCATTAAAGACTTCAGCTTTCTCCAACTCAGCCTCAACAAACAGGTTTGTATAGAACAGAGCTAGCAACTTTCTACCAAAAACGCATTTTGTTAACATGTACACAAGTACAAAGTCTCTTGGAAAAAGTTATCTGCCCTCCTCTAGCTTTTGTGATCTATGCTGTTATTGTTAGAAGCCTCATAATTTCTTCCTTTCAAATTGTCAGTCCCTGCTGATTATAAATTGTCAATCAACAGCGAATCCATTGAAAAACTGTGTCTAAAAGCATCTCTCTTAAATTTTATATTGAGAGCTCTACTGCCTGTTTGTTAGGAATGCAGTATAAAGCTCTTAAACCGCCCCAGTAAATTGATTTTATTTATTCATACCTGAGAGAAATAAGTGTTCATTAATCCAGCTCACTGTCACTAACAAAAGCTCTATACTTCTGCTCCTGTTTATTATCACTTGACACTTGCAGTGGAACGGCAGCCAGAAGACATTTTTAGTATTTAGCAAGCTACACAATGGGCATTCCTGTGCCAAAGTAGTGTATGAGGAAAGAGAGATGCTATTCCCTGCTAGTGTTCAGTGACTCATAACACTGTAACCAGCTGGAAGATTTAAAGTATCTATGTTAAGCACTGTGACTTCTCAGCTTAAAGAAAAATAGCAATAAAACTTAGGGAAGGGACTGTAAATTAAAATAAATAATAAGAAAAAGAAACAAGCAAACTATTTCCCTGACTGTTACATATACTTTCATACTCATCCACAAGATCAAAAATGGTAGTTGATGTATGCTTCAGGAAGGAATGCAGAAAATCTGAGTACATGCTCATAGTAGCTAGAATACATACAAGAAGAAGAAACAGCCATATTAGACACAATGTGGTTAAAAAACCCAACACTACAAAAAAAATCCTCTGATGACAAGGCATCTTGTCATTAATAGAGCTAAGCAGGGGCAACGATGACAATGTACTATTTATATCCCATAAAGTCAGAAGAATTTACCAGCTAAGACAGTAAGATATGTAGAAGCTACATGGTAAGTCAAATAATTATGAAACTTCTGCTGTAAATCTGTCATCTGAGAGAGTTTTAAAGACAAACTTCTTTGTATATCTCCACAAAGCTAATCCAATTTGTGTCTTACATCACCAGAGTGTTCCATTTGTGTCACCAAGTTCCCAGGAAAACACGAACTGGCAAAACTCCAAAAACCAGAAAAGTTAACTTTCTGAACTTTTTAAACCAGACTGCTCTTGGCATAGAAATATCTAAGCACAATGATACAGAAAAACAAGAACATATACATGTGGTCAATTATGATGAAAATTTCAGATTGTCTCACCAGCTTCCCCAGGATCATCCTCACGCAACAGTACAGCACTCATAGTGACATCTTCTGTCATGTCTAGATTTGTAAACATTCCTGTCTGCTGAGGTGAGAGCACTGTTGTCCAGTTACTTTCATCCAACTAAAAGCATAACAACAACGTAAAGAAAACAAACAGCAATCTCAAGACTACTGCAAGCCTAGCTCCACGTTTTTTCATTCTGTATGAATGGTACAAACAGAACAATTCTAAAAATTAATAACGAAATAAATGCCTTTAGATAAAGCACAACTATAACCGTAACAAACAGCTCTGAAAAGATAAACTTTAATCTGGAAAAAAAAATTCTCTTTTTTTTCCCCAGGAAATAACTAATGTGTAATCTAATCTAATCTAATCAGACCAGGCATTTTAAACCTCTGTGTATCACTTTTCACCTTAAAACAAATGCATACTCCATTTCATATTCTGTTAAATGTTTACTCAGTATTTTGTTGACTAGGTTGTAAAGCAGCTGTGAAAAATTAAACAAAATATTTAAAATTTGAATCAGAACCATTTACTTTCGCCTTTCAACCTTCTTGGTGAATTGCTCAAAACCACTGATTGAATGAAGCAATATATCTTCAAAGAGAAAATACAAGAACATTAAAGGGGGAAATACAGACATAGCTATACTTTCTTGGGAGTATTTCAAGGGAGGTATTTGACAACATATTTGATATAAGGCAGCAAAATGGCCAAAACAGAAGATACACTGCACTGACAGGAAAGCTTCCTGTAGCTGTTTCCATGACAGCAATTGCTTTCTCACTAGCAATTAATGCCATACAAAGACCCAGAGATACGACAATGATTGATTCTTTTTCCTGACTGTTCAAATGGTCCCACCCAATCCAGAAAGAACAGCAAACCACATGACATTGCTGTAAGTCTCTTAAGCATATCCAAAAACTGTGGACATATACCAGTAGTTCTTCCTTTTACGTCCCAGTTTCTAACCACAGTATTTCTCCTGCCCGATTTCTCTCTGCCATTATTGCCCTCTAGCCAGCCAGAACAGACTGCTATAGCACTCTGAAATGTTCAGACAACAGAGTAAAAATAACAAGAAACTCAGCGCCAGTAAAATTGTATCAGGTCCCTGTGGGAAACACAAAATTGTCTGATGAGTGTTCTCATCTACCAGCAAGTAAGTTTCCACAAGACAAAATTATAAGTCCTTCTTCCATCACCATCCTATGAAAGCTTTCGTCTAGTCCCAAGTTTCCCCCTGCTAATCTAAACTGGATTCAAGTCAGAGTACTAAATGCGAACCTAAAACGAACTCCACTCACAAAACACTATTTACAGAATATCAACAGGCTCTGAATCAGAGGAAAAGTGCTACTGATAAGAGCTTTATCAATGTTGATCAAGAGTCTATAGGTCCCAGAACCTTACAATTTAAAGAAACAAGTAGGTTGTAACACACTATAGAAACAAGCAAAAGGGAGAATGAATTAAAATGTACATACAGAAACAGCTCATTTTGAGTCAATTTAAAAATAAATGGAGATAAAATATTTTAGGTGTCCCTACTGATGACTTTTCTGATCATTGTTTTTCCAAAGATGCTACAGTAGAAGATAATTAATGTCATCTGAAAAGTAATCAGACAAGCTTGCACTTTGAAGTCCAAACATTAGCATCCAAATGAAGCATAATACTGCAAAGTGCTAAAATAAGAAAAATTCTGCAGGTTTAATTTGCTGACAGAACAATCATCTTTGAAGAATCTGTAAACAAGCAAAGTCAACATTTTTGTAGTCACAAACCGATGTTATAAGGACTAGCTTAACATCTATGGTGTATTTAAGAAGTCCTTAAAACCCTCTTCATTCCTCACTGTATCATCTCAAAGAATGCCACAGTAATAAATAATTCTAGTAGCAAGCAGCAATAGAAGTACTAGTAACAGCAAGCTTGTACCATCTGCAGTTTGCCCTTGGTGCAAACAACATGGAAACACTGTAAACTTGTAGCTTACTGTAACTTTCACAGAAGCTAAACAGAAAAACATGCTCTAACCGTCTCACCATTGAGAGATTGCCGAGCAGTCCAGAAGTCTGTAGAACCAGAGGAGATTTCCCTCCTGTTCCCAGGATGGCAGACATATCTGCCTGCTTCATGGAGCTTCGAGTTAGTGCAGCAACTGAAAGACAGAGAGCCTTTTCTGAAAACAAAAAGCATTAAGACCAGTATGCTCTATCAAGGAACTCTGAAAGTAATCTTACAGCGCAGATTCACGTATTTATGATACCTTCCTCAGCCACACAAGAAACAGACAAACCAACCTGATGGAGAAGTAACTTGCTCCTGTCCATTGCTATTTTCATTCCATCAGAAGGCTTGTATGAAACCCACAAATACCAATTAGAAAAGAAATAAAAGTCTTAGGCCTAAGAACACTTAGAAGTAAGGAGGTTAATTATCAGTAATGGAACTTAATAGTCTACCCATCTAGTTATGCTGGAGTTATGCAAGCACCGTTAGCCAAGTCTGAAGCATTCTTAAGCACTGATCTTCCACGTCAGGCACATATAAACGTAAAGACAAAGTGTAACTATTGTTACTTCAGTTCCATCGGGAGTCCTCCTGCATTCCCAGTAGAAGTTTGAAGCAGAAGCCAAGTTGGATGTGAATGAATATATGCAGCAAGTATGTCATATACCTTCAGTTACTAAAGAGTTCATTGGTACACTCACACCATGGGCATAAATAGCAACAGATCTCCAGTCACTCTTTCTTTGGAATTGGTCTCCAAATCCTTAAAGCAAAAGGCAGCCACAAGTTTGCTCTACCAAGCACCATATCTGCTCCAGATACTGCTGTACATCAATGCAGTGGCTACTGTTTCTGGGAATATCCAACCTATGTTACAAATGGAGATGACGCCTGCTTAGCAAGGAGGTAAAAATGCCACATTCTATGACAACAGAGAGCTCCATTACAACAGACCTTCATACAGCCCAAAGACCACAGAACTTGTATTGAGACAGCATTGAGATAGTAGCTCCGTTGGTCTTCTTACTAATCACAAAATGGCCTTGGGGGGCAATCTGAAAAAAATTAGTTGCACCAAGGCAGTGACAGTCCAATCAGGAGCCACGTCAACTGTGGGAAAGAGGAAATGACATAGAGCCTCAAAGTTTTATGTAAGCAGACTGGGAGAGAAAAGCGTATGTACAGCCCTCAGCAGCAGTTCTTGATACATGGCAACTTTAGTCAGCACCAAGATCATTATTTCCTCTTGGACTTGAGGACTGCTGAAATCACAGGCAAAGATACCCATGACAGTATATACAACCACTGAGAACAAAAAAGTATATACAGGGTCTCCATCAGACTCCAGCCCGTTTGGAAGCAGAAGATCCAATGCCTATGGCACTTTTTTTTAAGTGCCTGAGATAAACAGAACTTAGAATGCCCCCAATCCTGAAGATGGCCAAAAACATATCTGGTCAGATCTTTTGACACCCTCAAATTATAAGGGGACAAAGCCATTGAAAGCAGGTACACAGAGCTTAGAAGCCTTCATATCAATATGTATTTTTGGTTCTCCGTGCATCAGCTTCGTACAGATCTAGACAGCTGAAGAACCAAAGGTTTCTGTCCCTGTATTAGCACATACTTGAATTTTCCCTAAACTCTTGAGATGTGAAAGTCAGGTGTACTGAAGATCAAAGAGACAAATCAATTCTCAATCTGTATAACTAGAACTACGGCTACTAACATTACCAGTCTAACTCGAAGTTGCAGGTCAAAGTTATTTAAGTTATCAATGGGTCATTGTTCTCCTCTTCTCCATGGTACCAGAAAATAACTGCTATAAACCCTCCTACCCATATGACATAATGCACTCAAGGCTCAGGAATTTACTGTGTGGCAGAAAAGAACTACATTGAATAATCCTCAAATACAGTTTCTAATACCCCCAAATGCACAATTAGGAGCAATTGACATCAAAGGAAGCAAAAAAGCTTGTCCCCAGGAGAGGAGGTAATGAATTCACTTCATAAGAACACTTCAAATGTTCCACTGTAGGAATGGGACTGTACACCTCAGGAAAAGAAACAGGAGTAAAAATGGTATTTGCTGCAGAATGTTCAGACTGCTTGAAAAAGAAGCAGCTTCAGCCCATGTGGCAGATGGCACTTGCGACTCTCAGAAATCTGTACAGTGCAGCAGTGGAGGTAAAATGGCAGAAAGCCAGGATGACAAGGAGAAATGCCAAGCTGTAATGATGAAGTGCAGAATCATACAACAGTTTGGGTTGGAAAGGACCCTTAAGAATGACCTAGTTCCAGCCCCCCTGCCATGGGCAGCGATGCCACCCACTAGATCAGGTTGCTTAAAGCCGCATCCAGCCTGGTCTTGAACACCTCCAGGGATGGGGCATCCACAGCTGCTCTGGGCAACCTGTTCCAGTGCCTCACCGCCCTCACAGCAAAGAATTTCTTCCTTATATCTAATCTAACCCTACCCTTTTTTAGTTTAAAGCTGTTACCCCTTGTCCTGTCACTGCACTCCCTGATAAGAGTCCCTTTCCTGTAGGCCCCCTTTAGGTACTGGAAGGCTGCTATGAGGTCTCCCTGGAGACCTCTCCTCCTCTGGGCTCGCTCCAACAGGTCCATGTCCTTCTTATGTTTGGGGCCCCAGAGCTGAACGCAGGACTCCAGGTGGGGTCTCACGAGAGCGGAGTAGAGGGGGAGAATCACTTCCCTCGACCTGCTGGCCACGCTTCTTTTGATGCGGCCCAGGATACGGTTGGCTTTCTGGGCTGCAAGCGCACATTGACAGCTTCTGTCGAGCTTTTCATCCACCAATACCCCCAAGTCCTTCTCCGCAGGACTGCTCTCTATCCACTTGTTGCCCAGCCTGTATTCTTGTTTGGGATTGCATGTCTTTGGATTAAATAGTGCAGGAACAACAAACACAAACCTTTCAGTAAGGACTGCCTGTCCACTCAAAGCTGTCTGCAGAAAGTTTATCAAAAATCATAGCCACCCATGTCGATAACTGTCAGCTGTGTTTAGGAAAGTTTGCAGAGAGAATATTACTCAGAAACCAGAAAGTATCCTTCTGAAGTCTATTAAAAAAAACAAAACAAAACAGAAGGTGGGTTTATGGGTAGGTTTACAATGTTGTCTAGTAACATCATCAGATGTGACCAGTCAGTCATCTCAATGAGAACAAACAGGCGCCACAAAGAACTTGACAGGAAACCTCAGAAATCACAAAGAATCAGTCTCTCTGGAACTTGATATCTTGCACCAGTGCCAGTTTGGGAACAACTTCCAACACACTCCCAATATGTATCAGCTGATGCAAAACACAGGGGTTGAGATTGGAAGATTTCAGAGCAACCTGACCCTAGCCACCCAGAGCAGTCACAGCCTTCCACAGGCTTTTCTGTGAGGTGTGCCATCTCATCTCTTCTCCAGTGGAGGAAATAATTCACTGATGCAACCAATAAACACACCTGTTAGAACGGTCAGCAACAGAACTAACCTGCCACGTAAGGATAGAAAAATGCCTGAAGAGAGACTACAAGACAAAAAAATCTCAAAGAATTGAAGCTGCTGCAAAAACAAAAGAAGGTTGTGAAAAGGAGGGAAACAGAACAAACTAGATTGCTGACTAGCAAGGCAAGAATCATTCAGTTTCAATGCGACACTTGAGAGAAGCTGAAATGATACCAGACACACTCTTGTGCCAAAGAAAATGAATCTAATCTCAAATGCACTCTAAAATCTGACAGACAAAACCACTGGCATTCATCAATGGCGTACATATAACATACAAACATATATGTTGACTGTTACTATGTGGTTTTTCCCCTATTTATAGATGTGTTTAATTTCAGAATCATCAAGTAACTCTCCACAGACAGTCTAGGCAAACGATTCTAGTTTCCAGTCACCCTTACAGTAAAAAAGTTTTTTCTTATTGTATAAAGAGAATTCTCTGTATTTCATTTTGTGCCTTCTACCTCTTCTTTTCACTGGGCATCACCAAGAAGAGTACAGTTGTCTTTTTGCTCCTCTTATATACTCCCATCAGGTGTTTATACGCATTGACAAGATCCCCCAGAGCCTCCTCTTCTCCAGGCTAAACATTCTCAACTCTTTTTAGCCTCTCCTCATCTATCAGACGCTTCAGTCTCCTAATCAACTTTATGGCCCTTCACCGGACCTCCTACAGAATGTCCATGTCTTTATCATTAGGAATGGTAATCAATTATCAAGTCCAGACATATTATTCCTTTTAACTATATATCAAAGAAAGAAGTCTTACATGGCTGGCGAAGCAACGAACTGGGAGTTCGGGAAATCAGCTGGCTTCTTGGCGTCATGTTTCCAATAGTGTCATCCAGGGATGTGAAAACTGATTAATAAACAGGTTAAGAAGCACTCTTCTAAACACACTTTCAGGTCTACCCAAAATGATTGTGAACACTTGGAAAGGAAGCACATTTTGGTGGGACTGAAATCTAATGAGGACTACATATCCTGTCTTTCATACTAAAGCAGAAAGTCCCATTCAATAATCCTGAATTACGTCACAAAATGCTTCACCAAAAGCTTAGAAGCTGGAGGGCTTGAAGGGACACTCCAAAATAAAGTTCAGAAACATCAGTATGACAGGTCTGGGGTGCCTTGGTCCTCATAACTGCTCGGATCAAAGAGAATACTCTTGCCATATAAGGAGCTCCTGTATCTTGCATAAACCACAACAAGAAAATCCAAGACCGAATGCATCAACAAGTTTTCACTCTTTCCATTCCATTATGCCGATGACTTTAACAAAAAGGCTTCTGTTGCTCTACTTTGTCTCTTCCTGTCAGCAACTACATTCAATGCTCTAGGTATGGTTTATTAAGCAGTAGTGCTGTAAAAGTTTCAGCGTCCTGTCTTATGTCCGTCTCCAGGAACATCACGATTCTGAGCAACGATATAAACAGGGCCAACATCTCCCTTGTTTTATTCTGTTTGCAAAACAAACAAACAAGCAAGCAAACAAACAAAAACACGGCAGAAGGATGGACACATGTACTGGATTCCTTTACTGTCATAATCAGAAAAATACCTTTATATTAGCTGCCAAATTAAGTATTTTTTCTCATTGTAAATAAGTGAGGGGAAGAAGGTTCTGTGAAAATCCAAATCTATGTACATGCACGTCCCTTGCAACTACCATGGATGGGAAGCTACAATGCACTGAATAAACACGGTACCCTGATAACAAAAAATACATGCAAAAGAACATAAAGCCACAAAATTAAGATATAACAGAGTGAAGAAAACTCAGGGATGGAGTCAGCTATGGCTCACATAGTTGTCCAGGCTGATAGCAACCTGAGTTCATAAGCCCATGAAAAACTGTAAAATACCATGTTACAGAAAGAAGGAGGGTAATACAACATCCCAGCAACCATACTGGCCCAGAACCAAAATAATCAATCTAAATATAGTCCAGAATTGACTATACAAGCATTTTGACAACCTCTTACTTTCCCTGAAGTCTAGTGAATAATCCATTCCAATAAATCACTACCACAGCTTTGACACAGTTTGAGATTTACGAAAACAATAGGGGGAAAAAGGAGGGGAGAGAGAATTTCCATTCAGAGGAAATACTATGCTGTGAAAAGGCAGGCAATTGCATCTTTTGGCTTATTCCTAAGTTATTCAGTAAAAGCCAAGTAATGTACTGTGTTGCTGAAAATGCAGTGTTTTTCTAAATGAAACTCACCACATTTCCTAGTCACAATTCCTGTGAGCCATTAATATCCCTCCCTTCTAGTTTTTAGATATTGCAATCACAGTTCTGTTTTTGAACTCTTCTCTTTCTTAATGCATAAAAATACCATGTAGAAAAGAAAACAGGCTACAGAAGGCAAAAAAATGCAACTGCTCAATAGCAAAAATTTTGACTGCAGGATACCTCATGAAACAGATAATTTCAAATTATTTTCATACATTACTCACTTCAAATAGGTATAAAACAAAGAGTAACTTTTATAATAATCTTCAATAGCAGAAAACTTGCTCTGTATTTGAAAACCCTTTTCTACACGCTCAAAATGAACAAAGTGGTAAGAATAAAAGGTAGTTCATGAACACAGCAAGCAACAATGAAATAGAAGAGAAAAAGCCTTTACCAAAAAAGGATACTAGAAACTCTTTTCTGAGAGCTTTGTTTTCGGCCAGGTCTGACCATCTCTGTATCGCGGGGTGATGGCATATCTCCAAAACCATCTCTAGAAAACAGCAATATAGACACAAAGTAAAATGAATCCAAGTAAAACATACAAGAAGATTACGATGTTACTTTCTTTTTACTAATCCTTTCTCTTGTTGGCTTATCCCTTCTTTCAAACACTATTAACTTCATAGCTTGCTTCAAAATCCCAGTTAGAAAGGAAACAACATTCTCAGCATGGAACTTCTGAATTAAAAGTCCAAATGCCTGTCCTACCCATTAACAACCTTTAAAAAAAAATAAAAATTGTGAAGGATTTTTTCCTTATTGTGCTGGAAAAAGAGGCGACTAAGGATACAAAGCAATTAATCCTTTATTCTTAAGAAAAATTGTGCAGGAGACAAAAAACACTATAAATTTTGATCAAAGTTTTACATAAACAGTTTAATACTTCTCCACCAATAACTCGGAGAAATTTGGGGAAAAAGCTGCTTTTGATTGTTCCAACTTTAAAGACAGATTAATTTTTTTTTTTTTTAATAATCTCACAACTGGGAATTTTAAATGAAGCTATCTATATTAAGTCATCTCTAGTTTTAGTCTTGATGTCCAGTTTCCTACACAAAGCACAGAATCATAGAACAGTTTGGGTTGGAAAGGACCCTTAAGGATTGCCTAGTTCCAACCCCCCTGCCATGGGCAGGGATGCCATCCACTAGACCAGGTTGCTCAAAGCCCCATCCAACCTGGCCTTGAACACCTCCAGGGATGGGGCATCCACAGCTGCTCTGGGCAACCTGTTCCAGTGCCTCACCACCCTCACAGCGATGAATTTCTTCCTAACATCTAAACTAAACCTACCATCTTTTAGTTT
>VXAL01015285.1:11316-21741 GCA_013399475.1 Chauna torquata
GGCTTTCTGGGCTACAAGCGCACATTGCCAGGTTATGTTTCATCCACCAGTACCCCAAGTCCTTCTCTGTAGGGCTGCTCTCAATTCATTCATCATCCAGTCTGTAAATGATGGCTGGGGATTGCCCCGACCCAGGTGCAGAACCTTGCACTTGGCCTTGTTGAACTTTGTGAGGTTTGCATGGACCCACCTCTCAGGCCTGTCAGGTCCCTCTGGATGACATCATTGCTCACCTGCTCAGTAAAGCGAGTTTGTTTGAAAACCCACACTTTGCTCCTCCTACGCCACAAGACACTAGACAAATAGCGCTAGCAAGAAATACAACGCTATGAAATTCAAAACTTAAAGAACGAGATGATTCTGTTACTTGATTTTTTCTTCCTCAGATGCACAAAATCATTGCAGACTGAAAAAGTTCACCTGCCCAGCAGACGGGAAAGCACCACTAGCCATTACGAAATGCCAACGAAGAGCTGCGTGCGGACTTCTATGGGTGCAGCTGCAATCGTCTAAGCAGGCCCATCCGCACAGCTGCCTGCACAGGCCTGACTCAACCCTTCCTGCGCGAGTAACAACTCCGCTTTAGCCTACAAATACACGTCCGCAGACAAGAAATCAGGCGGATTTAAAACTCTCAGGCCCAAAGCCTCCGACCCGCCCCAGCAGCCGCTGCGGCTTTGCTGCGCGGCGCAGCGCACGCCGCGAGCGGTCGCTCCCCTCTCCCGCAGGCCGAGCCGAGCCGCCCGCGGTCGCTACCAGGGACCCTGCCACCGCAGCCCCCTCTCGGCGGCGGAGGAGGAGCACCGGGAGCCGCGGGTCCGCCACCGCCGCCACCCACCTCTCCATGGCGGCCCGGCCCGGCCCGNCGCTGCGCCTGCGCGCTGCGGGCGGAGCGGGGCCCCCGCAGCCCCCACGGCCCCAGCGGGGCCCCGCGCTGAGGGAAGGCCGGGCGGGAGCGGCTGTTCCGCAGCTCGCAGACGCACGTCCGCTTCGCTTCCTTTCCCCTTCCTTCCCGAACAACTCGGCTTCTAACACCAACGATATGAGAGAGAGAAGCAACCACTCCGGACCGCTCAGTCCTCAGAGCCGTGGGCGAACGAACGAAGGTATGGAGGCCTCTGCCCTGCCTCCCCAAAATAGGTTTTGCGCGCTTTTTAGCTACAGGAGAACAGTCCGACCAGATGCTACCAACCGTAGCTCGTTTACTTGTGCCCTAGGACAAGGAAAACTGGGCAAATGGCATTTTTAGCGTAGACAGGAAGGTAGCGGATCTGAAAACTGCTGGAAGAAGCAGGATTGGGAGACGTCATCTGCAGTGCCGTAGCTTGCTTAAAACGGTAATGAAGTGCAGTGGCACCGTCCCGTGGTGCCTCACTGAAGCTGTTGGAGAGCCTAACCTAGGAGGGCCTCGCCTGAAGAGGGAAGCTGAGAATGCTGATGGAGCTCAGGTGTGCAGGTACACACGCAATCAAGACCCTCAGAGAGTTGATGTAGCACCCAGGAATTGAAGTTTTGGATGAAAAGATGCAAGACTGAAGTTGTCTTTCTGTCATGAAAGCATGTCAGGCAACAACCTTCATTACAGCAGGAGACTGTAAGAATGCCAAGGAACTGGTATATCCCGATGTAATATTACATACTTAATGCATTTTGCTTCTTAACACATCCTCACAAAATAGTGTAGCATTACTGTCTGTACTGCAGTGGGATTTTCAGAGTAATACACAAATCAGTATCTGGTTCAATTTCAAACTCTTGGGCTAGTCCTTTCTCAGGGTAGAAAACCGGAAACAAGTGAGAGATGTAGTAAGAGACAAAGTGCTTCCTTTATGTGCTGCCTCAAGTTTATTCAAAGCAATGACATGAAAACAAGGCAAAAGAAATAAGGCTGAAAAGAAACTAAGAGGGCAGCATGCAACATGTATTTTTTCAGAAACAACAAAAAACAACCAAAATACCATGGCTGTAAAAGAAAATGAAAGATTCAGGAGTCTTGAGAGAACTTTTAGTTTATACAGCCTCCTTAAATGCAGGCTGGGGAAGCACCTTACAGTCTTCAAGCTGGCTCCAAGTAAGGGGTGTGCGTGGGAGAGAACAGGACAAACACCCTGAGGTGTGCTTTCAGGCAGTATTTTTTGACTAGTGTCCCATTTCATTTATCCAACAAGGAGGGGGAGAAGGAAAAGAAGAAGAAAGTCTCATGCAAGCATTTATACTTTCAAGAAGCAGAAGAGGATGCAAATCTTTAGCATAATATAAAGGTCTTTGAATTTAAATTATAATTACAATTTATAAATCCATCTCAAATTTCACTTTTTTTTTTTTTTTTAAATCAGCACTGATCCTAACTGCTGCCATGTTGTCAGAATCTCAGGTTTATTAGAGGATAGTAGCGCTCCATACTTACAGTCAGAATGAGCAACGAGACCTCATGAGCCAGTGCTACTAACACAAACAGGGCAGGTTTACCACTAATGCCTAACGTTTCTCCATTCCCTGCTAGCTTTCTATAAAGTTCATGAGGTTTATAGGATGTACTGGATTAAAGTTCAGAATATACTAGGTTAAAATTAAACAACTAACTCAAAACTCTTAATTACCCTCTATAAAATGTTTTAATACAGTTCATGAAAACCACAAAAATTACCCTAGTGCATTACTAAGCTGCAAACATGACACCTGCATACACAAAAGTGCAGTCTTAATTCAGAACCATCAACAGCAATAGCATGAGAAAGTTCTTGTGTGAAGTGCGACAGCAGCACAACTGCATTAGCGGAGACTTCAGTGCAAAGAAAACCATGGAACCTACACTATGCCTTCCCTCTTTGTGTGAGAAGGAAACAAATCTCATGTTTTAGTTCTTTTTCTTAGTTGGAATGCATTCTTGGAAGTGTCTAATTTTTCACCTTTTTAAATTTGAATGTAAGCAAACTTTTTAAAACCAATCTCAAGAATGACTGACATGTTCATGTGCTTGCTTAGTATGAAAATGCCCATGCTGACTCTCAAATGAAGGTTTTCTGGGGGTCTCACCCCAAACAGATTTTGATTCCTGTACCTCCTCCTATTGAGGAAGCTGAGCTAAACTTTTTTTTTTAATTAAAAAGGAAAAAGAAAGTAACAAATTTCTAACCATCATTTTGTTTCTGAAAAGCATGACAGTATGCCAAAGGTCTGTGTTATATTGACCCTGTTACAAGCAGCATGCCCAGTTTATGACAGCTGGGATTTCACATTTAGATTTTTGTACTGTGTGAAGAGTGAAGTTACTGAATCCTCCCTGCTAGATTCAGAAAGACAAAGATGCCACATTAATATGAAAAGGTAATGTATGCTGACCAAAAAAGGAACTATAACTTCTATAATTTCACTCTGTATCCAAGATTGCAGCAGTATTCCCCACCCTGGTCCACCTCCCCAGAGTCATGGTAGCCAAAAAAAAATTGCATTAATTACAAGTTACACTTTTTCAAATGAAAGAGCTCATCCCAAACACAGTCTCAAAGAAAACAAATCCTGGTGGCAGTGAACTTCCTTAAAACAATATAACTGTAGAGCTTGTTAGGCAGAACTGGTATTTCTTGAGGCTGAAGTGAGCACAGTGGAATTACAAAGATATTCTTTTCTCCATTCACAAATCTCTCCTGAAAGAACATCTCACTGAAAACAGGAAGCCACCCTCTGCCTGATGATTCAAAATTCTGAAAATAAGTGGTTCTGGAGGGTATTAAAAAAAAGACAAAAACCTCACACTTACCTGATGTCAGAAGCTTAGATATTGCAACACTGAGAACAGAAGACTACAAAACAGCTTTGCTTATACTTCCAGACTGGGAAGGTAAAGTTTGCAACAAATAAGTATCATTCCAGATACATTACATTACAGAGAAGTTAATTAGGTTTTAAGAGTCTTCAGGTTGTTCATAAACCTTTCAAGGAAAAGTGTAAGGTGCTTGAGACTCAGAAATATGAACTTCTAATGCTACCTTAGAGAATACATAAAACTGCATTGTTATATATTTGAGCAACTTTTTGCTTTCATTTTCCTCCCCATACGCGGGCAAGTTAAAATAGCTGTAAATTGAAGCGTAGCTTAATGCTGCTGGGATAGCAGTTTAACGTTGGATAAAAAGCTGTCTACACTGATGCTTGGCTGCATCTTCGTATTACAATTCAAAAATAAGAATTTCAGAGAGCTGTACACAGACTACTGTCTTCAACAATTGAAGTCTAGAAATAAATATCTATTGTTGCTAAGCCTAAACTGAAACCTATCCAGGACTAGTTCACTATTGTGGGAAAATTTCTCCCCCCTCGAGCTGTGCCCCAAATTGGGGAAGACTAGAAAACTTTGGGGGAAAAAAAAACAGTTTGATTCATCCATAGTTTGTTTAGGTTTTTAAAAAGAAGAAAATCCTCATCTTTAGCGTTTACCCATGAGGAAACAGCAACTCTAATTACAACAGTACAGGAGAAAGAACACACAGCTTTAATCAAAACTCCAGCAATATTCTCCTCTCACCTTCCCTTTCTAGCATGGCAGTATCAGTACATGCTATGAAATAAACTTAGCATCTAACTCTACAACACTTTTCCAGAAGTTTTCTTATGCAGAAGACCAGTAGTAGTTTGAGTTTACAGTGCATTCATTTGGGCTTCTGAAAACATCTTGCAGTCTCAAAATGTTCCTTTAAGTTAGGCAAGCAGACATTCATTTCACAGAATACTTTGAGAATGAAGAAGGGCATTAGTAACAAGTTATAAGAAATAACTTTATACTGAAAAGTTCTAATAGGAAGAGTGCAATTCCATTAAATACTTTTCTATTTCAGGACATAAACATTACTTTTTCTGTAGAAAGTTCAGACATTTAAATACTGACATATACCAATTTCCAATTAGGCTGGAAATAAAGCAGTCAACCCTTGTTGGCACTGTAAGTGTAAGCTAACTTTACAGGCAGTAATACATATGTATTAACACTGAATTTGGAAAATTACTGCATTAGTTTTCTGAAAATATGAATTATGCATTTTTTTTTATCCAAAGCTTTATAAGAAGTGTTCTGTTTCTATAAAAGTAGTTCAAGTGTGAACTTAAGCGTTGGTACACAAAGCAGTTATCCTGAAGACACGTTTTGTTCTCAAAAAAATTTCAGCGGACAGGATTCTTGTCTAGCATTAACTGCTTACATAGTTCCAGTTCCCATGAGGAACTAGATGTTCACTTCCTCAGCAGGAACAGCTTCTTATACCGTAATCACTTAGATATGATTGTTTCATGCTTTTTTCCTTACACTTTGCATCCATCACTTCCTCAGCATCATTTTGTCGGGCATCTTCCCTTTAACATCTGGGACACTGTTCCCTTGAAGCCTGCTTAAGTTTCCAAGGATAAAAATACTGTTCTTTTGTTGTCGCCTGGGTTATGATTTTAATGATTTTGCAAGTCTGTCATGAGTTCTAAATACTGGGGAAAAAGTGTCTTTTTTTTTTTTAAAGCGGAATCTTTAGATGGTAATGCCTAGAGTTTCTGAAAATTTTACTTCCTGGGGCTTGAGGTAGTTCCCAAAACTACCTACCTCTAATGCTGAGCAATTGTATATTTACTATTCCATGAAGCAACCAAGAATG
Organism: Chauna torquata; assembly: GCA_013399475.1. NCBI lineage: Eukaryota > Metazoa > Chordata > Aves > Anseriformes > Anhimidae > Chauna > Chauna torquata. The sequence goes on from VXAL01015285.1 coordinate 16,953, forward strand.
CTTCAAGTACAGAGCTTTCAGTACAAAGCCTGATGTTCCCTATGCTCAGTACTCTTTGGCTGGACAAAGAGACCAAACCAGAGTCCCTTCTGATGTTATCAAAGAATTTTCTCTCCCTCCTACCCACTGCTATCTGTACAGCTGCCCAGAAGAGAAACACATTAAAAAATACAGATAAAATGACAACTGAGACATAAAAGTGTTAAAGGACCTGAATAACCAGTGGTTGAAAGTGAAAGGAGGAAAAATACTGATTAGCTCATCAAGGAGGACAGTATCTAGTGAGAAAAAAGAACTAGAGCATCCAGTGCTCCAGCCTAATCTACTCTGGGCGCCAATCAGTATGCAGAGTGTACCAAACAATACGTATGCAGATCATTAACTGCATGTTCTGGTTTCCAGTGATAAATGGAAAGAAATTTCAGTCTTAACTCTGACTCAGCACAGTGAAAGACTATTACCTTCATTAAACATTGGTGGTGACTGAAAATTACTGGCAGGAAGGGTCACCTGGGCTCCTTAATTCACTGTAGGTAACGAAGTATCTCAAAACTTAACTGGTATTAGCTAACTCAGTCTGATTGATTTTACAGAAACAAATTAGACTAAGCTCTGATAATTCTGTGCCAAAGAAAAAAAGAGGTACCGAGTGTTTGGGCATGACAATTTTCAAAAGCACAGCCAAGATCTGGAGATCATCCACAGTCCACGCATTCCACCTCACAGTCCAACAGCGTTAACAGACGTAAAGTCTACAAAACTACACTTAACACTGCAAGAACTTAATTTTTCTGCAGATTTCCTTGAAACAAACAAATATGGTTTAATCATCCAGAAAAATCATGTTCTCTCACAAGACACTTTTTTTCTTTTTAAATCTACACTAAGTCAATTTTAACAACGAATTCTTCCTGGAAAGAAGGAAAATAGCAGGCAACATATCCTCAGGTTCCCAAAACAGCCACTGATGGGCTAACTTTTGAAGACAGATAGTTTTCCATAAGACTTTCTCCCCTACATTAGGACTTAAAATATTCCATGTCTAAAACAGTAAATGGAGTTTCATTCAGTCAGAAATTTGTCCACCCCAGCACATGTGATGCTATTAAAAGAAGTATCTATGGCATGTATTTGTCAGAACGCAGTCATAACAGTTCCTTTCGGTCCTATGATGTATGAGTCTGCACTGTGCAAGACATTTAAATCAATATTTACTAGCGCTACTAAAACACAAAACATTCAAGTAGTATATAACTGTAATGCAAGCCCTTGCATGGCAATCCAAATTTATTGAACTACTGATGCTAAGTCATACAAAATTGCACCACTTTAATTAAGGCTTTTAGTTTACATTTGGCCACCTCAAAGCAGTTGTAACATTAGGTTGGTCAATTTAAATACTGTGGCTCCCTGTTGGATATACACACAATCTTTACACCCAAACGTTAATGCATACAAAGCAACAAGGCATTGTTAAATAAATCAGCAAAAGTTAATTACTGCAACTTAGGCCCTGTGACCAATTACACATGATTAAAATTACTTCCCACATTCACATCCACAGTACTCTTCCACCATTTAACATCTCAACCAAAACGTTACACATGTAAAACAATCACTAACAGGCAAAAGTACTAAACCTGTATATTTGGTATTGCAAATACACTTATGCATGAGCAAGCAAGGGAATTCACAGTGAGAATCTACAGCTGCAGAAGCCCGAAAATGATTTACAAAAAATTGTTAAATCATTAAAAAATTGTTTTAAAATATACACTTCTTGTTGTAGACCCCCACTGTACACACAACTATAAACATTGTTCCCTATGTAAACAAGGAAAAGGAAACATACAATAAAAGGTTGAAAAGTCTGGACATTTCCTTCCCAACAGATATTAAAGGCCATGTCTTTAGTCAGACGTTATACTGAAAGGACTCTTAAAGACTAGATCACTGTCTCCACAGGTTTTTCCTAAAATTAAAAAACTATATAGCTGTTGTGTTAATCAAAGCGCTTTTGTACAATACAATGATGATGATCCTGTATTTCTTTAAAAAAGTTACAATAAGCTACAAATACGGATGAAGCAAAGTTATCTGGAGTAGTCTATATAGGAGCTCTTTGGACTTTCTTTTATTATGCTAAAATAGTGGTGCTTTTAGGATTTACATTATTGTACTCTCCAATAGAAAGTGGGGATTGTTGAAGTATACAGTACACAGTTTTCATACATGTACAACATTGGTGGATGAACAATGTCTCTTATCAGTAATACTGGATGTAGGCTCTGGTTTTACCAGTTGCATACACTTAGAATATTTATAAGTAAAAATCTCTCGTGACACTGGAAAGTGATTAGAATGTGCAAACTGATGTAGTAGCTTTCATCCATTTCTTAAAGGGTACCACCACAGGAAAGTCCATTTAAGATGTTGGTAGGTTTAATAAAGTTGGAATGCTGGCACTGTTGAATTGGGCAACAGTTCTTCAGACCTGTAACAACAAAACAAGAAGTTAGTAATAACAACAACTACTTGTCATTGTCCTTTAGTTAATATAGCTAAAGCAGGAACTAGAAAAGTTCTTAGTAAACACACTTAGAAAATAACCCCATCACTTCTCCTCTATCATCTCTATTGTACACATACAATAACAGATTATCTCAGTAAGTAAAACTGAGTTGGAATACATATGGTAATCCAAGCCGAACTGCGGAATCCACATTTGATGAGTGATACTAGTTTTGCTTACAGTATGACAGTTCCAGTGGCTTTAAAAAATGCATTCACACATTTGGAGGATCAAAGGTCCTATTTTGAAAGCCCTGTTAAGGAAAGGCAGCAATCATTTCTGCCACCCTCAGCTAATGCTTTCAGAACTCTCTCAGTTCTACTTTGAATTGATCCCAGCTGTTCAAATTATTATTATTTTTTAAAATCAATACCAAATAGTTAAACACAGCACTACCTGAATTTTAATACAAGCCCGCAAGTGCACAAACAGATTTCCTACCAGGAGCCTCCAGCATAGGAAATAGGTCTATCAGATGACAAAATAATGAATCACTGCACCGAAGCAACTGAACAACCTAACCTCAATTCCCTAAAATTGAAGGGAATCGAGACAAACAGGTAATCTGCATAATGTCAGTCAAGAAATACCTCGGCCCATACTAAGGGTTGGAGAGGGATAGGGGGGAAACAACCTGTACAAGAACAAGCTGCAGAAAAAAAGATTCATGCCTGGTGACTTAACTTCTGAAAAAGCTTGCTAAAAGAGGCAGGCTAGAGCTTGCTTGAGCCTTCAATAGCATTCTTAAAGCATGGTTTTAGTCAGGCAGAACATTAGATTAATTTCTTGTTCTGTTGCAGCTGGCTAATAACCAATAGCTCCAGGTCAAATATTTGGAGTTACAGTGATCACTTCACCATTCTCTTCCAAATGTAGTAATCATAATACAGTCTATAAAATATCCATATAGTCCAAAGAAAGCAAGCTGAATTCCTATGACATCATGCAAATATGGGTGAGTTCAAAGCAGGAAGTGATCTAGTATGCAAACTACAATACTTTAGTGTGCTTTCCTGATAGAATATACTGCAAGAACTCGATTATCAGCCTTCAAAAAAAACAAAAACCCTGTGTTTCCAAAAGCTAAGTTTTGGAAGTATCAGGACAAACCAACACCTTAAAGCTTGAAAAAAAATTTGATACTAGTGTGAGCAGTGTATCTTGCGCATATTTTGTAGTTTTGACTTTGGCAAAATAAAGATTATAAAAGCTTGTATCAACATAGATCAGGAATTTTTCATGCAGTTCTGCACTACGGAAGCTACTGCTTTTTTTTTTTTNCCAAAAGCTAAGTTTTGGAAGTATCAGGACAAACCAACACCTTAAAGCTTGAAAAAAAAATTTGACACTAGTGTGAGCAGTGTATCTTGCGCATATTTTGTAGTTTTGACTTTGGCAAAATAAAGATTATAAAAGCTTGTATCAACATAGATCAGGAATTTTTCATGCAGTTCTGCACTACAGAAGCTACTGCTTTTTTTTTTTTTAAAAAAAAAGCCAAAACACACATAACATTGAAAATTTTAAAGGGTTTACCTGGCTCAGAGCTACAGTACAGCTATGCATTAAAGTAGCTGACATGATGACTTTTTGCGTGCTTTTCCAGGCACTGGAGTTTTTCTGTTAATTTGTCGCACAAGGTCATAAAAGATCTGTGAATATAAAAGTCAATTGCTTATTGGAATTCAGAAGCTTCTCTCATAACCTTAACCCTTCAATCTTCACACATAATGTATTCAGATACTCAAGAACATCTGCAAATATTTAGTTATCACAAAGCTGGAAAGTTAAACTGTATACTTAATTAACATCTGTCTATTTTCTGCTTCTTAAAATAATTGTCTGCCAAGGGTTTTCCAGTTTCAATAAAGTAACCTGGAAAGACACCTATGATCTGAAGATATTTAATCTCTGGGTCAAACTTATCTGAAAATGCATGATACTTGCCACCACGATCAACTAGTATTTGCTATTACTTTGGATTTTCACGCCAAGATCAAGAAACAGGACATAGCTTTCTTATAACTCAAATCACTCACTGTAAAGATACTCTTCTAAAGAAAGTTCTAGTAAGTTAACTACTACATATTTTCATGTACTCAACTCTACTGAAGTACACTGCACATTCAGCAGTACTCTAGTCTTCGAGTAAGATCATGCTTTTCCAGATCCTTTAAGAAGTACTAAAGTAAGTCAGTGGCCTCTATAGGACTACAG
>VXAL01015288.1:6055-23948 GCA_013399475.1 Chauna torquata
TAAAAAAAAGTACATTAACAAAAGTTCTGCCAATCTGAGTTGAATAATTTTGACTAACACAGTGGGTTTCAGGGTGGAGAAAGGAGATGGAAAATCACAATGCTCCCTTAGAAAATATCACTTATTTTCAATTTAGAAAAGACAGGTGTCTGTCCTTTCATAAGGCATCTTATAAGATGCACCTTAATTTAATAAATTGGAAAAATTAAAAGAATGAAACCCTATTCCTCCCTGAGACAAAGTCAAACATGTGGATTCAGGGTAGGCCTGGCAGCAGTAGAAAGGTAAAAATTTTAGGAACTGTAAAAGGTAGGGAAAGCTTTTAATTGGCTTTCCAGAGGTTGCTTTGTTGCAGAGGTATTTATCCTTTGGTAACCAAAGCAAGCACGCTGCCTCGGGCACCTTGCACAGGAACCGACAACAGCACATCCTCAGATCAGCAAAGCACAAAAAGGGGCAGTGGAGGAAAACGTGCAGGAGGAAAATATAGGTCAACTGTGCCACTTGCAGTGATCAAAGAATACAGACCAAAGTGCCAAATTTACTAAATTTACCAAAATTTTCATTTAAAGGAGGGGAAGACTGTAATTATGCAAGTTAATAGTTCAAATTTCACCCTACTTGGCAAGGACTCCATTTCAGTCTTAGTGGAAATTCAGAGAGCCACTAGCTGAAACATAATTGAAATCCCATCACAATTATCTCTTTCATACCTCTGTGGGTACAAAAATGTTTGGTTTAAAAAATAAGTACAGCATTTTCAAGGTAGAAAATAAAAATCTCAACAGTATTTGCAACAGTTTAGAAAGGTGCCCTGTAACAGTACACTAAGGATTTACTAATAAATATTTCAAGGACACCTTTTAGAGGTTACTTTGTCTTTCTTTCCACAGGGGCTCAGCCTGTAGGAAAGGAGAAGGTGGTGGGGGAGAGTGGCTAGAGAAAAGGAGAAGGAAGGTGAACATTTGGGATTTTCAAGCTCGGAATTCAAAGATTTTTTTCAGTTGCAAATTAAGGACAGTGCAAGTGGGTGAAGCTTTGTTCACCCAGTCCTGGAACAGCAAAAAAAGTTAAGGGCTACTCAAGAGCTATGACCTATGTCAGTAGAGTGGCCTCTTCCTCACCCTACCAAGTAGGTGTCCTGCTAGAAGCAGTAGCGCTCCTACCAGAGGTCTTCAATCTATTTCTTTAGTGTGGCATACCCTAGAATCATGGTCTAACATGATATAGGATTACATATAGCACTAACCCATTTTTAGGATGTGATTTACCTCTAAATTGATTATTGCAACACAAAAACAAAAACAACTCCCTCTAAAAGAGTTTGCATTTATTTGGTATAGTACATAGGAATTGTTGATCTTAAAATAAATTTTTCCTTTTAAAAAAAATCAAAGCCAAAATCTGGAGAATAGAAAAGTACAGAAGAGTTATGAGGGAAATGTGTCAGATGTTGATTTAACTTTTCTGAAAAGGTGATTCAATGTTAGCAGGTAGACTGTTTTCCACAGAAGTGGAAAATAACCCAGTAGGCCTTGGCTTTTTGATTTTAAGTTTTCAATGGCTGTCTTCTCTCAGTACATCTGTGAGAAGTTTGTTCATTTAAGCTATTTTTGTGAAAGGGTTAATTTTGATGAATTTCAGAATTCAGGCACATAGAAAAAGTCTCAGAAGTACCACAATACTCTTTTTAGACATTTAAACAACTTTGAACTATGCTTACCACTAATAAAATGAACAATATATGTCTAAAAGAAATTTATATCAAAGATTAAAAAATTTAAAGCCTATAATAATAATCCTGCTTCCAATAAATAGTGCATCATACTACAAAAAATATTCCCAAGCAAAGGTATGAAAATTTAGCCTTTGTTCCAGCAACATTTGGACACAGGCTAAAATTTTAGGGAAGCAACTAACTTGAAGTCTATATGAGATTTAAGTATGTTTTAGAATTCAGCAGTCATTTCAGCGTTTTTGCTAAATGCCTTGATCTATGTGCATGCATAAGTAAATCACATACCATTCATCTATCTTGTTTCTCATCCTTCAGGTTTATACACTTCAATTTTATACTTCTTTCAAGCAATACAATAAAGCAATTTCTAGTTTGTTAACCAGGATGATATTCTTACAAAAGGAATGCCTAAAAGCCTGTCATTTCTGACCTTTAGCAGCTATCAGATGATAACGACTTCTGCCTGCTTGCTTTGGTGAAACTCACTTTTAGTCCTGTAACAGGAAGTCAGAACTATAATAATGCTTCATTTCGCCACACAGCATATGCAATTTTTTATGCTGTGCAAAATAGAAATTGAATTTGAAATTGAATTTGCCAAGAGAAATAACAAGAACTTAAAAGTCAGACAGCAGAAAAGGGCAGTTTTGGGGGGGGAGAGTCAGGGTGGAATATGACCTTTGAAAGCTCTCTTCCCTTTCTTATTTTAATGGCATAAGTGCATACATATTAAGAAAAACAGCTGTGCTTCCTCAAAGTTTCATTACTATTAGCATAGTCCCAGAGCATGGTACATTTTATGTCCCTGCTCTGCCTAAAGGCTGTACATGAGTGAGGCTGCAAAATCTTAGAAATGGATGAGCAAACCCCATACTTCCAGTCACAGCATTTTGATCCTTTATTGCACATTAAAGTTTGTAATCAGTGTTTCCACATATCAAAGATACATCCAGACCTTACAAGGCAAAGAGATTCTTCTCTATAATCTTTCAGAATGATAATGTAGCAATTTGTTTTCAAAAATACATTGTAAACTCTCAAACAGGTGCATGAAGACATTGGTTCTGTCCTGATTTAGTGATAAAAGCACAACCATAAGAGTACACATCATCAGTAATTCCATACCTACTAGTGTTACCTTGTTACATATGTTTTTGTACTGTCAAGTGCTGCATAAGGCAAAAAAGGAAAGCAAGCAGGATGCCCTCAGAGATCATCCAACTGAGCTGCAATTTTACCATGTAAGCAGCTTTAAGAAACAGTACCAATAAGAGTGTAGGTTCCTTTTTCTTCCCCCTCTCTCCAATAAAAAAAAGATGGAACTTAAAGTAATTGAAAAAATTCCAAACCCACATTGTAGAATTTTGATTCTTGCTTCAGAGAAATACAAGTTAACTAATTATAATGATTTTTGAATTAAAGTTTTCCATTACATTTTGCTTAAAATATACTTCCCATGGACTGTAATGAACAGATGAATATCTAAGTAACATTTTCTCCTAATTTCTTTGAGGACTAGGTCAAATTAGTTTTTGAACACAGTACTTAAATCACTTTGGAAAAAAATTAAGGAATTTTAAAATTTTGCTATTGATTTTGATCTGCCAGGCACCTATTTTTAAGTTTGCTATACAGGAATGTTCAGTTCCTACCACAGCAATTTTACTCTTTATAGCTGGTAGTATTAGAGTTGCCAGAAAGCTAACAATGACAGATGACATCCTTTAAAGATAAATTACTTTGTTATAGCAATAGATGTTATACCTTCTAAATGGAAATTGACTTCCTGGTGAATAAAAGAATTTAACCTTAATTACCTCCTGAATATCACCACAATTCGTCAAAAGGAAGTGTGACAGGTCAGAGGTAATGGGCACTCATAAGCTGGGTATGAGTAAGACCATAACAGAGGTTAATGAAGACCAATGAAAGAGGTTAATACTTAGCAATGGGTTTATGACTTAGGTAATGATTCCTGGTGTAATAAATACAATAAAATAAGGTAGTATATCAGCATAGTCTTCCAACGAAAGATGAACTTGAACCAACACCTGATTCTAGCATTTCTTGGAGCAATACAGCTAGATTCTCTTCTGCTTTCAAAACGTCTCTACATGATATGCAAAAGGGAAAGTTTACATGGGCTGACTGATGTTATGTTCTAACTCCAAAATGAGTGCAAATAGATCTTGCAAAAAAATAGATTTCAACTATCTTGAGAACTTTGGAAGAAAGCACAATGAAAGTAATGTTGCACTGTTACCAAAACTGGAACACAAACGATGCAATGATAGTAATTTTTCCAATTGTTTGCATTCAAGCTGTGATCAGTTTGTTCAGTTTCGCCAAACTGAACCAGATCATCTGGTTTGAACTGCATTTTATTATGCCTTATTTGCCTAACAAGTTTTGCAAGCTCTGAAACAAACAGTAGTACAAAGCAGAAGACAGGATTAGTATTATTAGTAGTATTCAGTGGGGACAGCTTTCTGGTCCAAAATAAATACTAGCTTTGTCCTTTCCCATTTTAGATAATTGTTAAGTGTTCTGTCATATGAAACTGAATTTCTTAAAAAGATCAGGTTTCCCAATGAAAAGAAGCTATCGAAGACATCTCTCAGACTTAAAGATATTTTCATTCAATGCAAGATATCTTCAGTCAATGCAGTCAAACTGGCCAGTTGTCTGAAGACCATTACCACCTTCTGTGTTATTTTAACTGTCTTTAATAGTGGAAAGCAGCATATGTTCGCTTTGCTCTCTTCACAGCCTCTAGTCTAAGCATGCCTACATGCTTAAAAACATTCTTTACAGTAATCAAGTGATGAAATGCCTTTTTTCATTACTCATTTCACTTAATGACAGTACTAATTCTTTCTCTTCAGTGAGAAAACCACCAAAATTATGCAACGGGAATTCCTTACCACTACAATAGCCCTAGTCCCAGCAAGCAATACACCCAATACTCTTGCATCCCCAGATTAGCTAGTCTGTTAACGGGATTAGAACCTGTGAACATCTTCAAGTGATAGATTATGCTCAATTCCATCTTGTTATAATCAGTTTTGAAGTCAACATTTTTCTAAATTGCAGGTGTATGTGAACTGCCATACTCTCAGGTGTGATACAAATGGTATCCAAGTCAACATTTCCAAGCTGATGCATATTTTCATTGGGTAAATAGTTAATAATCACATATTAAACCATCACCTCCTGCCTTGGTGAAGAATTCAAGAGGATCTATATGTGACAGCAGAGAAGTCGTACCAGGCAGAACTCAAACTTAACAGACAGGAGATGAATTCAGGGTAGCACTGAATTAGCAAATCAGCAGGGACCAAGAGTGAGTTTGTACTAAAACAGAACACAGCTGAGAAAGGGGAATGTAATAGGGACTATTTAATCTCAAGTCAGAATTTCAGAGATAACAAGCCTAAGAACAGAGCTTTAAGAACAAATGGATCCCAGCCTAAGTTGTGCGAAATATCCTTTCAGTTAGCTTAATCTGATAATCAGGTAGTGGAAGGGAACTGAGAAAACATCTTCAAGTAAAAGCTCCAAGCTTCATGCTTATTCCTCTGTATCAGTTTCTAAACACAACTGCTTTAATAAATTTTCCACTGGAGTCACAAATTCATTTTTGCTTTTACTTTAAAAGGCTGCCTTGATTTACATGTTATTCACAGCAGTTAAACTCCAGTCATTCTGTCCTCTGGAGAACAACCCTAAGCAGAGGTATCAGCCCATCTTCATGGGGGTACAATCAACTACAAAACTGAGAATATTGTGAGACTGTTGACAGTCCCACATGAAATTACTTAGAATGTTTTAGGAATAGCTAACAGAGGATGAGGCTTGGAACAGACATCACTTCATGGGCAGCTTATTTTTAGCCTGTAGCAAGACATAAGCAAGTTGTTCTAAACCTCTGAAACCCTCAACAACTTCCCAGTTTCCCTGAATTATTCTACTGCCAGATCATTTCATTGGCTCATTCTATGCTTACTATTATTGGCATTACAATATGCCAACAGTGCTTGACATGGCACTGAGACACAGCCTTCCAGACTGTTTTTACTATCTGCCTATAACAGACTGATGATAGACAGGGGAAAGGCCTCATTCACAGTGGAGATGGAGATAAAGAATACAGCCCCACACCCTCCCCATTGCCCAGACATGTTCTATAGCCATTAGAGCCTCTCTAAAATCTGGGTTATGATTTTCCCTCCATGAATCCTTGTTTGATTTAGACAAAGACATTCATGATGTATGAACATGTTTTTAATTTAGCTTGCTGTGGTGGTTTTACCCAGCTAAACAGGCGACCTCCACCACAACCGCTCGCTCACTCCCCCTCCTCAAAGAAACAGGGGGAGAAAATATGATGGACAAGGGCATAAGGGTTGAGATAAGGACAAGCAGGTTACTCACTAATTATCGTCATGAGCAAAACAGACTCAGCATAGGGAGATTAATATAATTTATTACTATAACTAGCAAACTAGAGCAGTGAGAAACTAAAAGCAAACTAAAAACACCTTCCCCCCATCCACCCTCTTCTACCTCCTCGCCCCGAGCGGCGCAGGGGAACGGGGAATGGGGGTTGCGGTCAGCCCATATCGCTGCGTCTCTGCCGCTCCTTCATGGTCGCTCTCTGTTCCCCTGCTCCAACGTGGGGTCCCTCCCACGGGATGCCGTCCTTCCCGAACGGGTCCTGCGTGGGCTTCCCACAGGCTGCAGCTCTTCAAGAGCTGCTCCAATATGGGTCCGTACCACGGGGTCCATCCTTCAGGAGCAAACTGCTCCAGCATGGGTCCCCCACGGGTGGCAGCTCCCACCGGATCACCTGCTCCTGCGTGGGCTCCTCTCCACGGGCTACAGGTCCGGCCCGGAGCCTGCTCCTGCGGGGGCTCTCCATGGGCTGCAGCCTCCTTCAGGCCAGATCCACCTGCTCGACCATGGGCTCCTCCATGGGCTGCAGCGTGGAGATCTGCTCCATGTGGTACCCCATGGGCTGCAGGGGGACAGCCTGCTCCACCATGGGCCTCACCACAGGCCACAGGGGAACTTCTGCTCCAGCGCCTGGAGCACCTCCTCCCCCTCCTTCTTCACTGACCTTGGTGTCTGCAGGGCTGTTCCTCACTCCTCTCACTCCCAGCTGCTGTTGCGCAGCAGTTTTTTCCCCTTCTTAAATCTGCTCTCACAGAGGCACAAACAACATCACTCATTGGTTCAGGTCTGGCCAGCGGTGCGTCCCTTTTGGAGCCGGCTGGAGGTGGCTCTTATCTGACATAGGGCAGCTTCTGGAATCTTCTCACAGAAGCCACCCCTGTGGCCCCCCTGCTACCAAACCTTTACCACGTAAACCCAATACACTTGCTCGAATGCTTTCATTTCAGAATTCTATCCAGTCAGGGTATTTTCCAAGAAAGGAGTGTTCCTTGTCCCATATTAACATCCCTAGTCAATCTGCAGGGTGGCTTTTCATGCAGTGGCTCTAACTCCTTGAACTTAATCAGCTGGTTTAAAACACCCTTTGCCTAACTTTCACACCCCACTAGTCATATTTCCATTTCTCATAGTAGTAAATTTAAATACAAAGGAGCAAAATGCAGTCAAGAATTATACATATTCAATTGGCTTCAGTAAAATTTCTGCACATTTTCCATGTGAGTTGTTCCCTAACCTCTATCAAAACGTACACAAAATAAATAGCAGACCATCACATGCCTATCCCATATAATAAAGTATGTAGATTGAAATGTCTTCAGGAAATCAAGAATCAAAGTTACAAAAAGCTACTCTAGAAGAAAAATTCAATGTATTCCCATTGCTTATAAAGGCATTTATGAAGATTAAAATCATTTAGTCTAACTCGTTAGAATATAGGCCATATGAGTTTCCTGAAGTAGTTTTGATTTAAACTAGAGGGTATTTTTGATGAAAACCAAGTCCCCATTTGAATATCCAACAATGAAGAACCTGCCAAAACAATTCACAAAATTTTCCTTTAGCAAGCTTCACTTATTGTTCAAAATGCCTCCTTTTCTAGCCTGAGTTTCATAGGTTGGAAGAGACCTCAGGAAGCCCATAGCCCAAAGTCATACTCAAAGCAGGAACAACTCTGAGGTCAGAACAGGTTGCTTATGGCTTTATCCAGTCTGTCCTGAACACATGCAAGGGTACAAAATCTCCCCAGGCAACCTGCGCTATTACTTGACTGCCCTCATCAGGAAAAAAGTTGCGGCTTATGTCCACTCAGAACTGAATATAAGTCTCCTCTATGCTTTACTCAGCTTCCCAGACCAAAACAGGCTTTTTTTTCCACTGTACGTTCTCTATCAAACCCAGGAAAAAAATCCTTGTTATCTTCTTTTCCTCACTTTAATTTTCCTTATCTGGGAGTAAGCTAATTTCTGTTTGGGAGCATGACTATGAACCCTCCCCTACCTGTTTCTCAGTAATGAGTATCGTAAGTTCACTCTTCAAGTAATTTAACACCCAACAAAAAGCTACTTTTGATTATTTCCAAGATGTAGGTTACTAAATCATAAGGAAACACGCTCTGGTCACTGCCAAGGGCCTGTATAACATCCTGCAATAACCCGTACTTCCCCTTGCACAACAGCAATGCAGTCACCACCAACCAGTTTCTCCTGCAGTCAAGAACTGAACCAGGTGAGGAGTAAAAAGAATTTGTTCACCGTAGAATGAGAATTACTTTCTTATATGAAAGCTCACTACCCACACAGGCATAACAGTGAATTACAAGGAGTGAAAACTTGTCATTTAATTCAAATAGGTTATTTCCACCAGTTTATTCATTATATGAATTTTCTTGCAGCTATTATGCACATGTTTAAGATACCTTCTAAATTGTTTGAGACTTTGAATAATTGTACTTACTCTGTCCTTATCTTAGGTTACCACCATTAAGCACAGAATCATTTTTTTCAGACTAATTTGCTGTAAGTAGCCTTGATATAGAAATTGCTGAAAGCACTTAAGTTACATAAGGACATGTCTTCCCCAAGGAGACCTAGAGACCTTAACAGTCTTTAAGGCTCCTTAAAACAGCTTTTTAAATTTTCTTCAACACTTAACATATGATCCAGTCAATCTCATTCTTTTGCATTCCATCAAGATTGGTCTGCATTTACAAGTGAGAGACACGCCTCCCACGTTCCACTTCAACTACCACCCAGTCAACAGGATCTAAACACAAGTGTTTCTTCTCCGATCCTTTTCTACCTCAACTGAAGCAACATTCTTTGATACGTAAAACAGTCCCATTCACTATCTCAGCACATTCCTTAAAAAATTACCTGAACTGATTTATTTTCCTAAATACTGAAGCTAGTATCAAATACCTAAACACAGTTTCCTTGATAACTATAAATTTTATTCTGCTAGCACAACTTCTTCTCAATTATCTAGTTTTAGTGCCATAATTTTCCCTGTAACAGGATGGATATACCAGGTCTTAGAGTCCACTGATCAGTAAGTACATTGCAAGAAATGCTATTCAGATTTTCCTAATCCTTTCCATATGCTCACACAAGTAATCATGACTGCACCTAACGCTGTAACATTATCTTCAATGCTACAATTACATATAGAATAAAAAAACTTATTTATATTGCAGCAGTGCTTAAGAGATCCAGCTATGGATCAGGATCTAGTTGTTCTAGGGACTACCACATACAAGCAGCAATTTGCAGTTACTTGGCAGTAAGTTAGTAATCAGCAGATTTACGTGAAGAACAGATACAGAGTTACTGCGGGAAAGAGCCTGGGAAAGACCTTTTCATACAATAGCCCGTGCACCGCAAACTCATATATTGAAACCACTATTAGTATGGCCATGCTTACACAAGGTAAGTCAGACTAGAACTTCATATCTGCACCCTTAACATTTTTAGAGCCCAGCAACAACATTCAAATACCAGAACCCAATCCTGCCAGTGGATCTAATTTCCCAAGTGCAACAGGTACTTTTTTCTGCTTGCTTTTTTGTAAATCTAAAATCTATTTAGATTTGATTCCACAGAATCTCAGTCTTCTTGAGGGCCACATGCAATCCTGAAAATTGTAGTACCAAATCAGCTTAAGTTTTCCTACAATTCCAGAACCACTAATCACTTAAAATTGCGCATTGAACAAAGTAGAGAAGCCTCTGTTCACATCCAGCCAACAGTAGTTACTAATGATTCCTTTGACAGGCTGAATTATTGAAGTAAGAAGGTGATTTCAGAGGGGCAGACAAAACATCTGGCCACTAATGGCAAACCATCCAGGAAGAAATTAACAGATGTTCCATGTACCCATATTATGGGTTTTATGAGTTTAAGCACTTATTTTTATAAATATTTGTGTTCCTTTATCATTCAGCAGTACTTCCTTTTGTGCTGTAACCTCATAAATTATCCATTAATTTTTCTATGACATCCATGGTGAACCACATTCTCTTGCTTTCCATCAGATTCTTCACCTGTTAGCACTAAAAACCTTGAAAGACAATACTATCTAAATTACAATTTTCTATTACTAAAATTGTATCTAATACATTTTTCAAATATTTTACGTAACTTCCAGGAGTCATTTCCTACAGCGACTGTAAGGTTTGTGGGGTTTTTTTTTTGTTTTTGTAAAGTAAAGTCAAGGTAAATAATCTAAGGGGGTTTAAGACTCCTGGAGCAGACATTCTACATAATACTCAAAAATCATTCACAAGAAGTACTTGAAACAGTCTTTTCTCCTTTCTCAAACTTGCATCAGCTATGTTTTTCTACCTTGCCGAAGTAATTTCCATAATTATTTTCCATTCCTTTTTACAAACTAGTTAGCTTTGCACATCAGGACCAGTCATCATTTTATTTTAAGGCAGAGCAAAATAGAATTTCACACCTTACAGAATATATCTATGGATCTTACTGCAATGCTAATCAGCTATAATTTTCATAGCTTTAGAAAAGGTTCTATTATGGAAATTTAAAATCCCAGTGGAATTTACTGGTTACAACTTTGACTAGGGGAAGGCTTGTGAACTTTTGATTTTAAAAGGCAATGAAAAGTGAAAATATTCATAGCTTCAAAATTGTTTCCAAACGTGTTTAAAATTGCATTTATCACTACTGTAATATCACTACATAAACTTTGACATGCCAAACGGTGATTTAGTTGCAAACTTGTTTTTTAAAGACATGTAACTTGCAGGTGTTCATGTATATTGATTTCTATCTGAAATTTTGAAGTTATTAATTTGAATACCTGATTATATGTGGGAAAGAGCTAATCTTTCCTAAGAAATAGGAAAATTATCTTTTCCTTCAAACATAACATATCCATAAGACAACCAAATTCCATAAATAACAAAGCTGACCCTTAGTTTGACAGCAGTTTGGGGAATTTTTTTTTTTTAATACTTATTTCAATTGCATTATTGAAATTGAATTATTTCAACAGCTAAAATAGAAACAATAGTGAGTGATCAGCTTTATTTTAAAAAAATCCTTTCAACACAAAAGCAGATGATAGAGACTGATCTTGGTATTACTGAAATTTCACAGTAAACTCGTGACAATTATGCCTCAGTGCAATTTATGAGGATGACCAAAAAAATAATTTATTTCCAAAAGCTCTCACCCATTTTTTCAGGGCAATTCATAGCACTAACAATCTTTCAAGGTATTAGTGTGGTGGTCTGTTGTTTTCAAATGACATTGGGGATTTAATTATGTACTAAACATACCCTGACAGCCCTAGCTCTTTCAAGCAGGCTCTATCTTTTAGATAAAATCGTTTGTCTAGAACATACAGCACAGCAACATTACTTGTGGAAGTGCTGGAAAAAGAGAAACAGGCTGGGGAGAGCAGTACTGAAGTTGCATTTAGCATAGAAGAGTTGATAGTGTCATGTCAAAGGACAGAGAACAAAAGGGTGATGGAAGACTAATCAAGAGGGAACCACAGGTCAACACATTCACTGCAACGGCAAAGACCAGGAGGATCAGCCTCTACAGTCATACTGAAGAGTAGTCTACTCTTGGCAAAAGGAAAGCTGTTTCAGAATACCTCTGAATCACAGTATTTAAGGTCACAGCAGTGCAAAATACCCTATTTTTACTTTATTTCAATCCCTACCCACTACTGAGAATAAGATAATATTTTGTGTATGCTTTCTATTACAAATGACTCTTCAAAATACACAAAGAGTCTATGGAGTTTGCTTCATCTTTATGTGCTGATGATCTCAAATGAATGCACCACTGGATGAAAACATGCTATAGCATTTCTGTTATAACTCTCACATGCAGTTGCAAAGCAGATGAAACTTTAGTCAATATTTTTATTTACTCAATAGAAAAATTGAAATTTTCCTCATTTAAGCTTCTTTTATGGACCTTGTTTTCTCAAAGTCTTTTGCAAATACATTGAGTGTGTTAACTCTGCTTACTTTCCTTTTTCTACATAGCTGAAATGGAAAAGAAAAATGGTATTATATACCATAGCAATATAAAGTATATTTTCCAAAACCATCTGTAGACATAAGTGATTCATTTTTTTATCCAGAATACATCTGACAAATTCTACCATCACATTTTCTAGATCAAAGATAACTTGATAGCGTGGAGTTTGGAGGGAACGAGGTGCTAAGGTGCTATAAAGTATTGCACAAGAGAACATTCTATGATTATGAGACATCTAGCAGCTGAACAATTATGTTTAACCCTAGAATGATACACAGCTTCAATTTCAATGTTTATTCATACAAAATATCAAATGCTGAAAGAATATCAGAAAAATTAAAATCACATTACTTTTATTCATCAAGGACAAATCATCACTTATCACCTAATCCTATGTGGCTATATAGCATGTAACATACAAAATCAGTAATTTTAGTGGCTTCACAAATTACAGAAGCAATTAGGGTACCTAATCAAATAAGAACTGCTAACATACCATTTCTGAATCTTGATACAATAAATGTTTAATCTCAAATAACTTTTCTGAAAATTTTTTCCTAACCCAGAAGCTAATCTAGGTCAAGCAGAACCTCCATGTTTCAGAGTTAATTATACAGATAGTGCTCATCTAAAGCAGAAAGTCTACTCTTCGCAGCATCACTCTAGGAGGTGACTAATATAAATTGGTAAAATAAGAACGTTTGAATAAATTACATCCTTTTTGATAGTGTTCTAATCACACAAAAAAATTAGCACATTAAAGAAATAGATATGGAAAACAAAAGTCCATAAAAGGAAATATAGCCGGAACGTTCTAGTACATGAATCTGGCTTTTGTAGATTTGCCATTTCCAGTTCACCTGTCAATCTGATTACTGCATTTAGCATTTCAGATGGAGTTAAGCCATGTGCACAAAGTGACTCATGACCAGAGAAAGCAGTGTGCTTTGCTTTGCCACATCTTAGTTAGAAACCTGGTGATGAACAATTCAAGAAAATTTGCTAAATTATACAGACACCATTAACAGAAAACTTTTAAGACTGACCCCAGAGTAAGCCCTGCAGATCAGTTAATGTCAATGACAGTTTATGAGGTTTTGGCCAGTATATAAAGTTTAAGACACCATCTTTTTTCCTTTGAGGTCTGCTCTTCCTCAGCAACTCTTTTTTTTTTTGGCTAGGAACACAGGTCAGATTGCCATTATTAATGCGACATGAGACAATACCACAAATTTATTGCTAAAGAAATATCAGAGCCCAACTGCCATGCAGTAGCGTTACCCAAATCTTCCTTGTCTATTGTCTACAACAGTTTCTATATATTCATTATTCATACGTTCATGTGCATCCAACAGCAGATTCTAAGAGATACTCTGAACTGAGTGACTTACAATGGGACTTCCTGCAAGTACTGCCTTGCTCAGCTTTGGGGTTATGAGAATTAACAAACCAGGTACAGGACTAACTGTAGCCTATAGTTTCCTTTTGCCCTTCAGGGAAACCTTACGGTGAGGTTAGCCAAAACCTACAGAATTGATATATACGCAGAGTTAGGGGCACTATGAGTACCATGAAGAAACTAAATTCTTAAACAAAAAACAGCCTCAAAGGATGAAGTAATAAAAATAAAGTTATGTTCAACAGTATAACAGACAAACCCACTCACTCAGGAACTACCATTCTTCTACCATTTAGAAAAAGTAAAGGATTCAAACTGGTTACAGGAAACTATAGGTTGCCAGTTCAGTACAGCTGAGGTAAGGGAAACAGAGCATAGGCAGAAGACAGAAGATCCTGTAAGATGAAAATCAATGAATACACATTGGTTATGAAAATACTAGAAGTCCTCTAAGGAATCAAAGGAAACATTATGAAATGCCCTTCATGTAAAGTAAGGAGAAAAATATTTACATCCATTCATGTAAAGTATTAAGGAAATTATATAGACAAACTAGGAAGTTATGTTCTGCTCTGAAATGGCTAAAATATACGGAGTAAAAATGGAAACCACTGCCTACCAGAAATTCAGTACAAGTGAAAAAACTGAGCTGGCAAGCTGCAATTTGCTACAATCAATAATTCTTCCTTTAAGTTAACTAAGTGAACTAGATTAAGTAAAATTGCTCTAAGAGTAATTGCTTTTAAATATTAGGTCTTTGCATGTCTTGCAAGCCTTTTATATAAGCATAAACACACTCAAAGTGCCTTTTTGCACTTTTAGGTGAACAGTAAGTGAGTTTGTTCAAAAAGCATTGCTGAGATCTAGAAATTGTTTTTTCTACCCAGACCATGACGTAGCGCCAGCGTTTTTATATATTTCCTGCTAAACAGAATCCAAGAATTTTTAGTCTTCAAAGTGTTGACAACAGCCTTGAGCTTCACAAGTATTTTATAAAGCTTTACCTTTCTTTAGGCACTTGGTTCATGCACACGCGTCTACAAAACAGTTTTTGCAGACTTTCCAAGGGTGGGAAATAGTAATGTCTTTTTTTTCCTGTCTTAATTTATACTTGCTTTGATTTTGAAGTGTCTAGTGCTACACTATTCTTTGTCACAAACTTACTCAAAGCTTTTCACAAATTTGATTAGAGGAAAACCTTAAAGAGAAATACCAAACTATCGGAAAGCAGAAGTATCCATAATAAGGTATAATCCTTCAGATAAGACACCTAGATCAACTTTCACTCTGCTCCATTGTGTAATATTAAAAAAATGACAGACAGGCAAGTTCATATGAAACAAGAACTACTACTGTTAAGATGAAAACAAATAGACAAAAGCTTCTAAACTGAATTGTTTTGAAAATTTCATTTCTGTTAATTGAACACTTACAGGTCCAAATCCCAGATTTATTTTATCACTAATTGAAAAGCTCCCCCCCCCACACACAAAATTTTTGCCTAGAAGGTCACTACTTCCAGATGGAAGTATTTGATCTACAGTCATTTTGAGCCAAAGGTCATAATGGAATCGAAGAACAACGTTAGGATACAGTTTGTTTGCCATTATTCACTATAGGGTCAATATTCTTATCAACCCTCTCATGGGTGAACTGCATGAGAGAGTCACTGCAGGCTTTACCATTATCTGATTATTGCAGAATTGTTTATCAATGTTCCTCATTGCAGCCCTGATTACAGCTCTTAAATCTGTTCTTTTTTTTTTTTAAACTTAACTTTGACATGAATCCATGGCTGTTTAATACCACAGACTACTACTATCTGAAAGAAATTACAAAAACTAAAGCTATGATCATATTTCCAGACTACAGGTCTTATTGACAATTTGTGACAGAAAACTTGAGGCACCCAGAATTTGAGAAAGCCCTTCATGACAATATTAAAATAACTTATTTTCTTGTTGCATCTTGTTCTCTTGCCTCACGAAGTCAAATAGTTTCAAATTTGTAAGAAAAAGCTGTTCATTTAGGAACAGCCGACCATCACCAACCTCATGAAAAATTTTATGCTGGGGATTAAGCAGTCAATGTGAACCAGAACACTGAGATACAATGGCACAACTATTGCTGAATCACAGAATAATATGATTAAGGGGGGTGGATTTCTTTGCCACTAGCAGAGGAAAAAGCATCTGTTCTCTAACATGTGGATGAGAAAATCTGCAGAAGAGAAAATCCTTTCTACAGTCATAGTGTGAAAGTCTACTTTGACCCCCATCTTATATTCTTAATGGTCTCATAGTTGCCTGCTGAACTGAAGAGTTTTGATACAGTCAACCAAAAAGAAAAAAGCTGGTGTCCGAATTTGTGTTTCAGGATTTTTCTCTGCTAGCCTCTGCACCTCTCATGTGCGCTGCAGCAAGGCCCTGGCTGCTCTGGATTGTGGTGCTGACGTGCACACTAATAATACAGTATTGCTCAGCAGCAATTATCTTGGTCAAGCAACCTGCATTTTATAGAGTTCAAGGGACAAGGGTAGTGCCAAGGGAATAACAAGTAACAATGAGGTGACTATATTTGATATGCCTGTGTGTCAGAAACATAACGTCTGCACTTGTAAATCGCTGTTTCATCATGTTACTTTCAAAGCAGAAGCTCAGGAGAATCAAATCTGAGTATTCAGTGTTTCTTTTTAATGGTAGTAAAGAAGTCAGGCATTACAATTTGGCAGCATAGTAAATTTGCCTGAAGCATATTATGAGTATTAATACCAACATATAAAGGCACTGCACAATTAAATAGCCATGAACACAGCAGGACAAAGAATAAACAGATGTGTGAAAAAACAAACCCTATGAAAAAACAAATCTGAAGACAAAACAGGCCATTAAGGTGGAACTTCATTTCTGTTACACAACATTTGTGTATATGGAACTTGATTCGCATGTATGTGTTCCAACCATAGATTGGCTGAAATTTGTGAATCCTTCTGTGAGAATTTCATGATAAGGTGTCACTGTTTGGCCTCAACTGATGACTGATATTATCACACCCCTTACTGTACAGGTAGCTGATGTTACAGACGTTTGTAATAGGCTCCACAGCACAAGCGATAAAAACTCAAAGGACCTATGTATACCTCTTCCTTGCCTCTACTTTATCTTCTGTTATTATGCACTGTGAAGTTGGTTTAAAAAATGATACTTGTCAACTAAGATTGACAGATGACCTGTCTGGATTCTCAGCTACACAGAGCTTCTCTTAGCAACACAAAGAAGCTGTAAAAGTTGTCACCCTTTTATTCTGTATTTGCAGGGTAATGAATAATAGTTGTTTGGAAGCTCACTAACACAGCCATGTCTCTTCAAGCGACACTGGGCACCCAGCAGGTCTATCTATATAAGAGTGACCTAGCCAAGGCGCAGCACAAAGTGAGGCATATCACTTTTGGTATGTCCTACTGCCACCTACTTGCCATTCCAGTGCAGTATGGCTACATGCCTGCTGTAAGTCATCTTTTGCCTAGTTCAGCTTAAACTGATGAGTGACAGCCTATATGTTACTTTACTTGGCTTTTAAGTACACTGTCAAAGTGGCTGCTTGTCCTGGACATATTTACTAAATGGCATCATTATGTCCAACACTTTCAAAGTGTGTTTCTATTTTTTTTTTAAATCTGGCATACCAGCTCCTTCCCCTCCCCTGCAATGGCTGCTAAGGAGCCTAGTGAGGAGCAGTAGACATGGCAGTGCTGCTGCAGTTCCACCTGGGCACAGTGCCAACCACTATTAAAAACGCTAAGAACTGGCTTTCACCATCATGATATTATATCAACCCTGAGTTTTGCCCTACATCTCCCCAGCTGGCCCCTGGGCCTGGCAGCACACTGCCTGCCTCCTGCCTACACAGCATGGCTGCTGCCATCCCAGTAGAGCCTCCCCAGGAGCAGCCCCTGGCACACTGGCCTGACAGGGCAGCTCAAGTTCCCCTTCCCACTCTCCAGCTCTGGCATGCATCTTAGAAAGCACTGAGAGCAGCTCACACCCACTGCGGGCATGTTATGGGCCACAGGTGTCAGGGCCTTCAGTCGCCAACAGGCTCTGCAGCCCCTGCCCCTCCTTGCTCTGGCCAGCTATGCTACAGCTCAGCCTGTAACCTCCGGCCGGTCTGCTGACAGAGGAGCTACGAGGCCTCTTCAGGGGTCTCGCCCCGCTCGCCAGGGGGCTGCTGTTAACTCCTGCCCCGGTCAGCACGGCAGGAGCGCCGCCTGCGGGGGCAGGGCCC
>VXAL01015288.1:23974-42052 GCA_013399475.1 Chauna torquata
AAAAAAAAAAAAGGCTAGCTTTCCCTGATTCAGCTTCTTTAGGTATACAAGTGGATGCCCTCCCCTGCCACCTTCTTGCATCTTGTGGAAGAAATGAAAATACATGAAAATTCAACATCAATGCCTTCTCTAGGGCAAGAGCATGAAGTGTTCATTAATGGTGTCTCGAAGGGTGAGATAGGAAGATATCTGAAGACCTAACTCAGACCTTAATTATACCTGCATTGCTGTTGAATGCATCTTTGTTGCTTGAAGGAAAAAAAAACCTTCCTGCTCTTCCAGGAAAACTTATTTGCTATTATAGAAAGCAAAATATGAAGATTAGAATCCACGCAGATACTGCAAAAAAATGCCTGTTACTTGTTCAGCATTAGGACACAGTGAATACTAATATGCACAAACTCCTCAGGCTCACTAGAAACAAATTAAAAGGAATGGTGCTTAGGAAGCTGTAAGTCTGGACACAGTGATCAAAAGCTCTTCAGAAGTGGCAGGTTTATCTCCTCCCTGTGAGCACAACACAGCCCTGCAGGAGGATCTCCCTGAAAGCCTTGTGCAGGTTCACAACATTAATAACCAGCCATTGCTGCCAGGGATGCCTCATTCTGCAATTTAATTCTTAACATATTTATCAATAGTCCTAAACTCAAGAAAGATAAGGTTAATATTTAGCATTTAATGCCAGCTGGAATGAAAGAGCTTACAGAAAGCAGCCTACCCAATTTAATGCAGAAAATATTAATGTAAGTGCATTTTTTTTTGGAATTGCTATCCCATTTCCCTCCTAACACTAACGCCTCTGTATTAAATCATTAGTCACAGCATTTTTACAATATGAGTGTAACCATTCTCAATCTTTCAGTGAATAAATGCACCCACACACTCCCTTGAAAACCATGTCCTGGCCATGAAGCAGTGTGCAGGTTTACCATCATGTTAATCCCTGCAGAATGATGCTGTTATCAGCAACGTTAAGCAGTGTGAATTTTCACTTATTACATGCACAGAAGCTTCTTTTCCTCCCAAACAAGCCCACTTGTACCAGTCAGTCAGCATATATTTTAGTTTGGAAACAAGAGACAGACTGACTTAGTTAAAAGCTAAACTAAAAGTTCAGAGAGCAAGAAATTCTCCTCCCATTCAAAGAGTTGCTACTCTATCAGACTGACAAACTTGCTAAGGTCCAGCTGTAGTAATGCCTTAAAAATTAGAAAGTGTGCCAAAGGAGCTGATTCTTGTATCTGAGGCAGAGTCAAACTGGAATTCAAGAGGTACTGAGTTGGCGTGGTCTGCTCTGAAAACTTGAGGAAAGCAGCCTCTGTATCTAAAATAATCAGCTCAGCTAAGAGTTACATTAAAAGAACCTTTAATCTCTCCTGAAAAAACATCTGTTACCTGAAGTCATATATATAATTTAATAGTTTTTTTTTTTATAAGGGTGGCACAGGTAGAGAGGATTTTAATTTATGTAGCAGTTTGGGTTTCATGTGGTAAAAATCAAGGTAATTCAGACCTTTATAAACATGTTGGACAACCCTCCCCGTACATATGCACCCCATCCTGAACTGCAACATTGTGGTCTCCATAGCAAGAACCACCCATCCCTTTTGAAAAGTCACTCAATGAACTATTTATACACTCGTGGGTTTTTCCAAAGTATGCATTTGATGTAGCTAGTCAAAGTGTTCTATAAAGCCATACACAATGTATTGTACTTCAATAATAGTTCCCACAAAACTTAGCTGATCATCTTTTCTGTGTCAGTCAGTTGTATGAAACTCCTATTACTGAAACAAATCACTTTCCTTGTCACAATTTAGGACAGCTGTACAGCATATAAACATTTCTAGAATACTCTATATCCTCTTTGATTTTGATTTGAATTCCATTAACCGTGCAAGAATTAAACTGAAAAAGATGATACAAAATCAGAGTTTGTATTAATTTTACCTGCAAACTGCTGCAGAAAGCTGTATAAAAGTGCCATTTCTGCATAAACAGTCATGCTGGGTCAAATAGCCTCTCAAAAGCTATTGTCTCACAGTAGCTTGCAAAATTAAATACTTGAACAAATAAAAATACAGAAGGCATGTGTTTACAGATAAGAAAGGCTGGAAAATAGGTGACGGAAAGAGATACCAGAAAACTATTATAGAAAAGTTGCTCAGGCATAAAAGCTGTGGAAGAAGTCAGAAGACCAGACAGCAGATTCATAAAATGCATTAAGTTCAGAGATGCTTTGTCACATTTACACAAGAGTTTGTTCCACCACTATGAGAACAGATTAGTTCAGAAACCAGCATTTTGCCCAGAATTCAGCCAAGGGCCACGAAAAGACACTGAAGTAAAAAGCATAAGACTTGAGCAAGTACAGAGCGATACTTGGCCTAGCATACCATTCCAACTCCTGTAAAACTAGTGCTTTAAGGATTTCTTAAGCCAGGAGTTGCATCTTCCTTGTCATATTTAATAGCTTTTTAGAAATCTATTCTTCACAAACTTGCTATGGCCTTTTCTAACAAGTCACATCCTCTCAAAAAAAATATTCCTCAAATTCTTCCTGCTAAGAAATACTAGCTGGCACATGTAGCAGTATAGCTGTAGGCATGTTGAAGAGCAGCATATTGATAAGATTCCTTCTCAGAAAGGGTATACAAGCTGCCTTGCGCTCTGAAAGAACAAGTGCTGGTGGAACATTGTCAAAATGAACAATTAGTTTTAGACTAACAGCCAGTGAAAAGGAATGTGTTGCAAACCTTGTGGAAGTAAAGATCTGAACAAACATAATACAACGATGATGCAGAAAACCCTACACAAGAACTGCAGAACTCTTACCTAACTGCTACAGGGAGCTTTTCCTCTAGAGCAGAGCTAATGGACTTAAAGCAGCTAGCTCTACAATACAAGAAAACTGAGGATAGTCCACCTTCAAAGTCCTGTGTGACCTTAGATAATTCTTGTCATGAGGTCCTACATATAAGAACAAGATTAAAATAACATCCAAGATTTGCAAGACAAACTAAGGTTATGAGATGCTCAGACAATACAAAAAAGATTCATGGTTATGTGCTACATCTCAGTCTATCCTCACTATACCTGCAAATAGTCTGGTCATCTACAGCATGCAGTATGATAGAAACAACAAGAACCCCGAACCTGACTATGAAAATAATTCAGATGTTACTGTATGCTAAATTAGTTTAAGTGAGAAAAGGTTTATTTCAGACTTCAAATCATCATACCACATCATCACCTTACCACAACAGCAGTAATTACATGTATGCAAACAAAAATAGCATGGAGGATAACAAGAAAGTAATCCTTAACATATGCAGTTATTAAATATCACAACTACACAACTAAGATCAGCTGCAAAAAGAAATTCAGGGTGTAAGGTAAGAATTTTTTATAATATTCTCATATTATGAATGAGAGTGCAATTCTTTATAGTGCTTTTGCTTCAAAGAATCTCTGTAGTTTGGATTTAATTAGTCTCAAAAGGAGGTTTACATTGAATAGGAAATTCTCAAATGACAAAAGAAAATGGAGGAGTCAGCATAAGTGAAGTAGAAGCAGCAGAGGAAGACAAGCCAAGTGTCTACTGGACAGGTTTGCCAATATCGAAGCAATTCAATGTCACTCAAAGCAGAAGCATGCAGCAAGTGTCTCATTATATTAAGGTGCCTGTCTCCTCCAAAAAACTTGCTGACATTTGTTTTGTGGATGAAGCAAGAAAGTTTTAGGAATTGCTGAAAGGATTTTTATTTTTTAAGGACACAATTCAGGATTCACACCACAATGAGTCAAGTTAAAAATCTCAATCCACTTGGCACTTTGGGAAGGGGCAGGAGGGGAACAGGTGAAGGAAAACAAAGGAGAAGTGATTTTCCTACCAATGAACTGACTTTAATTTAACTAGAGTGGTTCTGTCCCTTGTAGATAAAGTTTGCAGCTTAGTCTATAACAGAGTCAACTAAGGGCTTTTACAGAAGAAAAGTGAAAGCAAGGCCTTCCTTTAGAGGCCTTTCTACAGCTATAATTGAAAAACATGTTCTCACAGAAACAGCATTGTCACATGAAAATCTCTAATCATTTACATAGTTTTAGTTTGAGATGGACACAACACCATAGCCCATTTCACATCAGTTTCAGCAATTGGCTATTGATTCTTAAGGCCCTGATAACCCAAGTATCAGGTCATCTAGACATGCAAAGGTGTGTTGGGCCAAGAGGAGAAAAGTCCTTACAGTTACTGTAATTCCAAAGTATGATTCCCATAGGCTCCAACCAGTCAGAAACACAACACAGCTGGTTAGTCTTCCTGTGTAGAATCATGGTACATCACCTAAAGGAAACCACATGTTGTAGTGCTTATGTTCTCTTTTCATAGGCTCCAACTGATAGTCTGTGGATTAATCCAAGAGAAGGCACACAAGAATAAAAGCAAGCTGACCACACCCTGTTACCCCTGCATGATCAAAAACGTAGCAGCTGTAATCAATGAGTTCCATTTATGTATACACACATTTTTAATACTATAGTATTCTCATTAAGTCTCATTACTGATCTTAGACAAGACTCTACTGCCTTAATGTAGATTTGTCAAACATACTTCATTCCATGTGATCTTTATTTTAATATTTCAGCTAAAACAACAACAAAAAAACATTCATACAGCCAAGCCCATGTAAGCAAAAAGACTCTTATAACAATTAACATGCTCTGTTGTATACACTGCTGATTGAAAAGATGTACCTAGTTATTGGTCTGACAGACACTGAGGGAAAACTTTTGTCAGTTAATTGTAAGGTATGTATTTTTCTAAGCAAGCAGTATATTTCCAAAGAGTAACAGAAATACAGGCAAGATGGTAGCAACAAGATTTGCTAGCTATCCAGCCTCAAAAAACAGTTTTTAAACTGACTATAACAGGTCCAACTCAACTTTGACTAAGACAAAACAAGTATTTGACTTCAGTCATTTATAATGCAATGCATGAAGTTTGGCAAAACATTTTTGCAGTTTCAACTGGATACATCATACCTAATACAGACATACTGGGAAAGTTGCTATGAGGCACTCTGAAAAGCTTTTCATTTCAGAATTCCCTTTCCCTTTTGTGGCCAGAGCTCAACATTCATTAGCCTTGCAAATCTTGATCACCTCTTTCCTGCTTTTCAGTAAAAACTGGAATATATAGTTAAGACTCATTTGTATACACCATGCGTATACATGTATTTCTGGGACAACCACCAGTCATGCTCTGGTTAGATAGGATTACATAGTATTTAGAAACATATGGAAATAAATGGATGAGCAAAATAAGCTTTAAAGCTGTTGAAGAGCATATCTTAGAATTTGCTTTTATCAACATGGATGGTTTAGATTGACTAAAAATCTATAACAAACTAGTATGAATGACTAATAACTGGTGAAATAAACCTTGTTCAAATATTAGGAACTCGTGTATACAACAGGTTAAAGACTATGAAAAAAGTTCTAATGAACTTGAATAAACTAGAGCAAGAGATACACAAGGACAAGACAGAAAATTACATATGGTTATGGATTTTTCAGATACTTTTGCCCTGCTAATATGAACAGCTGAATTGTCAAATTTACCTCCACAGAGAGAGAAATGAATGACAGAAGGAAACAGCTAGCTATAACAGAATTATTGTTTGACACTGTCTGCAAAAGCTCTTTGTAGCAATCAGTGAGGCTTAGCTTTTCTATCTTCATTTTCAGAAGATTCAACCCTTTGCTGAAAAATTCAAGGTGTCAATGCCACTAATGATAGCATAGTTCTCATTTTGCTTTACAATAAGTGTAATTTACTTGTTTTATAAATCTACTTGCTGCTCCTTGTAGGATACCATGAGAGATTTGTGCAGTTAAAAGATTCTGCAAAATATTTAAAGAAACAAAACACAAATGCAAGATGCCAGAAACCAATGCTTGGACCTCAAAGAAGCAAAAATAAAAACTGAGTCAATTATCACCAAAGATACTCAAGACCAACAATTTAACATCCTTTATGTGTGTACTTCGACATTATGCTATACTCTAGTATAAAACAGTTTTATTTCTGAGATCACTATTTGAGAAAAAAATATTTGGTTTCAATCATGAACTACTGGAAAGGTGAGCACTAGGTCTTTTCACTTCTTTGTTCCTTAGGTTGGAGCCATTGCAGTTATTTGCAAGTCATACAATACAATAGAAAGAACAATGCTTTCTAAAACAAGATTTTCAGAAGACAAAAATCCAGATCAAAAAAATAAAGTGATATGTGGATTTGAGAGGAGAGATCAACTGTTTAACATCCCCACAATCCCCTCCCACCCAAAAAATGAAGAGGAAACACCTTGTAATCCAACAACAATCCTTGCAGAGACATGTCCATCACTAATGAGCTGTGTTTGCATTTTCTTCACTCATTGCCTTTTGC
The DNA here is from genome assembly GCA_013399475.1 of Chauna torquata. NCBI lineage: Eukaryota > Metazoa > Chordata > Aves > Anseriformes > Anhimidae > Chauna > Chauna torquata. The sequence continues at coordinate 30,426 of VXAL01015288.1, forward strand.
TTTCCAGAAGCACAAGGTCATTACTATCTATTCTGTGAAGTGAACCTGAAATTACTTATTACCTATACACACTCAGTCTGGACACTGCAAGGCACATTGTAGCAGATTTGCGACATATGTAATTTTTTTATAACCAGCATAAATCTTAACATACATGAACACATTTGCTTTGTCGATATTCAAGTCTTTAAGCTTAGAAAGCTAGTATTCTTATAAACCTTTACATAAAAGTTACATAAATACCTTAGACGATGTAGCTGATACTCATCTCTTTAGATTAACTTACAAATAGACATGCTAGTTCAAAACAAGATGTACCCCCCACCACCACCTAAAGCATGTTAAAAATCCTTTTTAAATTAGTTTCTATTCTAGTTTTTAAAATCCATTTTTTTTCCATTCATAGTACTATTTGGTAGTTAAACTGATGTTTTGCTGTGTGGGTTACTTCCATTTATTTTGAAGTACTTTATAAACACAGCAGCTAACTGAAGCTTTCATAAGTGTTTTCATTCATCTTTGTGGCATTATAGACCATTTGAGGGGCTTTACAATGAATGCGCTCATAACATTGAAATTTAAAAAAAGAAATTTGATTTAGACTGAACCAGTTCACATGTACAAGCTTGTAAAATATTTGTATTGGGTCATACCTTATAAATCTCCAGAAGCTGAAGACCGTGTGGTTGCCAAGATAGGACAACAGCTGATTCTGCTACAAAATATTTAAAATAAAAGATCAAAATGACCATGTTTGAAATTATCACACCTATTCATGTATTTGCCCTACTAGGAAAAAAGTAGATTCTACAAAGTCTGGTTCAAAGTAAGCATTTAACTAAGTGAGACTGTTTCCTTGTCTGTTATTCTATGATCACTATTCTAAAAAGCATTTATTATCTTGACACTAGATATAACAGCTCTCTTCAATTAGATCACATGAAACAGCATGACTTTCAGCAAAATGCAGAAAGAGTATTTTCTTCCTATATACCCTTAGTTACTTTAAGAGGCCCTAGAAGTTTTTGTACAAGACATACATTACATTTTCCTTTCTAAACAGTACTCCAAATATAAAAGCCATTAAGTATTTTCCCCGCACATTTCTTATTAACAGCTGTTAATCTCAAAATCAAAGTCCATACATAGGTCTGGGATGTAGTAAGACCAGACTCCAGCATAAAGGGCTTCATTATTCCCCTTAATCAACTGAGTACATCTAAAAGAACCCTACTGTAAGACCATAGAGGACTTGACCTGCTGCCTTGATAACATATCAAGAGAAAAAAAATATATCCACAATCCACACAATTAAGCTATATGCAATAGAAACCGCTAGTTCCATTCTCATTTGCCAAACAAATGGTTAAAGCCCTCAGGTGTACAGTATTAGCAAATTCAGCTTTTTCTCCAAACTTAACATTTTGAAGCCTATCCATTTGTCAAGGCACTCTGTTTTTCAGAAAAGTTTCATGCCCCCCTGACTTTTTAAGTTATTCTTTTTTAAATAGCAAAACAGAGAAAAAAGCTGAAATAACAGTGACTAACCAGATCTTCTTCATTTTCTCTCTCAGTTATAAAGAAAAAGCCCCCACATGCTAAATCCGTATCCTTCTACAAACTAACCTTTACACTTACCCTCACGAAAGCTTCTCCCTCAAAAGAAATACTTTTCCACCCTTTTCTTTTTATATAAATTAAAGTAATTGCTGGCCCAATAGCAGTTTGAGCATAATTAGTTTTCATTTATTATCTATCAGACTTTCAGCTGTGTCACCTATCAAACCCAGGCCCTTCTACTTAACTAAATTGCCATGTTCTCACTGGCCCTGACTCAGAGAGAGAAAGCAGCCTATATCCTAGAAACAAGATTTAAGAAATGACTCAAGAAAAACACGAGTCTTATGTCAAACACTGCAATCTAAACAGGCCTACAAGGCTGTTTCCTGTACTGGAGCTGTTAAACTTCCCTTTATGACAGTAAGGCTTCTTGTGAGCCTACTATTCCACCTTCAGCAGGGTATGGTCACTGTTTATTGGAACTGTTCAACATCTAGCTCGTACACAAGAGACTTAAGCAGAAAAGGAGACTCACTTCTGGCATTTCTCCTCTGCCTCAGGTGCTTGCAGTTGCACTCAGCAGACTGTCCTAACCTAAAGGTTATAGCCTGTTGTTCATAAGACGATGATGGTGAAAGAGGAAATTTCTTGTTAAAACTGCATCATTTTGAAATAATTCAAAGCTGAGTGGGTTTGAGATGCAGACCACACAAAGGAACATGTCTGTAGCTTAAGCATTAAGGTATTTCTTTGAAAAACAAGGATTTTTGAGTCCTCTAGTTTTCCGCCCCAATAATATGTCTATTTCTATACACTGTCCATTGAATCTTAAATAGAAAGAAGTGTAGGAAGCAGCATCTTCTCTTTAGGCAGCCTGGACAAATGTTCTGACCACGTAATTTTTGTTCTGCTTGCGACCCTATAAATCTTACATTCTCTTTTGCACAAATTGACTTCACCAGAAGCAGAGAAACCACCAAGAACCTGTAGACTAAAGGCTAGATTTAGCAAGGTATTTCAGTTCACAGCTGCCATCTAGGTGTTCAATATGGAACAACATTTCCGAACATTTTAGTGCAAATCAGGTATTTAGCTAGCCATTAGGACATCATAGATATAGTCCTTAGCCTTTATGTACCTATGAAGTATTTAGGCAACTAAATATTTCCATTGGTCCTGTCCTGAGAGCATCATTCTAGAGGTCTAATGTTATGCACACACATGAATAACTGTAAAGCACTGGAAAGGAGTACAGGACATGAATTTTTGCCAGTCTCTTTCCCAAACTGTTTTGATTTACGCACTTCACCTTTCCACACTTCCAAACTTTTCTCTTCTTCTGCATCACTGTCAGGCATTTAAGATATGTGGTGCAATGTTCTCTGAGAGAATTAGTTATCTAATAAACACCTAGGTAGATAAACCATGTGTGAAAGGAAACTAGACTCCAGGTTAACACAGGTTCATAATTTCAAAAATGCTGTGTGGAAAACTGTGAGTTTAATCTACATGCATTAACAATTCTTGGTTTCTCTGTTATTGATCCAATTTGAAGGTTATACATTCAAAAAATTGCCATTTTGAATAATGGCCCAAATTCAATCAAAACTTTTCCCACAATTTTGGAACTTAAAATTGAGGTTGAACCCAACCTTCAAACCAGGCTTGTGGGGATAACTTTTCCTGCCGTGCTTCTGACCTAACATTAGCATTAGAGAAAGAACACGGCAGAAAAGATTTGAGGAATTAACAGTGTCTGAAATGTCATGTTTCCATTTGATAAGAAAAAGCAACTAACGGCTGAAGAGGACTTTAATTGCAATATCATGTAGTAGCCAAGATGATAATCTTCCATATTCACAACTTAACACTGTAGTGCTAGTTTGAAACAGAGGTCCGCAGCAAAGTTCATTTAATATAAATGACTAAATATCTTAAGGTCAGGAAGACAAACAAGGAAAGAGATTTTTAAAAGTATCCAGCTTGAATTAAATCTTTAATAAGAAACAAGCGAAGGTTTTTCTTCACACTTTAGGTACAATGAGACTTCTACAATGCTCATAAAAGGTGTTTAAATAGTCTTAGCTTTTACAACATGGAACTTAATACAAGGTATACACTGGATTTCAAAATTGCACTTTGCTTTACTTTGAAATTGCCTGTTATAAAAACTAGATAGACTTAATAAATAGCACAGGACAGCAGTGAGCTACCTGAGACTGATTCCACTCTCCTGCCGATACAAGGATGTTGTCATCTAAGCCCTTTTTAACTTGTTGACTTAATTCCTGTCAGCACGCCTGGGGTGCCCAGGCGCCGCTCTGAGGAGAGGCCGGGCTGCCCTGCAGCTGCCGGTTCTGGAAGGTTCCAAGGGCCCCACCACAGGGCACAGCTGAGCCCATCAGCCCCGCCGGTAGTGCCTCTGTGAAAACCTGCTCAGAAAGAGCACAATGCTGCGTGACACTGAGGAGGGAGAAAACGGAGTGTGAAAAGCAGCCCTGCAACGCCGAGGTGAGGCGAGAAGTGGGGAGGATGCGCTCCAGGCACCAGAGCGGAAATTCCCCTGCAGCCCATGGAGAGCTTCCTTCAGAGGAGAGAAAAGCAGGAGGAAGGAGGGAGTGGCAGAGAGGAACTGTTCCGGACTGGCATCCTTCCCCCTGCGCTGCACTGCTCTGGGGGAGTTAGCAGAGTTGGGAATGGCGGAGTGAAGTTAACCCTGGGAAAAAGGGTGGCCTGGGGAAAGGTGTTGTTCTACTTTTGCCTTTGTTTCTCACCATCCAACTCTGTTTAATTAGCAATACACTAAATTAATTTTCCTGAAATCACATGTTTTGCCCGTGATGGTAATTGGTAAAGAATCTCCCTTTGTCTCAACCCACAAGCTTTTTCATCTTACTTTCCCTAGTTGTCCTGTTTAGGTCAGGGAGTGAGAGAAGAGCTGGGCCAGCATCTGGCAGCTGGCAGAGGTCAACCCACCACAGCCTTTCCTTTGGCACCCGTGCTGGGCTCAAACCCACAACCCCAAAATTAAGTCTTATGCTCTGCTACTGAACTAGCCAGGTGTTCTCAGGGTGGTATGGCTGTAGGCCAAGCTCACCACACAGTAAAAACACAACCTGTACTGAACCTGCCCTTTTAGGACAGGGGAAAATACATACATTTTTAAACGAAGGTCCATTTGGTTGAGTTCTGGGCATTTATAAAAGTGCTCCACTGGCGATGTGCAGTGTTATGTAACTATTAGACCTGAACACTGAGAAGAAAAGGACAAACTTCAGTATCTAAATGCGTTTATTAAATACAGAGGCCAACAACTTATTTATCCAAGATGTTTAATATATATCACATCACACACAAAAAGTCATTGTCACCAACGTATTTACTATGGTTACATATATGCACCATAGATATTACACAAATTTGAGTAGAAGATATGGCAAAATTTTAACATTGTTTTTTGCCAGCTCCCTAGAGGAGTAATATTGCAAAAGAAAATCAGTCATTTCCAGCACAGTGATCACACTAATATAGTACATAGCAGGTAAGATAGGCTTGCTCCTCTTGTGCTTGGCCAAGATACAAGAATAAATAAAAGTTTTAGTTAGGTGTACACAGATAAAAATACTTCACGTGCTCTTCTCCCATTTGGTGCTGCTCTGCTTTGCAAAGCTGTACAGATCCCTGAATTCAGGTGGACACCATCCTGCCAGGTAGCTCACATGTTAAGATTTTTGTACGTGCACAGACAACTACTGCTTGTGGAGCTGGTTGAGGCTGCAGAAGTTTTCCTATGGGAAATGGTTTAGTGGATAGGGCCAAGAAAATCATCACATTTGCTTTGTAAGCTCTGAAATCACCGTAATTTTTTCTGATCAAATACATCTTCAGTTCTTATCTCAGTCCCATCATCTTCTCATACTTTTGGTACTGAAAAAACATTTTTAGTGATGAAGAGTACTGCAACCAAGACATCACTTCTACAGATACGCTGCATCTGCGAAATGCAAAAAAATAAAACCATCACTTGCCTGTTTTTCACCCTAGCTGATTTTTTTTGGTAAATGTTCAGCAGTTCTTAATGATCTTTGTGTTTAGCTTGCATCATATCTTTCTTAAAATCTGTAGTTTAGCTCTAACCAGGGTGGATTAAAGGCAAAGACACTTCCTCAGCAGTCACCTGTAGAGTCATGACAGTGAATATAGAATACTTGTCATTTTTTTTCTTTCACTTGTAAATGGCAATTTGTAAATGTGGTTCATCAATAATCATCATGTTGTATATGTAGTTACATTAAGGGTAATGATCTAGAAAAGCACTGTTCATAACTGGGTTTTCCTGACAAGAAGCTTTTGCTGCAAAATAGGCAATTAATCTTCAAATAGACCATGTAAAAGACAGGTGTTCAGTGACATACAAATTGGTGGCATCAGTATTACAAAGTCTTGTTTCATAGCATGTTGGTACCAGTAAGGAGAAAAGATAATGCATTTGCAGTTTTCCATCCGAAGGAGACCGACATCTTTATAAATTTTTTCTTCTCAAGACGACTCTTCATGTATCATGAAGATTCTAACATTAGAAACTGTTAATCTGAATGGAAAATGCAGCCTAAAATTAGTTACAAACCATGTGCGTCTGTGAGCTCAGTCACACCCAAGTTCGAAATCTATATTCCTACTTTTTATGTCCAAAATAAAATAAAGGAACAACATCTTCACATATCAAATGTGTTAAATGATTTGAAGAAGTTGTTGCTTAATCTATATTGTGCTGTTTAAAAGCTATTTATTGTCTCTGGGTAGTACTATTTTCCACTTAATACCCTATTTTCACTTACTTGGATGAAAAGCAAACAGTATCCAAATATGAAAAAATTATGTTTCAGCCTGAAGAGTTATGGATAAATGCATAGCTGCTGCTCTGAGATATAGTTGGTTTGTAAATCAAAATAATTTCACTAGACAGAAGCTAAGAGGTAGTCTTAGTCTAATGGCTTAACAATTTAACATATTAAATTATAAGAAATGTGAAAAATGCTACAAGCAATTTCTACATCATTTACCCTTATCTCACAATTCTCCTCAGTCCACTTTGGCTATTTCATGGATGCAGAGACAAACCCTATTAAAGTCCATAGGAAAAATAATCCAGTTGCCTGAGAAGGGAGTAAGATCATCAAGCCCTAAATGCGAACCCAAATACAAACTACTGTGTAGTTGTGTATAATTAAGGAAGTCTCTGTCTGTTTACGCACTTGGGAATCTCCCTGCATTCAGAGAGAGCCTTGAATCGATGACTCACCATATTCCATTGCCAAGCCAGTTTCTCAGCTGGTAAAAAAAATGGCATTACGCTATCCAGGTTGGTAAAGCTGTGCCAGTACGCAGCAACTAGGAGAAGGCTTGCTACCTTCCAGGAAGATGATCATTTTAATTTTCCTTTACTATTAATTTCAGTTATGCTGATTTGCTGCTTTGGTTTCATTTAGGGAGAAGGGGCCCAAGCTGGGTCTTTTTAGAGTAATAAATTTGCCCACTTAAATTATTGAATGCTCTATGTTCTCTTTCATAACATAAGTGCATTTTCCCCTTTCAGAAGAGGTCAGCAGAGGTCAACACAGCAGGTGCAGGGTCTGATGGCCTTTTGCAAATTTCAGAATGTTATTAAAATTTATTTTTAAAAGGTTAAGATTTTTCTTCTGCTTTCCTTGTCTAAATAATGAAATAAGCTGAAATGCCACTCTCTCCTAGAGATGTTGCCAAGTACAGAGTATTATAGAACAAACTGTCCAGGCTTTGACATCTAATCAACATCAATAACATACGTAAATGCAAAGAAGAAACAACTGATTTTAAGAATTCAACATTCCTCTGAGTGTATGTGCAGATTACGCTGTGTCAGATAAGGAATATCAATCTTAGAAGTTATCCTTCTGATAAAAAGGACTAGCTCTAGTTCTTCACACTGACACTGGCTAGAGGCTTTTAAAAATGTGTATTCATCAGCAATCCTGCTTTCTAAAATCACCCTATGAACTGGTCACTATTTAACAAAAGAACAGCTTAATAGAAATTGAATTTATGCTGATGCTTTAAATGATGGATGTTGAAACAGATTTGCACAGTACAGTAACTGTGTTCACACAAACTCCCTATCAGTTCCAGACTTCAGTCTGAGTGGTTTCCAATGCAGCCTGTTCCAGACCAAGGAGTTTAAGGCCAGAAGCAAATATCTTTTAAATTTCAGCTGATTAATGTCATTTTCTAAAGTATTTGTCACCTGTACAGATATCCACATGCTCCTCTTGTAGGCAAACTTATTCTGCAATGCATTTGTAATGGAGTTAGGCCGTTAGAGCCTTTTTCAGGACATGCTGTTAGACATTAATAAATTGCTATTTAGTAATTGCTCCTCTGACTGAATTTCAATGTCAAAATGCAAAACTAGGTTTACGGTCCAAATCAAGCTTCAAAACACCAGGGCTGTATATAATAGGTAAACTTTCCTAGCCAAAAGTTATATTTTTCATTGTAATGAGATATCAACAAGCTTTACTTCAAAGAATGTTTGCCATATCTTTTCACATTCACTTTATAGAGCTTAGAAATGAATAATAATTGTGCCCTTAATATTTATGGGTTAACATTAAAAGACTATAGAGCAGAAATTTGTATTACAAACAAAAGCAAAATCATCCATCTACAGTTTGATTTCCCAAAAACCTGTGATAAAAAAGTTTTTGTCTCCACAAATGTATAGTACTACAGAATAAACTAACAATTCTCCTCAATACCACAAAAAAAAAAAACCACTATTCCAACAAGCATTGACAAGACCTGTTCATTTAGAAAGAACAACCAAACCTGTTAATGCCAAAAATCGAGAATGTAAGGTAAACCTAAAAGAAATAAAGGCAGAAAGAGAGAGGGAATATTCATGCATTTTTATACATACAACATATATATAAATATATTGACCTATATAAAGATCAGCATGGAAACTACCCACTATTTTTCTCAATAATAAATATGGTTCAGTTATCGTCTTGGATTCCAGATACTAAAAACCCAGACTTTACATTTCCTTATGTAGGTGTTTCTCTGACATTGCCTCACATTAACCACTGGAGAATACTTGTATGCATCAGAGACATCCCACTTAGGAAAAATGATTTTTAAGTCACCCATATTACTATCCCCTGAGAGAGGTCAGATGTTGCCCAGGGAATATTCTGAAGAAAAATAGTTCCAGACAGAATAATAACCAGTAAGAGCAATCTTCCATGAGCATCCAGAGATTCAGGGCTAGGACTGAGAATTTGCCTTTATGAGTAAATCCCAGATCTCCTAAGCCTGACCATGCACCTTTAAGAAACCAGTCCGGTTCCAATGACCAAAATTTCAAATAACTTCCAATGGAAAGAGGATCAGGCTCTAAATATTCATAGACTTACAATTTTTTTAAGTGATTAGCATTGCAGACTTCCATCTAGAAGGTGGACGTGTGATTTTTTAAAATGTGACGACAGTGATATAGAGCAGCTAGCATCATCCCTATGGAGTGAAAATATGGGATGGTGGCCTCACAATCCAGAGCTCTGAGTGCTGGAGGATATTCCAGGAGGACTTTCAGAAGAGGATTCACTTTGCATTGCTCACATAAATCAATTATTGCCCTCTGGAATTGGGGCTTGGGGTTTTTTCACTGTACATTTTAGCTGAAGAGCTGTTGATCATGGGACTCAGATTTTCTTGTGCCTGCTACCCACTATAACCTGCATCAGTTGCAGAGTCTAGCGATGAGACTGCATGGCCAACCTTGTAGAAAACCAACAAAACTCAAAGGAGATACTTATATTACACAAATCCCTGTACTCTTGTTGGTGTCAGGAGAAGATCAGTACATGTGCTATGATTTCATATGTCAGGGTGTTTGGGATTTAATCACTGCAATCTGTCTCAGTACATGCCAAATCCCAGTAAATATTTTACATCAAAGCCTGGCATTCAGTCCCAAGAGAAGTTCTAAGGTAAGTTTTATGTCACTGCCAACGCTACCTCCTTCTTCACTCCTCTCTAAGCTCAGAAAAATATTCAGACTAACTTCAGGATGTGGCCCAGTGTCTACTTTAATTGGAATAGTTGTCCCTGGACCCTCTAGGTTATAGGAGACCCTGGGAATCTATTCCCATCTCCTGCCTGAGGCGGGTCCAGTTAGTACAGGTTCCTCGGGGCGATGTCCAGTTGAGCTAGGAATATATCCAAGGATGGAGATTTCATAACTTGTGTCAGCCCGTTCCAATATTTGACCACCATTACGGTAAAAGATTGTTTTCTTGTATCTGCTTGCAATTTGCAATTTTTAGTGTGTCTGCTACCTCTTGTGCTATCCCTGAGTGCCCTTCAAGAAAACTCTGGCTCCTTCTACTGTCTACCCACCCATTAGGTAGTCGTGTATCTCAGTTGTCAGAAACATCATGATCCAAAGAAGGCTTTCACCAAGGACCTTTTGGGATTTCAGAGTTTTAATATAGTCACAAACTTTGTAACAATATCATGGAAAACTGATTTCTGAAGTTAGTGGGTGACCACAAAGTTGAAAAGAACTGTAAATAAAAAAGAACAGCATTGGTCTCCCTTCCCATTTCATTTTGGATTTAGAGTGGGTGTCCTTCTGCCACCTGCTTATCATTCTGCTAAGGTCTAATTTGCTACTTGTTTCAAAAATGCACAGAATTCTGTCTTGAGTGCCAGCCCCATTCCTATTTCTGGAAAATGAAAATACAATCTCTCAGGCTGCCTTTGCAAGTGTCTTTCCCACTCACCAGAACTTAAAGAATTTATAAACAGCTCTCTTTCTCTTTGCTCAAAAGATAAAATTAAGCATAAAAAGCAAGAATTCACCTGGCTTTGAAAATATGAGAAAAGAGAGATGTACATTTTTAGGGCTAGAAAATATCTGATACTATAAGGTTACCCAGATATTTAGAGTCAGTCAAAGGGCATGCAGTGGTGCATTTGTTCTAGTACAAATAAACTCACACCATTAGTTCCAATGTCTTATGTAACCACTTGATCCGCTTCAGTGGTTGTAATGGTCTGGTGAGAGAAGGCTCTGAAGTAGCTTAGTGATCCCATCATTTTGTCAAGTCACACTGCAGCTGGCTGCCTGTATCACTTCAGTCAAACACAGTCTATAGTAACTAGTAAGAGAGTCAGAAGACTTCAACACCCTTAAAGAAATGCCTTATTTCTTTGAAACTGAGTATCTCGGTCTGGAGAAAAAGCTTTCCTCTCTGCCTTTAATACTGAATATAATGATATCTATGTCCACAGCCGCACGATTGTGTGCTGATTCCAAGGAACACCATGCTCGAACCTTGTGATCCTGAGTGAGTGCAGCAACCTGTTATCTTTTATATAATCACAACAATTTCTAATTGAAGACACACAGGTTAAAAGGAGGAACTACACGGAAGTCACAGTAGAAATGATCAGGCTGGCTCTTCCCTTTCTTTTTTGCAGAAAGCAGCAATTTTTTCCTAGAGATTTGCTACAATCCCTGAAGTTATACATTAAAGGCTAGATTTTTAAAGGTATTAGGCATTTAAACGTACAGATACATGCTACATAAGCACATCTGAAAATCACACTGAATGCCTATCTGCAAATTCAGGTGCTTAGGTTCTTTTAATATAATAGCCTTTATCATCATAACTCAGTAGACGGTTTTCAGATAATGTTGATTAATTACTCTTCCTACTGATCATAGTCGAGTTTTTAAAATAACATGTTGATAATAAAAGTAGGTGCTTCTCTTTATTGGTCTATATTGATCCCTTTTATATACCTGCAGAATTGAGCGGAATGACACTTTTAGACCTTGTACTGAAAATGTGTAGTACTCATACAAGTCATAGAGTTTTACTACATGAAAGTTCCAGTCTTCTAGCACAAACTCACCTACTGGCATCTTTTCTATGTAACTATTTAAAACAAACTGAAAAGAGGCACAGTGACTTGCAAAAAATTTTTTTGCTTTATTTTCTGTTTTCTGTAATGTTTTT
>VXAL01015290.1:8419-19349 GCA_013399475.1 Chauna torquata
TTTTTTCTTTTTTTTTTTTTTTTTTTAAGGGATGTTATTCTTGCTTAGGAAGTGGGGGCTGGAGTGAGGGAGGAGAAGGGGATTCGGGCTGGATCAGATGCTCTGCCTGCAAGTCAAGGCTGTGGTGTGCTCGCCCCTGTATTTCTCTGTGTGTGTGTGTGTGTGATTCTCATACCCAGACAATGCTCTGCAAAGCGAGCTGGTCCTGCAGAGAAATGCAAACACCTCCTCCCCCAAGTGCCTGAGGAAAGGAAAGGGGTATGGAGCCAATCGCTTCTCCCTGGCTAGTTCATTAATATGGAGGAGAAAGAGGAAAACCAATGAGGATGAGGGGGAGGAGGGGTTTATTTAAATTAAATTTCTTAAATCAAACACTTTTTCCCCCACCCGTTTTCTTTCCTTCTCCTACCTCCCCAAAATGTTCCTTCTCCCTAAGCACTGTCTCTGCCCCACAGATTCATTTATTTATTTACTTTGAATTGGCGTGACTGGGTCAGCAAAACACAGTGATGGGAGGGAGGATGGCATCGCTGCTGGATGGGAAAGGGGCTGTGGGAGGGAGGGTGAGGGGAGGCATTTTCTCTCTGAGCTGCAGAAGAGTTGATAGCAGAGAAAAGCGATAAAGTAGCTGGAATTGGCAGGGAAGGGACCTGAAGTGGAGCAGGAATTTTACCTAGAAGCAGCATTTTGCAGATAGCATTTGCAGATGGGCACATGGCTCGTGTCCAGGACAAGCCCTGTGAGCTGGTGGAAAGTATGTCCTCCCCTCCTGCCGCAGAGCCACACGCACCCAGGAAGGGAAGTGACTGCACGGGAACAACAGCAGCTGCACTGCCTTATGGCTGCACAGCACCAGGCTCCACACAACAGCGATGCAGGAGTTATACCTGTTGCTGGAACAGGCATGGAGCTGCAGACAAGGCTGAGGTGGCTGATAAGAAAGGAAGGGATGTCCTGCTGGTTTCTTTGATGAGAGTCTGGAAAAGAGTGGTGTGGCACTCTTCCCCTGCCAGGGAGTTGCACAAAAGCATCCAGTCCCTGCTCCCTTCCTCAGAGAGCAGTACTCAAAGGTAAGCCTGTCCAGACTTGGGAAACGATCACTAAAGGAGTGTGAACATCTATAGCAGGTGCAGAGGAGTCCCCTGTCAGGACATCCCATGAAAGTGGTTGGTTCCACACTGCTTTTGCTGCTGTCAATCATACCAGTCTCTCAGGCCCCACAGATCCATGTCAGGAACTTGAGACCTGAATGCCTGCATCCCTACCCAAATTCTCTGAGACCTGTGCTGTAGGAGCAGCTGCCTGTTGATGATGTTCTTCTGATCACCCCAAAATTTCACAACATCTAGGATACGAATATTATTCCCAATGTGGAAACCCTTCTGCTTTTTTCACTTCCTCTTCTTTTTCTCATCTCCCACCTTCTACTTCCCTTAAAATGTAAATTCATTTCAAATCTTCCTTGCCTTTACACTTTTCCCAGATTAAACAAAAGAAAAACAAAGCAATTCATTCAGAAGAGCAACTAAATCCATTACTTGTTCAGTGAGAAAATCTCTGACCCAATTACTTGTATGTTATAGTCCCTGTGGCTCTCAGGCCATGTGGAGAAGCCTGAGGGGGGTGTAGCTCCACAACAGAAGCACTGAATGAGGCAGAACAGCTCCCAGTCCCTTGGCATGGTAACAGCCCCAAGGAGATGCCTTCTCCTGAGAAAAGAATGCACAGACACTTTGTGAATGCATTCAGCTCTGGCTTTTATTCCAGCATCGTGGAACAGTCCAAATAATCAACTAGACTGTTCAAAGCTTTCCTTTGCACTTTCTCCTTCTTCAGTTTTACCAACTTCTCTAGACACATCTCACAGCTTTTAGTAACTTTGCTAAACATGAGGTGAAAAAAGAATATGTATATATAAAAAAATCTTTAATCACCTTGTGTACTCTTTATAGACATTAAAGAGAGAGAAGCACTGTTAGGATGTTATCTATTGTACCTACTTTAAATGTCTGCCTACAATAAGACCCCAGGCTAGATTTACATAAAGCATACAGTGACCCGAGAGTAACTAAATCAGATGTAGATACCTAGTCATTAATTAGAAGGATCTCAGCAAAATAAAATAAAATAAAAATTTCATTTGATCTGAATCCTAAAGGATAAAATGCAGGACAAAGAAACCTCCACAGTAAAATGTTTGTTCTTCCCAAGAAAAGCAGCTGTGTTAACCCTGTAGAACTAAGTAACTCCCCCCCAAAAAACAAAACAAAACAAAACAGTTACCATGTCCCCTCAAAACTTTCAGAATTTATGATAGTCCTACCTCAAAAACCAGAAAACCAACTATGAAATGTTCTTTTGGAATGTTAAGCATGGAAGAAGGTTCCCAGCTGCTCAATTATTCTCTGCTGCTATAACATCTGCTCCCTATCTTTCCCAGGAGAAGAGCAACAGGCCAAAAGAATCATCTAGAGGCCCATATCCAGCCTCAGTTGGACTGCCTTAGATGATCTCAGCTGATATCCTTTTCAGGATTCCTATATAAGTAGTCAGGAGAGTCTGTCTCAGAACTTTATTCTCCAGAAATAAATAAATAAATACATACATAAAAATAAAGAGAATTTTCTTTAGAATAAAACAATTAAGTCATTTTCAGAGAAACAATGTGGGTTTTTTTGTTTTTTTTGTTTGTTTGTTTTTGAGGTTTTTGTTTTGTTTTGTTTTGTTTTGTTTTGTTTTGTTATCTTCATGAGCAGCTATTAAATAGCTCTTCATTATTTAAGTGTGCGTGAAGCATGTTAATAATTATTTTGGCCAGCATGAGGGACTGGCAAGGGGAGGAGAAGGCTTCCTGAGAGAAAAGTGTGACGTGCTGCTAAATGACCTAGACAGCAATCCATCTGTCATCCTACGCAGGGTCAAGACACTGGCAAGCTGGCTGCAAGAGTATTTGCTGGGACTGGGGTAGGTATTGTTGGACGGTCCTTGTCCTTTTCTTTAATTTTGAAACCTTTGGTGTGATTTAGTTGACCGAACAGCTAGGTCTCAGCTGGTCAACCATCTCTCCCTTCTTATTAAAGTGAGGTCTCACCAACGCAGTTACTGGAATACAAGGCAAGATCCATCTCAACCCAAGGAAATACTGAAAACAGCTCAAAGGAACTGTGTCCTAAAGGTGCCTATTTCTCTCCGCTGACATTAGACAGACTGCAAACACTAGCCCAGCTTGCTGACACTCACAAAGTAAGCTTCTAAGGTTTGATGAGATAAATTCCTCTCTCGTTACAAGGTTTGACAAGCCTCAACTACCGATACACACTCAGTTGGCCTGTTCTCTACAAGGATAAGAACTACCCCAGGGCAGTGCTCTGGTCTGCATATTCCCCAGTCACTTCTTACCAATTAGTAGATTACTAACAGTCAGAAATAGATACCTCCTAGTTCCTGAAGGCAAGATCTGATGGAGGTACAGAGTGGGAAAAAAAAAAAAACAGTTAATTATGCATAGAAAGGCAGTCATTTATTCCCTTTCTAGCTATGGACATGAGCTGTACTGTTTTAAGACATTTCTACCAGCAGAACTGTGTCCACAGCCAGTGAGAGCGCAGTATGCTACATACCAATCCTGGTATGATTAACTGGGACATACTTGGTGTGTAGGCAAAGGTCTACATCACTGTCTTAAGAGGAGGTAACTCAAAGTGTGAATGTAAAGATCAGAAGATATCCTCTTATGTGCCCACTTTTAGCCTATAGTAAATATAAGGCAGCTTAGCCCACAGACTTGTTTATCTCAGGACGCTGGGAAGTAGCAGAGGGTATGAGAGCAGCCATCAATAAGAAGCTGAGGTGCAGCGAATTCACTCCTAGCTGTCTGGACAGGAGTCTGTTGATCTGACCATCCTCAAAGGGAAATAAATTGAACCAAAGCCCTTGACTCCTTTACCCAGCCTTCCTCCCTTTGCCTGCCTCCCCTGGCTCTCTTATGAGTTCTACTGGAGAACAACTGCACCTACCCTCATCAACTCCCCATTTCCCTCACACTTTTTCTGCTGCAGAAGATGCTGTATTTGACTTTACTTTGAAAAATGAGATGGGGAAGACACACATTAGGCTTGGTTTGCAGTGCACGGAGGTGAGACAAACCTGCCTCTGACTCAGGCTTTGCATATGCAGAAATCACCCACCAGAAGCTGTGCATGACAGGAAAACATGCTCTGCTAGCCAGCTTGCAAGCCAGATATAAAGAAAGACATGGGTTATTCAAATGATGGTAGCCATATCTTAACTTGATCAGCCTTCATAGGCTGCCACGTAACAAGAAATAACATCTCATGAACAAAGAATGAGAGTCAGCTTGCAGATTGACAGGTGTATGTAGGTGTCTATATGTGAGCTAGGCAACTACACTTCCATTATAGTAAGTGGAGA
Organism: Chauna torquata; assembly: GCA_013399475.1. Classification (NCBI taxonomy): domain Eukaryota; kingdom Metazoa; phylum Chordata; class Aves; order Anseriformes; family Anhimidae; genus Chauna; species Chauna torquata. The sequence continues at coordinate 12,851 of VXAL01015290.1, forward strand.
CCTAGTCATTACAGTCAGTGAAGCCTTGGGATATGTTGAGTTCGCTTTAACACAGTGGGACCAACCGAAGAGCTCCATTACTCTTGGCTTTTTTAATATCTGCAGCTTAGGTATCCGTTGCCTTAAAAAAGGTGTGCACTGCCTTTTAAGATGCCCTAGAGAATATCTCCTAGTACCAGCTGCTACTCCTACATCTTCTGGATTATATCTGCCTGTCTCAAGGGAATATTTTAACTACACTTAATCTGCTAAGAAAGAGTTTAGTTCAGGTGGTCAGTGCAAAGCTACTGTATCGTACCTTTCTTAAAGTCAAGAGTACTGTTACTACTAAAATCAGAGTTATTTTCCCTATCTGATCTACCTCCTCCTTCTGGACCCCTCACACCACTTGGCATGAAGGCAGAATTTGTTCATTCTTCTTCTCAGGTAAATAAGCTGAAGATCTGGTCCTCTGACAAACTCTTGTGATTCATGATCAGCTGGTTAAAGAAATTAAACTGTGTGAATCATCTTTCTAGTGAAAGTTAGATTCCCACTAAGGGGAGTCAACAGAAGGAAATTTACATGAACATCTCTGGTAGAAAGAAAATGGTCAAAATAGCAATGTACAAAATATAACAGAAGGTCGGCAAGTGGATTAAACGTATGGAATGAATCATCTATAAGAACTGGCTAGATAAGGATTCTTCAGCTTTCAAAAGAGAGTTCTGAGAGGGAAAAGAGTGGAAGTTCATAAAAAATAACGTTGAGAAGGTGATTAAGGAAGAAATGTCCACTGTCCTTCCTAACATAAGAATGAAAACATACCAAAAAAAAATTCAGGGAGCCCTGGTTCAAAACAACACAAAAAGTCTTCACTTAAAAGTTATACGACTTGGTGCATGCTAGAAGCTTCCAAGGGTTTCAAAGCAAACTATAGAGGAAAAGTCCATAAAGGCAATTAAATACCAGAAGACCACTTCTCGCTCATAATGTCTCTGAGACACATTTCAATAGGTGTGTGGAAATAATTTAGGGCACTTATACCTTAATGCTTGCCCCTTTTAAATATTTTTTTCTAGAGACTTGCAAGGGTACTTGTGGATTTCTGGTCTAACTTAGTGCAGACATTCTGTCATTTTCTGTTGTCATACGCTGCCATACAATCCAGTAGACAAAATTGCAGATATTTTGAGTCCATTCACTAAACTGTGACACAGCTCACACAGCTACACAGGTAGCTGGGAAGCTAAGACACTTATTTCTGCCAGCTCTTTGGAGGACAGTTATTTCTAGCAGAAGGTTCAGGTAGATTTTTACAAGATAGTAACTTCTTACCAATCCTGAGAGTGAATAGCCAGAACCTACCAGGAGAGGCTTTATGGACCACTGCTCATTTATTTATTTAATTATTTATTTATTTTGGGAGTAGATATCTCTATTTTTAGAGATTTAGGAATCTAAATCATGGACTTTATTTGACATCTTTTGGAATTGTATAAAGTTATTGAAGTCCTCACCCAAAGTACCTCAATATTCAACTTTCTATCCTTGAGTTCTGTAATCAGGACAAGTATTTAGGACTAATTAGGACAAAACTATAATTTTAGAAAAATATGTACAGTTTTAAGGCAGAAAATTATTGTGTAAGCATGTTGTATTTGGTGAACAAAGGGGAAAAAACGGTGGAGAGGTTTCATTTCAGTACTTTCTAAATGAAATGTTTTGATAGTTCAGTCTCCGATTTGACATGCTTAACAAAATGCTTGAATTGATCTGGAGAGAAATTTTGTATATTTTTTCAAACTATGTGGGCAAAAATATGCTTTGGACTGATAGAAAATGATAAGTATATATTTTATGAATATTTNTCCAGCATTCTTGCAATTCTACTTATTACATCTCCATTGTTATATGGCTGAAATTCAACCTACCTCACTTTAGACACTTAGATGAGTGAGATTTTTAGGCCAGTCCTTGCTGTATTGTCTCTGTCTCTAGAGATAGATCTCTCCTGTGTGTGTCAGGGTACTTCTGAGACAGTCTTGTTTGCTCATTGACTATAAGAAAGAGCCACAGTGTCTATACTCTGAATCATACTGAGATGCCTTGAGTTATATGGGATATATAATTTTAGGTATAAGATGTAAGTATTACTATTGAGGAGAAAAATATTTGCAAAGTTACCATCTCTAAAAGAAGGTCTCATTTGTTGCTAAGCATGAACAAAAAACTACATTCAGTTCCCTAAATGTAGACTGTTACTTTATGTATTTTTCTAATTAAGATCTCTAAAGCAGTCTGTGAATGCTAGGCACTCAGGTGTCTATGTCCAGTCCATAAACATTCTTAAGAAAACTTGGTTTGATTTTTAGTTGAATTATGGAATAATTCTGTTCTTTAATTGGATAAACAAATGTCCATGTGTGTGGATTTAAGGTTCAATGTCCATGCTAAACTGAAATACAGTCTTGAAATTTGACCCACCAAAAGTCTGCAGAAACTCTGCAGAAAATTGTGAAATTTGTTTGTGTTTTGAGTTTCTAACAAACAATCTCTCTAAATAGCTGAGTTGTTATAGTGATCATTTCTTAATTTCAGCCCCACTTCATCCTCATCCTTACTAAGTTGTTTGGGGTCAATTTTGCTGATTTTTGCATTAGGATGAGAAACATGAGTTAGAGTAATTTAAAACAGCCAGATGTGAATGCACTTTTGTTTTAGACAGTAAGAGCTGCCAAGTCATGCAGATGTAACCACATTGTGCTTATGTGAGAAGGAACATTGTGTCAGATGGTGCTAAAGGGCAAGGGAGACAAACGTCAAAATGAACAATTTCAAGAAATAATATCCGTCTTCTACCACTCATCTCTATGCTGCTGTTGAGGAGGAAGTTTTCCCATGTACTTTAAGACCAAACTGTGGCTCTGGATTTTGTCATGATGAGTCTATGAACCTGCTGTTGTCATACCTGAAGTCAGACTCAAATTTCATGTGAAAGGCAACAGATGATATTACCACTGCTCAACTGAAATGAGAGCCAGTCCACCTATTTCTCTTCATGTTCTTTGTTCCTGGAATTCTGGCTCTCAGACCATTTGTGTTCAAGAACAAATAAACACTGATGAATTAAGTCTTCTGCCTTCCAGGAAGGCAGGGAAGAAGATGTATTGTGTATTGCCAGCTCTGGTCAGAAATGGAAAGCAGCAACCAAGTGTTGAGAACCTCTTAGGGACAGTCTCTAATCTGTGACTCATGTCTTGCTCAAGCCCATCACAGAGCAGATTAGGCAGGAAGGGCTACAGCACAAGAAGTGTTGTGTGGAGAATGAGAAAGGATCACCATGGCTATCAAAGCTCTTGCTAGGGTCACAGTCCTGAGAATGCTTGCTCATGTCCTTTACTTAGTGATCATGAGCCTTCCTATTAATCTAGTGAGTCTGTGCAGACCTATGCACAATGCCTGTTAGCAGGCTGAACAGAAGACAGAATTGCTATTTTCAGTGAAATATTCTTGTCTTTTTGTTGGCTTGTTTTGTTTGTTTTAGGGGGAAGGTTTGTGAGAAGAAAGACAAGAGGAAGTGACAAAAGAGGGAGTTGTCTTTAAGTAGCACAAGAAGTCAATGATTTGGTCAGGTTTTTTTTTTTTTTTNAAGAAAAAATATACCAGTGCATTTTTCTTTAAAACAGTTACAACAAATGATTTATTTGTCAACCAAAGATTTTGACTATCTGTAAAAAGAACCAGAAAAAGCAGCATTAATATAGCAAGGCAAGAATTTACATCTGTCTCCTCTGATAATCTAAAACTCAGTAGCTGCTGGTCCACAGAAAGATTTATCAATAACTCTCTCTGAATTTCCACCTCCAAATTTAAGGAAGTTCAACATAAAGAGCTTTTAATAATAGTATTTTTGAATAAGATTTTGTAATTGTTACAAAACAAATTATGCTACCATAGATAAGAACAAGTGTAAAGAGTATTCCCTATCTATGTTTATCTTAGGATACTGGTATCATACTAGATTAAGTGCATAAACCAAAATGTTAGAAGAAATAGATGTCAATTGAAGACTAAATGCTGTTTGTTGCTTGCCAGAAAGTATGGAAAGAGCCCTCCACAAGCACACAAACCTTCATTTTTAAACCCCCATTTTTAAAAAAGGAAAAAAGAAAGACCTGGGGAACTACAGGCCAGCCAATCTCACCTCTGTGCCAGGCAAGATCATGGAGGAGATCCTTCTGGAAAATATGCTAAGGCACATGGAAAATAAGGAGGTGACTGGTGACAGTCAACATGGCTTCACTAAAGTCAAATCATACCTGACAAATTTGGTGGTCTTCTATGATGAGATTATAGCATCAGTGGATAGGGGAAGAGCAATTGACATCATCTACCTGGACTTGTGCAAAGCGTTTGACACTGTCCCACACAACATCCTTGTCTCTAAATAGGAGAAACAGGGATTTGATGGATGGACCATTCAATGGGTAAGGAATTGGCTGGGTGGTCACACTCGAAGAGTTGTGGTCAATGGCTCGACATCCAAAAGGAGACCAGTGATCTATCCACCTTCCAACTGGTACACACCTTCCTTCATCTTTCAGACAGAGTCTTTTGCAGCGGCTGAAAGATGCATTACATCCTCCTTAGACAGATCTTACAAGAGTTATTAATGACCAGCTTGTGGCTAAATTCAAAGGTCTCACTTCCCATCTGAACTATCTTGATTTATAAGCTGGTTTTGTCACTTTGGATCATTCTGTCTTCCTTTATCTGAAGGCATAGACAGATGGCTTTCCTAACCCTGCAGTCAAATGGTTTTCTTCTAATTCATCTACTTGATGTCTTGAGTTAAATCTTTTACTGCACTCCTCTTTGTAAGGTGAGAATAGTCCAAATGTTGTGGTCAGAGTGTCTGATTCTGTCAGTCAAAATTACCTAATTCTAGTGTCTGGTGTTCTCTTCTTGCATGAAAGACCTTTGGGGGGAGATTGTTCTCTTCTGCTGAAGGAAGACAGCTGGAAAAAATCTCAGCTATAGAAGAAGAATAGGAAATCTCTTTTCCTTCAAAAGAAGAGATGCAGGAAGCACATAGTACTCAGGTGTGGGCTACAGAAGATGTATGATTAGTCAGAGCATCAAATACATGCTAGTGAAGCCATAAAGAAACGGTGTTAACGGAAGCAGGTCTCTGCTACATCTATAAATGCGGTTCATGGAATTTTTTCACGTGGTTGTTTTACCTGAGGCAATTATTTATTTGGCAAATCCAATTCTCTTTTATTTGGAGAATGAAATTTGGTCATTTCATATTTCAGAACTATTTCACCACTTCTATTTCTTGCTCTTTTTATTACATACATTTGTTTTTCTTAATATACTGTTTCAGGACTTAGGTTCTACGTTGCATTTATTTTGTGAGATAGTACCTTCTAATATGAGTCATTAAAAATGAACAAAGATGGGACTTTAAGCATTACAGAATCTGTCCTACTTGCACTTGCATCAAAGGAACAATTGTGACTATTGCTAGTAGTAGATTTTCCTCATTTCATTAGCCAGACTCTGTAATAATGAATAAGTTTTGTTGCTGGACCAGAACTGGTAATTATATTTAGATATGTGATTTTTTTTTTCCTGCTTTTTCAATGCATTTGTGTTTTTCCCCTTTTTACTTAACTTGTCTTCCTCTACTTTCAGGTGAAAGTCAATTGTCTTAAATAGATAATGACAAAGCCCTTCTCTAACCATGAAAATACTATGTAAACAATCAAAGGCAAGTTCATACAAAATTTCTGTCTTCCTGTGTTGTGATATGAACATATGAAAACATTAAATTAGATTACATCTTCANAAACCCTGCAGAGAAAAGAAAAATAAAAGCTAGTGGTTAGAAACCAAAGCCAGACAAATTCATTTCAGACATAAAAACACTTTCTTAACCAGGGAGGAAAAGCGACCACTGGAATAATATACCAGAGGATGGGGAAGGTTCTTAATTTCAAAGGGATTCATCTAATCCAAGATTAGGTGAACATGTACAACGTAGAAGTCTGGAGATGAAGTATTCCTTGGCTTCCTTTCTAGTCAAAGGAAATCTAGTCCATACAGTCATGAGAAATCAGTTCATGATTCACCTCAACCTAAGGGAAGCATGTAAAATAAATGAGGAAAAATCATATCCTAAAAGTGTTACTTGTTACCACTAACTTTACAGGAACCTTGGGTCAGAAAAAGATACTTATGTAGTCAGCATCTAAAGATAGCTCAGACAAACACCACTCTAGATGTCTTCAAACCAAGTCTATTTGTTACTCTAAGGTGATACTTTATCCAAATATAAAATATTGCTGTCAGTAATGGGATAAAATTTAGTAGTTTATGATGGTCAGAGGAATAAAAATGTAGGGAACTTAAACCAGATAAAAGGAAATATTTCTTTGTAAGACAAGATTTCAGTTGCAAAATATATTTCCATTTAAAAAAAAAAAAAAGAGAGAGAGAGAGAGAGGAAAAG
>VXAL01015291.1:1379-25111 GCA_013399475.1 Chauna torquata
TTTAGGTAATTACACAGTGTGCTGCAAATACCCTCCAGAATGTTAGCAATTACTTTGAAATGCGTGATGTTAGCTGTCAATGCAGGGATATTTTGTGTACCATTGCTGTCTTCCTGCTGTAGGTGTCACCTGTATGTTCGACCAACAGGAATGTTAGATGGTCAGTTTAGAGAGTCCACGACTTATATTGCCTGGAGAGAAGAGCTACACAGGAGCAATGAAGTAAAGTGCTTGTTACAGTGCCCAGCCACCGAGACAAATTTCTTGCCTCTAATAGTCAGCACAACAGCTGTACCTGATCAACTAAATTTTATTTCAACATATGGAGAGGAGTGGGATCCTGCCTACATTATCCACCTTCACCCTACACTGACTGTGAGAAATCTTCTGCCATACTCCTTGAGATATTTACTTGAGGTAGGTTATTCTATTGTTTCATTTTTAAATGCTTTCCTTGATTTTAATGAAGATTTACATACACTTAGAACTGGAAGTGAGTGTAGTGTAGAAGATGCTGAATGCTGGTGGTTGTATTTTCCATTGTAAATTATCAAGTCAGCTGATGTATTAGTCCTGGGAGTTTTGGGGATTAGTAGCTTTTTCCTTTGGGTCTATCTTACTAGCTTTGCTTTGCTCCCAAAATATTAATCCTGTACTGGTCTGTCTCTTACATCCTTCTGAGATCCTGTTCATTTATTAAAAAAGAGCTTTTGTTTCACAAGGAGAGCTGTAAGGAAAAATGCCTGAAAATACTGGAGCTTTTCTTCTATGTAAGAACACAGCTTTTTCCATTCTGACACTGACTCCCTATTGAGGACTACTGATTTCGGTATCTTCAGTATCTAGTACTTTTTAATGGAAAAAACTGAGTGATTCTAGCGAATAGAAAAGGTGTGAGGATTTATAACTAACATTCTAGATCATTCTGTTTTGCCCTGCTCACACAACTAGCTGTCACATTCGTTTAGATCTTTCTTTCACTTCTGTCCACTATAATAATGGCACTACTTCCAGTTTTCCTTCCCTTCACTCCACTTCAAGGAATGTAGAACGGAGTGCCATTGCCTTCAATAAGCTAGTAATTCAAATCTGTTTCTGGAGTAACTTCATCTGTAGGTGAGCTTATTGTCTTTATATCCATCAACTAATCAAGCCTGGCCATTGTTCAGTGTGGTATGATAGAGTGTTTCTCAGTTAAAATTAGGAAAGTTGTTGTTCTGAGATGCTGCTCCCTGAGGAGATCTGTGTTACCAAGCAGTATGGCACAGCTGCCCATTTCCTGTCTTGTGTGTTTTCATGTGAAATGTCTTGGCTATGCATTTGCAGCACAAACCAATTCAGTGTTGTATCTAGTAACATTACTATAGAAACGAGAACTCATTGCCAAAATCCATTGGAAATCATGGTGGAGGGAGGGAGGAGGAACCAGGGATACATTGGAACCAGTTTGTCTTCCTGAAATCCAGAACTGTTAAGCCTTTACTGTCCTGCAAGAACAGTGCAGTTGACCTCAGATAATTCATAGGGTTGGGCTCAAATGAAAGAGATTGGGACATAAGGTGCTGAAATATCTGAAATGTGAGCACCCTGCAAGAGAAAATAAAATGTTGTTTTGTGAATACACAGATTTTGTGTGTAAAAAGCCTAATTTGCACCTTTTAATTTTGTACTACAGGGAACAGCAGAAGCCCGTGAATTGCTGGAAGGGAGTGCTGCAGATGTTTTTCATTCCAGAATCAATGGGGAAATAATGGAGCTTGTGTTGATAAAATACCAAGGCAAAAACTGGAATGGACATCTTAAAATTCATGACGGGATGCCTGAATTTTTTCCAGTGTGTTTCACATCCCATTCTGCAACAGTGATGACAGTGGACATTTACATACACACCAGGAGAACTGGAAGCCGTATGATCTTGTCTGTGTTCAGTCCATATTGGATAATCAACAAGACTTCCCGTATTCTCCAGTATCGAGCTGAAGACATTCACGTGAAGCATCCAGCAGATTACAGAGATATAGTTTTGTTCTCCTTTAAGAAGAAAAATATTTTTAGTAAAAATAAGGTACGCTTATTTTAGGTGGTGGTGGTAGTGGTATTTTAAAATCCTGCTTCGAAGATGAAAACTAAGCTGTATTCCTTACCTGCCCTTTTCATCCCAAGCCGCCTACACCTCAAGAGAATCTTGTCTAAGGAGATGTGGGGTATTTTGTTTTGTGATGGGGTAGTTGTTTTATTTTTTTGCGGTAGTGTTTAAATCCATAGTCTTTGATTTGGCTCCTGCTTTCTTTTTGTTAATTATACTTTTAGAGGGCTAATTACACTTTATTAGAGGACTAAGTAGAAGGAATAGACCTTCTGTCTACCTGCCTTCCCAACCTTTTGGGGGTTTGTAATGCATCCAATTGGCTAACTTTGGTCCTGATCAGAAGCTGGATGATGGTATAAAAGTGAGTGGGTCCTGAATACTCAGTGGGTACCCTCCCAGCTTACCTCCCAGAAAACAAATCAGAATATGAATAGTAGTACTACATGCTTAACTTTATCTTAAGTTACAGAAGGTTTTAAAAGCACTTAAATGTCTTNAAGAGAGGTCTTATGTATTTTATGTAGTCTCCTGGAGCACTTTTGGCTTGACTTCTTTTTTTCTTCATTTTGAGGCCTTTGTTTCACTACTTACACTGCTTTTAAATCGTGGGAATATTTAAGGTCTAGGGTAATAATTCTTATGCTACAGCTACTCGGGTCTACACCTGGTGACAAGTGGTTTCACCAACAGAAGTTCCAGTGTGATTCATAATCATGTGTTTTATATAACAAATGTCTAGTAGTAGGCTGAAAATACACTAATGAACTTTCGCAGTGAAGACAAAAGAGTTCATGTTCAAAACCCATAATTGCTTGGAATTGTTTAGAGCCTCACTCAGCAACTTTGTCTAAACTACATCTCCAAAGATAAGCAGAATGCAGTTTATAGTGCTTTTGAAAGCACAGCACCAAGAATTGTCTGGAGTTGTTTCCATATACTCTTTAACTGATCTCTTACAGTATGATCGTTTTAGGTTGCCTTAATTTACAGTAGAGGGGTTCTTGTTGGGTTTTCCCTGCTATGCTTATACCGCATACTACAGCTAAAGCTGTCTTTGTGCCATTGTGCTAATTGTGTTCCATAGTGTACTGCATTTTACTGCATACTTTTTTGTCTTATTGGAGGTGTTCAGGAGTTTTCTGTGCTAGCCTTTGTAATTACTGTAATGTTCGGTTTCCTTTTTCTCCATCCTGAGTTTTCTCTTAATCTTCCTGTTGATTGTTTGATCAAATTGTCCTTCTTCAACAGGTTGGAGTTAGCATCAAAATGAGTAGTTTTAACCTTACCAGGATAGTTACCTTCACTCCATTCTACACAATAGCAAACAAATCTTCTCTGGAACTAGAAGTTGGAGAAATAGGTCCTAATGGCTCTTTTCCAACTAACAAATGGAATTACATCTCAACTGCAGAGGTAACATTTTGATTTGTTTCCTTTGGATGGTATCATAGACAAATAGCTGGTCTCTAGCTGTCACCTAAGAAAATAACATTTATAGAAATGTTCTGTCTTCTCCATTGGTCTGATGGTGGATGCTTCACATATCTCAGGGCAACATGAATAGCACAGGTTGCGTATGTTGGTAAATTCATCAAGTCCTTCAGTTTAGATAATTTACTATTTTTACTGGATATGTCCTTCAGGAGGGACGAGGGTAAGAACTGAGGCATTTGAAACAAGTTTCTCTCACAAGACTGTTTATTACTGACTTACTATATTGAACCTATACGAACTTTTAAAATCATGCATGTTTCTTGTTTTACAGTGTCTTCCATTCTGGCCTGAAAACTCATCTGGTGAACTTTGTGTAAGAGTAGTTGGCTATGAAAACTCATCCAAACCATTCCTGTTTAAAGCCCCAGATAATGGTACTCTGCTGAGGCTGGAAGAATTGGTGAGACTATGCCTTTGCGTGGTCCATTGTTAATACTTTATTTTATTTTTGTAGTACTGAACATAGCTTGACTCCCCAAGATGATCAAGATGGAAGTCATGTACTTTAGGGTCTCGGTGCATTGCACTTCAGTTCCCTTTCATAAAAAAGGTTGCAAATCAAGTCAACAATGTTCTTAGTGTTTTCATGGCTGATGGAAGAGGTCAAGATGATTTCATTTTGACAGGCTTATAGGAAGCTGAACAGCTCTAGTGTTATTAAATTAAAAATGGTATACTACACTTAAAGCATTCCTTTGCAGAGAGTATTTCTTAGGTGACTTGATTTTTAAGGTAGTTATCCTAAAATACAATGTCTGTCTTATTTTCTTGATATTCTAATGCATGTTTGAGATGAAAAAAAAAAAAATTACTCCTTTAGTAATTAGTAAAATCATAATTATTTGAGAATTTAGCCTCTCCTAGCATTTGGGAGTGTGTATGTAAATGTAGCATGTTCAGACAGGTATTTGGAGATAATGCTTGTTGTAGTTAGCTGAAATATAAGCGACTGTGAAGATAACCTCTCTCTCCAAGGTTGCTGAAGCAGCTGGAAAAAATGTTTGCAGAGCAAGATGTCATCAGTAATCTGGAGTTCTGTTGGGACACTTAGAATAGTGTATTTTTTTTAAGCAGGATCTTGAAAGCCATTAAAAGAAAGAGTTGACATGATTTGTTTGGAGGTTTAATCAAGAGAATTTTTCTGCTCAGTGATCATTTTGTTAATTTAATAATAATCGCCATTTTTGTCATACCTTTAAAAACTTTGGTACAGTTGTCTAGACTTTTTCTTAAACCTAACTTTCATTTTGCTAACTTGAATAAAAGGGAATGTCTGCCTGTAGTTTTTACTGAATTTAGCTGAATAAAGTAATTTAAAAAAAAGTTATGCATCTGATTTTAAAAGCCATTTATGGTATAATTGGAATATAATTTTTAAATTAAGTTATTAACTTTAGATAGTTTGTGAATGCTGCTAATGTCTTAATTAAGCCACTTACCCTAAGTGTTTGAGGTTACTGTTACTAGATAATGTAGATTGTTTCCTTTTTTCATTTGTAAGAGACCTGTGAAAGACTGATATAAAAGTAATAATTTAGTCTGTTCTAACTTGAATTTATGTATAGAACAAATACTGAACTTTTCCTCTAACTTCCTTTCCAGACTGGGGGCTTATTGGTAGATGTGAATGTGTCTGAGCATTCTACTCTTATAAGCTTCTCAGATTACCATGAAGGTGCTGCTCCAGCTCTTATTGTTAACCATACTTCATGGGACTCCCTCCGATATAAACAGAGGTATGTGAAAGAAGCAATTCATTATTAGTTGTTTAACTAGTGGATATCCTTTGAGAAGAAAGTAGTTCTCTCGTACCATTATGGTGAAAAAGGTACGATGGGAAAAAAAAATCTTTATCGTATTCTTGTAATGAAGTATTTTATGCTTGCTTTTAATCAGTCTCTATAGTTTGAGAAAGTGGAGTGAGTGAAGTGGAAGAGATCGTAGTTCAGCAGCCTAGCTACAGCTGGTCTTGTTTGGACCTGGTAACCTAGGCCCTTTGTGCCTTACCCCCAGGAGGCTGGAGCAGTGGAGTATATAGCACTGTGATCTGTTTGTATCACTTTAAGTAGTGGTCTTAAACAGCGAATGCTATCATCTTACATTTAAAAAAATTTTTTTGTTATTTCTAACTGCAGTGGATTACAAGAGGAAATGGAGTTGAAACCAAAGCAAGTATGCCTGTTTGCATGGACAGATCCAACTAAAACAAGAAAATTGACTTGGGGCTACTCCCATAACTTTGGTGAACATGACCTACTGAAGGTAAATCTCAGAAGGGGAAAAGTAAATGCTGAACCACTACAGGACTGTAACAAGTCTAAAATTCTTTTGAGAAAAAGCTTGTTTGAGAGAAAATTTCGCATCTCTGTCTTGTCCTGCAGGAGATTTTTGAACCTACTCTCAAGTAGCAAGTTTTTAGGTGTTTAGATTAATATAAGTGGAGAATTTTATACAGTCTCCACCCTGCATTTTCACCGTTATTTCCTTGGATATTAAAGAAGAAGAACAAAGAGTTTGAGCTGTAGAAGTATGTAAGTAGTCCAAAGGAGGACTAATAGATCACTTCTCTAGCAGTGTTGCATTTAGCTTAAATAGCTACCTAAAGTTGGAGAAAAGCCCTGACTGGTTGTGACTCTAGCTTCATATGGGAAATGCTTGCATGGAGCAGAAAACTCTGAGTTGCTCAGTAAGAGCTATTTTGGTGCTTGTAGCTTACACGATATTAAAATAGGGAAAGATCTGAAGTGGGGGCAAAAGAGCAATGATCAAGTTGGAAAATGAGTGAAGGGGTGGGGGAAAATAACTAGAAGCAGAGGTAAACCTAGGATAAGACTGAGCAAGTATTTTGTTAAACAATGGGGAAGCAGGTATTTACTGTATAAGCACTTTCTTAGGTCATATTTTTTTACATTTATTTTAAAATGTTTTTAGTTTTCGTTAAAACTGATTTTCTTCGTATATCATTATGGTTACGTTCATGACTACTTTGGGCTTTTGAGAAGTGGATTTTAACTATCTCAGTTTTGACTCAAACTAACAAATATGAAACCTCTGCGTTTGAAGTGCAGAACTCTTAATCATTGTCCATTTTTACTGCTTTATGGTATGTGATTTAATGCATTCTACTCCCATGACCTAAGATTTTAAGTAATTTCTTTTGTTGTGAAGCCTTTGTTTCCTAATCAATGCCAATGTTCTTCTCATCTGCAAATATTGCTGGAATGCCTACACTTCAAAAGGGAAAAACAAACAAACAAAACAAAAACAAACAAAACCCCACAACTTCTTGCCAGTGTTTGGGATACAACACGCTGCTAAATCAGTATGATACGGTAAACTGAATCAACAAAAAATTATTTTAGTTCTTGTTTGCGTGTGCGCCAGTAAACTTGTTTGTTTATATACGTACAGCAATATCGTGGATTTATTCCTGTAATATACCTATTACATACTTTTTTTTTTCCCAATACAGGACGAATGTGGCCAATTTCCATACAATGCAAATACTCAGATACACTGGGTTTCTTTCCTGGATGGACGCCAACGCGTGCTGCTTTTCACAGATGATGTTGCGTTAGTTTCCAAAGCATTACAAGCAGAAGAGCTGGAGCAACCTGATCAAGAAATAAACTTGTCAATTCATAGTCTTGGACTTTCTCTTGTTAACAACGAAAATAAAAAAGAAATCTCTTACATAGGAATTACTAGGTACTGCACATAGAAGCCTAAATATTCCTTTGAATAATCAAAAATTGACAATATATTGTAGTTTTAGCAGTGTAGTTGAATTGGTGGGAATGTCTTTCCCATGAGATTAATATAAGTGAAACCTCAGGCAAAATTAAGTTCTGGCTTTATTCCTATTGTGCAACTTGAATAAATAGGATTTAATTGTTTTTTTCTTAGCTTCTATAAAAAAGTAAACAGTATTTTTTTTCAGGCCTAAAAAATGAGGATAAGGTCTTTTTATGTGGTTTATATGCATAAGAAAGTTTTAAGTACTTTTGAATTGTTAACCTTGTATGTCTTGCAGTTCTGGTGTTGTTTGGGAACAGAAACCGAAGCAGAAATGGAAACCATTTAATCAAAAACAAATAAACCTCTTGGAACAAGCCTATCAAAAATACCTTTGTAAGAGTGCTTTCCAAGCTCCAGGTTGGCATAAAATAGACAACAATACTGAGGTATATTTTGAGTTTTGGTATTTAAATGACTGCAGAACCTGAACAACAGTGAAAACAGACATGTTTTGCTTATTAATGGTAGATGACATATTAAGAGAAACACAAAATGAGCAGCAAACTTTGTTGGAATAGTTTCACATTCTATACAGTATATCTAATTTTGAAGTAATACTGAAGCAGTATTGAGGTATTTTCCATGCTTTTATTACTAAGTAACAGGTAATGTTTCGGGATCAGGGTAGAAGCATTAACTGGGAAAACAGTCAGCTACTTTAAACGTCTTTAAACATACCAGTGTGTGATAACTCATGAATTAATTATTAAGATGACAAAGAGGTACTCTATTCAAACAGCAGAAGTTGCATGTAACATGCTTAATAAATTAACTTGTGATTTTCTTTCATTTCCTTGTGAATGCTTGATTAGAGTAGTTTCAGTAATTGATGTGGTCATGAAGTAATGAAAAATGCAGGTGTTACTTGCTAGTCTGTTTACTAGTAATATAAAATGTTGTTATTTATCCTCAAGCTTAGTTAATCTATACATCAGCTCTGCTTTCTTATTATTACCAGGTGAATTTTAGTAAGGTTCCAATGGAAATGCGTCTTCCAGTTAGATGCAGCATCCGACGTAACTTCCTGTCAGGAATTCAGGTTGAATTCAAACAGTCGCCTCACCAGAGAAGCTTACGAGCTCAATTGTATTGGCTGCAGGTACCATCTTTCATCATGTTCTATATACTAAACACTTCAGATTTTTATTTTATTAATTTGTGTACATGAAAAGGCATCTCCAAATCTAATATATGTGATCTCTGATGTCAGGGTAGCGAAAGTGTTATGAATACTCATTGGTGGAATAGTAGTCCATCCTGTGGTTTTGTGTAGTATGGAAAAAATTACACAAAATTGTGAGTTAGTGTAAAGCAGGGTGCTGTAATGAGAACTGTATTTCTAAAGAAAGGGATTTTTGCTGGTTTTAGAAGAAAATAATAAATAAATAAAAAGAACGTTTTTCAAAATGTATTTACCATGTTTTGTATATCGCCATGTAGCACCATATTCTAGGTACTGTACCAAGAGGTTCAGAGCTGTGATTGTACAAAAGCAACCTGTCTACTGGAAAGTAGACAATAGATATTTAAATCCAATAATATATCTGTACATAAGTTTAACAATGAATTAATGTGCAATATTTGCACCTGGTTAGCATATTCCAATCAGTGCTAATAGTGTTGATAAATTAACAGGAATAACCAATAGACAGTTTGAGCTTGTACTTGAGAGAAGTGCTTAGTAGCACTAAGTGCTTAGAAGCTCCAAGTAGCTTAGTGTGCGTGTGTGTGCACATATATACGTGTATATACGTGTATACTCCCTCCTGGCAGGGCGCGGGGGTAGGCTGGGGTGAGAAGTTGTCATCACTGTCATCTTCCTCAGTACTGGCAGCACTTCGGAGTCCCCAAGGGACGACATTCATCAAGGACCCTGATGCTTTTCCTGACCAGCTTGTGGGGAAATTTCCTCTTTCTTTTTCACATTTCATTTCTATTTTGCTTGAAGGTACTTTTCACTGGTAGAGTCAACATATACCATGAGCTAAATGAATCTTTGAGTGTGAAACTCTAACCAGCCCTTTGCAGCACTTCATCCATCTGACACTTTAGAGTTGAACAAGTAACATCCCAAAATAATTTCAGCAAAATCTCCCTCCCTTTTTCTCCATGCCCCTCAAATGAGAATGACATTCCTATTGAACACTATCTATTAAAAAAAGTTTCTCAAGGCTTCTAAAACTGAAATGGTCTTTGATTATTGTCATTAAAACATGGCTGTAATGCGATAATTTTAGGTTGATAATCAGTTACCAGGATCGATGTTTCCTGTTGTGTTTCACCCAGTGGCCCCTCCGAAGTCAATTGCTTTGGATTCAGGTAGGTGAAAGCCTTCAATGATACCAGACTTACTCAACACTGAAGATAGTAGCTTGGCGATTTATTTTTTATATATATTTACATATTTTTTTTTCAATTCAGAACCAAAACCGTTCATTGACGTCAGTGTCATCACTAGATTCAACGAATACAGCAAAGTTCTGCAATTCAAGTGAGTTTAGCAGCACGTTGTAATACAGCTTTAGAGATTTTAATCCTTTTTAGAAGTGAACATTATTTTAAAGGTCACATTGTCTTTTCAAAACACCTCTTGATTTGGATTGAGTTTTACATGTCTCTGGTGAAAAAACATCATTCTAAAATAAACTTAACTTTAGAAGGTAAGGACTGGCCTGGTTAAAAAACTGTTACCTAAGTTCTTTAGCAATTGGAATGATGTGCCTCTTCTACTACAACATCAGAGTTGCATGTCTGCTTGTTTACTTTATAGTGCTGGGTTTATTTGGTGTTCTAGCAATAGACAGCTCATACAGTCTCTAATGTAACTCAAGACTGTTTTATTGTGAAATGTATGTTCTTTAGTTAATGTCCGTGTCTTCAGTTGAGTTCTTGTACTATGAAGTGAGATGAAAACATTATACTGGTGGTTACTAAAGTGAGTTTTTGTACTCAGCTAACATGGAGATAATGTTTGAGGATGGTGAATTTTAATAAAATAAGTATTCAATAATATGAGTTCTGGAGAAAGTCGATTTGGCTAAGAGGAATAAATATGCTATTTAGGTGATACCAGTGGAGCACATAGAATCATAAGGTATAAATATAACAGGTAATTGCTGATGGTTAATATTTTTTAAGTTAATTTTGGAAGTGTTAAGATATGAATAATCTGCAATAAAGCAACACAGTTCTGTGTGGCTTGTAAGCTCTCCTAACTGTAAATACACAGTTGATACTGTAGACAGTTTTACTATACAATATTGCATAACGAAACTTAGGATAAGCATGTGGTATTTAAACTAAACTTGTACAAATACACACTTTTGATATTCCCATTTTAGATACTTCATGGTTCTTATTCAGGAAATGGCACTGAAAATTGATCAAGGGTTTTTAGGAGCACTTAGTGAACTTTTCACTCCATCTACAGATCCAGAAGCTGAAAGGCAAAGGGTAATGTATGGAAGAAACTTGACTTTTTCTATAATAGGTCCTTATGCACCTGTGTGATTTTTCTGAATATTTCATTGAATGTTGCATTTGAGAACAATGAGTAAAGGGACTTGTTAAGGTAATCTTCAATGAAGCATTGGGATTTCTGCTGAACATTTGGGTTTGAGTATTAGTTAGGTACAAGTTTGAGGAACTGATACTGGGTTATGTGTAACTGTTTTCTGTTCTTGTAATGTTTCATTAATTGTTTGACACAGTTGTTTCAACTGTGGTAAGAAAGTGTTAAGGGTAGTAGATTAAATAAGGGTGGGGTATATATATAGAGGGGTCTTCTAACTAACTTGAATCTGTGTGCATAGTGTCTTCCCCTTTTTGTCTTTAGGGAGCAGAAGAAAGTGATTTTCATGGCTTTAACTTCAGTCTCTTATTTAGATAGCAGTCAGAATGATCACATCTTGCATTTGATTCTAGCGTGCATAGGAGAGAGTCATTCTCACAAGCTTCTTTTTCTTAGAAATGTTACTTTCAGATGTACTATCTAAAATTCTGATTTGGTGAGGAAATGCAAAAAGGCAAATGACCTCAGGAAGTTTGTTATTTTACTAATATTCCTAAATTAATATAGAAATGATACCTTTAGTGATTTAGGAATTTAAGAGCATATCAAGTAATTGAGGGGAAAAAAAATCTGATAAGTCACCCAGAAATTGTTGTTTCTACTCCCTGACCCTCACCTCTCTATTTAAAGAAGAGGTTTAGTGTAATCACAATCTGGTTTATAAAAGTAGCTAGTCCATTTCCAGTTTTGGAGGTGCTGGCCCTTTAGTTAGCTAGCTATTTTATTATATTTGGATATGATTGCTAGTTCTGCTGGTTTTTATTCGTATATATTTACATATA
Organism: Chauna torquata; assembly: GCA_013399475.1. Taxonomy (NCBI): domain Eukaryota; kingdom Metazoa; phylum Chordata; class Aves; order Anseriformes; family Anhimidae; genus Chauna; species Chauna torquata. Next base: position 13,114 of record VXAL01015291.1, read on the forward strand.
TTTATGTAATTTCTGCTGTTGTATACGTTGATGAGATAACCTATTCCATTTTCTTTCTTTCTTTCTGTATTAAAACAGTCTAAATTAATTCAGCAAGACGTAGATGCGCTGAACACCGAACTAATGGAGTCTTCCTTAACAGACTTGTCAATGCTCAGCTTCTTTGAGCTTTTTCATATTTCTCCAATTAAGGTATATAATAGAGATAATTTGAGTTAATAAAAGACTTCATATAAATGACTTCTTAATTCGTTATAGCAAAATACGTGCTCAGATCAACCTTTTGGGTAATTGAGTTCTTCACACTGTCTTTGTAATTGGGATTTTTTAATGTTCTCTGAAACTTAATACTTCATTGGAAAACTTTCTAGTAGCCTAAGAGTACAAACAGACCCTTAACTGTTGCTTAGTGGGAGGAGTCAATGGATATAATGATGAAGACAGCTATTTAAAATGCTGGCCTGAAGGTATCCAAGTAATGTATGATAAACATGTAATAAAACACACTTTTGTGGCTTGTCTTCATGTCTACTGTCTTGAAGCACTTGTATTTTTTGGAGCAAGGGAGGAAAGGTTATCAGTAATTTTACAATCAACAGAATGCCCCCCCCAAGGCTCTCACATTGGATGAGAATTGGGGGGAACAAAAACAAGTTGCTTTCCTTTTCCTTTCAGAGCACTGCCATACTGAACATACAGAAGACAGACATAAACCCCAAAACAGATGGTTAAATTGTGGGACGTTTTTTCAAATACGTGCTTACTTCACTAGATAGCTATGAGGGTACACCTAGTGTCTTATACTTTTTCCTAATCCAATGGTGTTTATAAACTTAAACGATTGTGAAGCCAGGCAAAACGGTAGAGGAACAAGACATTACTGTTATGCGTTAGTGTTATTCTCTAGCTAGTCTGATGATGGTTTTTGAAGAAATGGTTATAATTTAAAGTCCTGTTTATCTTTATTTGAAATGTCTAGACATGCTGTCTGTACAGGAAGTGGCTGCTTATTTTGTTGCCTTCTGTTATGTTTGCACATGTAAATGTAACAAAAGTTAATTTTCTGAGGGCAATTTGGCACTTCTGTGTATGAAAATGTATATAAATAATACCTTGACAAAGTAATACCATTGTGAGTTCAAGCATGTTTACTCAAATTATACATTTCCTCAAAGTGAAAAAAATACACCTGACACTGTTTCAGCACTGGTTTGTTTGTTTAACTAATTCTTTCTTGACAGTTGCATTTGAGTCTGTCTCTGGCTTCTGGTGGAGAAGCATCAGATAAGGGTGAAGAAATGATAGCCATCCATTCTCTGAATTTACTGTTGAAAAGTATTGGAGCTACTCTAACAGATGTGGATGATCTTATTTTCAAGTAAGCTAATAAAAATTTTTCATTTTAATATTTTGAAAAAAGCTACTCTACACTTTAATAAGTAGGACCATGTTAAACTTCGCTGACTGACACTAGTATAAATGGATAGAGCCTCTGAGGAAAGGGAGGAATGGAGTGGAGATGTAGTTTGTGCTCCTTTTCAACAGAATATGGCTTCAGGATTATCTGAAGGAAAAAACAGAAACTATTTAAAAGGCAGAAGAGTATCTGTAAATAATGCACAATTACTTGTCTTTCAGACTTGCTTTCTTTCAAATTAAATATCAGTTCTACAAGAGAGACCAACTGATGAAGAGAGTTGTTAGACATTATAGTGAACAAGTAAGTTTTAGTCAAGCCTTTGTGTAAAATTTTGAGTAACTGTATTACAGAATGCGGAAAATAGGAAAGAAAAGGTAAATGACTCTAAAAGATACTAATTTTTTCAAGTTAGTGGTACTGAAGTAGGAATATGATGGCACATGACTGAAACGTAAATAAAAAATCCTCCTGAAAATTTCTTTAAGAACTTTATCTAGTTGCTTCTGTTCTTTCTGTCTATACATTTCTTTATCACAGTATTCTATTAGTTATCTCTAGATATACTGCATCTTCTGCATAAGCCAGTCTTCATTGCAGTAGAAATACTCACTTGAGGTCTCTAACAGCTTACTTGAGTAGTCAATCAAAAAAAATTTACCAGCATTGAATTCTAACATGGAACTGTGTAACAACAACCCATAAACGATTCTTTTTTTTGTTGTGTTTTTTTTTAATTGTTTGTTTTTGCTTTTATTTAGTTCCTGAAACAGATGTATGTTCTTGTGCTTGGGTTAGATGTTCTTGGAAATCCGTTTGGCTTAATCAGAGGCTTGTCTGAGGGAGTTGAAGCTTTCTTTTATGAGCCTTTCCAGGTATGACTTTGTGATTCTTCAACCACATATGAATAGTAGGCTGATTAAATATACAGGTAGGGTTGTAGTTTTTTTTGTCATTGTATTCTACGCAGTTAAGAAAGCAGTAATTTTTCATGTTAACTTTAAAGAAATGCCGTATTCAAATGATCTCACTGTCATCAGTGTAAAGGAATTGTTAGTGTTTTCTTGAAATGTGTGTGTAAGTGCTTGGTTTTCTGTTATTCATAGTAAACTTTGTTTCCAGGGTGCTGTTCAGGGACCTGAAGAATTTGCTGAGGGCTTTGTAATTGGTGTTAAAAGTCTGCTTGGACACACAGTGGGTATGTATCGTATTGTTACTCTTTTGGTAGAGTAGGTTAATTCATGGATAACATTTGTTTTCTCTTATTTTGGAGGGAAAGTTATGTTTTGAAAATATCTACATGTTAATTTTTTGACAAGAATATAAGTTTATCAGATACTATTGCCAATATTCATACTACAGACCATTCATATCTAACTTACTTGAGAGCATCTAAAACTGTTTTGTAGAATGAGGAAGCAAACTGAGAAACCTTGTGTGTATAGCTGAATTTTTAACATGCTGCAGATGAATAAAGAAAGTAATTCTAATAGTCCCAAAATATCTGGAAAAGCCTGAGAAGTATGCTTAGGACCAGTTCTTGTTATGGTTAATTTATGTTTTTATTCTGCTAGGTATTACAGTTATTAGAAAAAGTCAGATTCCATCCAGTATGATATGTAATATATACTGAGCTGATTCAAGAGTTACCTTATATTAAATTTATGAATTTCAGACCAATTTCTTATCGTGGTCAACAAGGTAGTCAGTATGTGTTAATTAGTAATATCTAAATTCAATACAAAGAGAAATCTCTGTGAGCCTTGTACTTCGTGTGTTATCTGCCGTTAAACTGTTGAAGAACAGTAACTTACTTTATCTGTTCCATCAGGTGGTGCAGCAGGGGTGGTGTCTAGGATCACTGGTTCTGTTGGGAAAGGCTTAGCTGCCATTACCATGGATAAAGAATATCAGCAGAAACGGAGAGAGGAAATGGGTCGTCAGCCAAAAGACTTTGGTGACAGCCTGGCCAAAGGGGGAAAAGGCTTGTTACGGGTATGAATTTAAAGTTGAGTGTATGATGTGCCAGCTCTTAATACATGCTTAAAAATCATGTGCAAGGAAGTTTGATAGTGTCATCTTTGGCTTCATAAGTTCGTGAAATAAACAGAAGACAAAACCAGGAAGACAGTTTATAGGAGACTCAATATTCTCAATATCGTATGTCAGCTTTAGTGTTTGAGGTTGTGTAATTCTTTTGGCCAATGCAAGGTATTGAGGACAGGATCTAAAAAAGGGAAAGAGTAGTAACACCAATTTCTTCTGTGAGTTATATAAATAAATTGTTACTTGTGTTCAAAGAATGTTATCTAGTTAAAGTAACTGGCCGCTTATTTTATCTTCCAATTAATTCTGTCATTAAAATCAGTTGACTGTGAATTTTGATCTCTGGACTTATGTTATATAGTATAAATGGCTTTCTAGTGCTGAGGTCTTACAAAAACTGCTAGCTTTTCTTGCTTTATGTGCACGTTCTTCTAAGTCAAGTAGAACGCACATAAAAGTGAGTACCACCTTAGGTTAGAGAGGTTTTTCTGAAATAGAAACTGTGCAAGCCTTACCTCCTCTTTATTATCCAAAGTCAGAAACCTTTTCTGGTTGAAGAAAGAATATGCTTGTTACAGTGTTAAGTGTGAGAGAAATCCCATGTAAGCAATTACTGAGAGATCTGTATTAGGAGACTTAATTTACATTCAGGTAATAAATTCTGTCACTTGCCATTCAAGGTAAAAAGTCAACTTATTTCTAAATAATTATAAGTAATAAGCATTGTGATGGTGTTTCTGATCATGTTTGCTGAAACTTCAGAAGTTACCACAGTGGATATTTATTTTTCCACCATAATGTCATTTAATGCCTTGATTTTGAAGTCTTTCACAGGGTTATTTGATGTTAAGTTATCTTGAATATTTGGTACCACTTACTCATGATTGGGAATTCTGGCAGCTTCCTGGAAAGCTTTCTGTTAGAAAGTGGCTTGCTTAGTTATTACAAGACAGACTACTGTACAAAGGATTTGTTGGTCCTTGTTGCCAAATAAATGTTTCTTTAGCCATCTTAGGTTTTTCCCTTCTTTTCTTTCCCTCAGTTATCATTTTCTTATGAATTTAAAATAAAAATAAATATTTTTTCTGATATTGAACTTCATTATCAAGTTTTAAAAATGGAGGATGAGACAATTGCTTGCCCAGTTGGACTATAGCGTTCCTATTTCTTAGCAGGAACTTAATTATCTTCTTTGTTCTAGGGTGTTGTTGGGGGTGTAACGGGCATAATCACTAAGCCTGTAGAAGGTAAGCACTAAGGTTGCACTACTCTGCTTAAAGATTTTTTCAATGTTTTAGAATTTAGTTCTTAATTTTAAGAAATATCAGTCTAAGTGTGATGATGTTAAGGCATAGGAAGATTATATTTCTAATTCAAATGTAACCTTATGCAACGTTTTACTCAGATACACTTATAGCTGTTACTTGCTTTCCACCTTTTCAGTCTTTGTACGAATTAGGGAATGATAGGCTGTGATGTTTTTTGTTAGGCTTGCTGTGGTACCCAGTTTATTTTTTAAAGCTAGAATAAAGATACTAAAAATGATTCTATGATTCTTTGAAAAAATAGTAATTTAAGTAGCACCAATTGCAAAAGTTTTAGAAGTTATGATATAGGGAGATGGATTTAGTGATGGGACTCAGTAGGTCAGGTTGACCGTTGGACTTAGTCTTGAAGGTCTTTTCCAACCTAGACAATTCTATAATTCTGTTCTATGGTTCTATGACATTTTTCCTACCATATCCTACAATTTTCATGGCACATGTATATCAGATGTTGAGCTAATAGATTGTGGATACTGCAGAAATAGCGAACAACTGAAATAACGTGCATATTAAAGATGACAGATGTCTTATCACTATAGTTTATTTTTTGGGGGACTCCAGCAGCTGGGGAAATCTTAATAAACAAATTTGGTTTAGTGCCTGAGAGCAGGATGAGTTGTCGTTAAAGCTGTCACTTCATCAGTGTGATGGACAATGAAAAACGTGCAGGAAAAAATGCTTCATATTAAAGTTGATGTCTAAGTGATTTTAAATATTGGAAATTAATTGTGCTGTATTTCACCTGTGTTTTATAGGTTGTTGGCAGATAATTTGAGGTGTAGTACTTATCTCACTGGTGAATGAACACACAGGCTTTCTAAACACTTTCTTGGCACTTGCGTAGTTATGTATTACCAGAAACATGGAGTTTTGAGATAAAAATAATTAACTTCCATTATGCATGTGCAACTTAGAGCCTTCAGATTATTTTGTTGTTGTTATTGACCTCAAAAAACTAGTGTATTGGCCTACAGTCTTGACCAAATGTGTGAGGAGAGGAATCTAGTTGGGCTGATGGGTTGGGCTCAAAGGGTTATAGTAAATGGGGTTACATCAGGCTGGTGAGCAGTCACTAGTGGGGTTCCCCAGGGCTCCATTTTAGGGCCAGTTTTTTTCAGTGTTTTTATAAATGATCTGGACACAGGACTCAAATGCAGATTAAGTTTGCAGATGACACTAAATTAGGAGGAGTTGTTGACTTTACAAGGGTAGAGAGGCCTTGCAAAGAGATCTTGACAAATTAGAGAGCTGGACAGTCACCAATTCTGACATTTACCAAGAACAACTGCTGGGTTCTGCACCTTGGACGGGGCAACTCTGGCTATACATACAGGCTAGGGGATGAGAGGCTGGAGAGCAGCCTCGTGGAAAGGGATCTGGGGATCCTGGTCGACAGCAAGTTGAATATGAGTCAGCAGTGTGCCCTGGCAGCCAAAAGGGCCAACTGTCACAGAATCACAGAATGGTTAAGGTTGGAAGGGATGTCTGGAGATCATCTAGTCCAACCCCTCTGCCAAGCAGGGTCACCTAGAGCAGGTTGCGCAGGATAAGCATGGCATCAAGTATCAAGCACAGCATTGCTAGCTGGTCAAGGGAAGTGATTGTCCCGCTCTGCTGTGCGCTGGTGCGACTTCACCTGGAGCACTGTGTGCAGGTTTGGGTGCCACAGTATCAGAAGGACACGAAACTGTTAGAGAGCGTCCAAAGGAGGGCAGCAAAGGTGATGAAGGGTCTAGAGGGCAAGATGTATGAGGAGTGGCTGAAGTCACTTGTTCAGCCCAGAGAAGAGGGGATGAGGGGAGGCCTCATGGCGGCCTGCAGCTTCCTCATGAGGGGAGCAGAGGGGCAGGAGCTGATCTCTGCTCTCTGGTGACAGCGACAGGACCCGAGGGAAGGGTATGGAGCTGTGACAGGGGAGGTTCGGGCTGGGTGTTAGGAAAAGGTTCTTCAACGAGAGAGTGGTCCGGCACTGCAACAGGCTCCCCAGGGAAGTGGTCATGGCACTGAGCCTGGCAGAGTTCAAGGAGTTTTTGGACATATGCTCTCAAACGTATGGTCTGATTTTTTTGGGTGGTCCTGTGGAGTATGTGACTCTTATGCAGAACTTCTTAGTAAGTGGACTGTATGTAATCAATTTCTGTGGGCTGTCTTCAAGATAAAATGATTCTAATGCAGTTTGGAGCAGTAGTGGTTTAATTCTGTGGTTACTGTGTTCATGCAGGTCATTAAAACTATCTTTTTTTTTTCCTCTTTATTTCAAAGGGGCTAAAAAAGAAGGTGCAGCTGGATTCTTTAAAGGAATTGGAAAGGGGCTTGTAGGAGTCGTAGCCCGCCCAACAGGTGGCATCGTAGATATGGCAAGCAGTACCTTCCAGGGAATTCAAAGGTAAAATGTCAAGAGGACGTTTTGAAGTAGTCTCCACGTGTTGTAAACCAGGTGGTGAAATGGTCCAGTAGTGACACAAAATTGTGTTAAATACAATATATAGTATGATATGTAGGCCTGAGAGTTGCCTAGCAGCTTGTAATGAATGTATTTCATGATAATCTGTGGAAATTGTTGCTTCAGGATACGTCTTGCAGTGTTGCAGTTGGCGTAGACAATAACTAGCCCATTTTATCCTTTCACTCCCTTCCCTTATGAAAAAGTAATTAAAGGATCATGTTTAAACTTTACTTCTGAAGTAGGTTTATGTACTGCTAAATGCAAATGTTTAAATGTCATTTAAACTTGTAAAAAGTTGACCGTTGAAATTTGGGGAGAAAATTTTGCCAGTTTGAAATTCAGTTAACAGTGCAGTGCACATCAAGGGCTTTGCGTTTTCTAAGGGGTGTTCTAAGGGGACCTTTCTGAAAGTGTGTTAATGAACTTGAACTCTTAGTAATTGTCAAGGCATGGAAGTAAGCTTCTCTAAGTTAGGTTGTATCTGTCTAATTGGCTAATGTTATTTTGGATTTATTACTAGCAGCGTGTCTTTGCTATTTACACCTTCAGGGTATCCAGGAAGTTTAGGTGGGATATGTGGCAAGCGAAAGGGTGAATTTTAAAAGTAGACTGGTGAAAATCAAATATGTACTAAGCTTATGAGAATACTGTTCCACTGTCTCTGGCAGGGTGGCAGAATCAACAGAAGAAGTATCTAATCTCCGTCCTCCACGTCTCATTCACGAAGATGGCATAATCCGACCATACAATAGGGTGGAAGCTGAGGGTTATGATTTATTTGAGGTATGACCTGCATTGTAAATGCAGTTTAAGTTCTATTTAAGTTCTCTAACCTACAGGATTCTTTAAAGGATTATAGAAATTGGGGAGGGGGAAAAAAATGTGTTCTGAAGGGAGATGGGATTAAGAACGCTTTGAAATATGTGGAAGCACTAAGAAAAACATTTTTGACACTCAGATCAAACGTTTTGCTTAAAAAAAAAAAAATACTGCCACTAGGTTGTCTTCACAAACTAAGCAACCCTTAAATAGGATGAATAGAACTGGAATTATTTGGCATATAATAATATTACTGAAATTCCTATAGTTTTTTGGTGGTATCAGCAGTTGAGAAAACTGCATCAATTCTCAAAATACCACCTTTTTGGATATTTATTAAGTTGTTCTTAATGCTAACATATTGTAGCTACAAGCATTGTGTGAGCATCCTAGCCTGCTTCCACATCTGGATGTGTCTAATATATGGAGGATGAGTAACAGTTGTTTTCAAGTTCTAAATAATTGGAATCCAGTTGAATTTCATTCCAGCTTTCACTTAGCAAAAAATAAACATCTTAAAAAGTTAGAGTAAAATAACTTTCCTCATTAACAATATTAAAACTGAAACTTGCATAATTGCTACTTCCTTCTAGATGTTCATTTTTAATCCTTATTTCTTAATCTTTTCTAATATTTCTCTTCTTTCTCTTTCTCTCCTGGCATACGCAGCAAGAACTGGAATAAAGGAGTAAACATTTTCCATATTTCTTCTTGATTTCCTTTACGGTCTTTTATCAGCTTTAATTATTTAGATTAAGGGCATGAGTGCATTTAACGTGTCCTTTCCCCACCATTCATGTCTGTGTAGCAGATAGTGTTTCATGGTGTCCAGGCTAAGAAAACAAACAAAAAAGAAACTTGAGTATCTAAGGTAAGACTAGATAAGTGAGAAAGATGAGAGAGAGAGAGGGAGTTTTTTTTTTTTTTCCTTTGTCTGTTTCTCTAAGGATGCTCAGCTCCTTATGAATGGCAGCTACGGAAGGCACTTGGGGAGAAAAGTCATGGTAGGGTAGATGCTGAGTTCATTCATTTGTTAGCATTCTCATTCTGTTAGAGGTAGGGCTGTGATGAAGGGAGAAAGCAATGTTTTCATGTGTGTGCAAAGTTTAAAATAGTGATATTGAATAGAATTTTCTTCAGTGAAAATGTTTGCTTATAATTTCATGGTTGTATGGAAATACTGTTTCCGTAAGAACTTCAAGAAAAGTTGCCTTTCTGATTTCTGTGATGTGCCATGGGCCTGCCACTTATACATTTGGTGAACCCCTATGACTTCAAGTAAACACTCCTCCTCCTCCTCCTCCCACTTCTTCTCCATGAAATTTTATCAGTTAAAAATTATAGCCAGCTCAGTTGACTCTCGTTTCATTCACAGAATCTTCAGGTGCTTTTCTGTTCAACCTACTTAAATGTCAACTGATAATGTGAATTTATATTTAAACATATTTCTAACTGAAGTGATGCCATAAACTTCATTTCTAACACAACACCTCATAAATTAACAAACTACGCTGAACAAGTTGTCTTAGAAGCAAATTACTTGCTTATCATACATGAATAAAACTTCAGGCATCTCTGCTGCTAACGCCTTTCTAGAATTTAGTGGTCAATAGTCAGCTTTTTTCATTTAAGTTGTTTAAAAAAATGTAGGGAACTTTTATCTATTTAAGTGAAATTGTCATTGTTATATATTGAGCAAAACAAATTTCTTCATGTAATGACAATTTCCTGTCCTTAACTTTTATTATTTCTAGGTCTTGCTTGTGATATTTTTCAGTAATAAGCTTCCTGGTTGGTTGCACTGTGTTTTTTTCAATCACTCAAAGGAAAATGTAGCACAATTAGCACTGCAAATTGAATATTACGCAGTTCCTGCACATCTAATATTTGTATTTTTCTTAGGCCTAAGTTGTGTCAGAATTGTACACTACCGAAGAATGAATCCTGTGCATAGTAATCTAAATAGTTTCTTCTTTTCAGAAGTCAATTAACTGAATACAGCTTTTATTTTTTAACTGATTTTGATTTTTATAGTAGAGGTTAGTGTTGGGAAGGTTTTGTTTTCTAATATAAATTCCTAGCAATTCAGACAGTGTCTTACATGAAATAAGATGCTTTAACAGAAGGTCCATTTATACACACTTGAATTTAATTCTCAATAAATCAATTTCTAGGTGCTAGCTCTATTCATTTTTGATTCCAGTTTTGACCCAACGTTACAAGTATTTTAACCAGAATCCCCACCCTCTCATTTAAGTAACTATTCCCACCCCCCCGTAAAAGTAGCTGGAGAATATAATGTATCTAGAAATGGATAACTGTAATATGTAAACTTCTCTGGATTATTAGTTCCTGTGTTCTCTTGCATGAATGGCTTCTTGATGTTTGCTGTCTGCCATATAAATACTGACCCAAAAATTATTCTCCTGCCCTATGCAGTTCAAATTATATCAAATACCATTCTTACCCCTACCAAATACTTCTGCATTTTATCTTGATTGTGTGTCATCCCTGATTCCACCACTGACTTGTACCTTATTAAAATGAATAACTAATTGAAATTTGTCTGAGAAAAATCTGCTTCTAGCCTGCTGCTTTAGCCATACTAATGGCTCAGCTCAGGTCTATTTACAGAGTTTGTCATTTGTGTCAAATTAAAGGTGACTTTCCCTAGATGATTAAAAACTTTGTGTTTCAGTATTCCTTCTTTTCCAAACACCTTGCTTTTATGCATCTTACACATTATTAACTCCTTCAATTTTCCATGGTGAAAAGCTTAGCAGCCTTGTTGCTTTGCCTTCATTCCTCTACAGATTAGTTGTGCAAAATTCTTTTTTTTGTTCACTGTGCTTTGACATTTTTGTTTGTTTCACTTAAATACATATATCCTTTTAGAATAAGTATGTGTTTACAAGGTTGAAGCCTTGTAATGTTGTCTTAAGGAATGGATGCCTTAGTACTATCCAGTGATTGGAGAAAATAAATGTTTTATATAGCCCACTTGTATGTGAGATATAGACATTTCTATACGTAGCATATAACATAGCTCTTAAAAGACAAGTTACTTTTTTCCTCTCAGAAGGGTTTTTGTGCAGAATGAGAACAGCAGCAAGATGGGGTAGTCAAGTTCAGCAGTGTAAACTGGTTGGGTACCCAGTGTATTTTCCCAGAGCTGCTAGATGTAATGTATGTGGGCTATATAGGGGTCTGCTCAGTCATTTCAAAACCTCTGAAGTCAGATTTGATATCTTGCAGGGCATGTCTCTAGTTCGTGCAGTGAGGCTTAGCAGTATAGAATGCATTATGTTAAATGTAAATGCACAGTATGTACAGTTGGGGAAATCAAAGAAAAAAATATGGCAACTACAGGAGAATCATTTCTCAAGAAATAGGTTCTCATGAGTTTTATCTCTTTCTACATGGAGTGTTTTGTAGTTGATGAGATGTGCTAGAAAAGGTAATAAATGCCTTTGGCTTTGTTAGCTCTTGCCTTTTAGTGTGCAGGTATTGTTGCCTGTTTTGGTGAGGAGACTCNTTGGTGAGGAGACACTTGTCTATCCCCAGCACTTAATATGACATGATGTGATTTATATGTTATTCATGTCTATACTGTTACTTTTTTTCATTTCCTAGTTAATGCATGGGGCTTTATAAAGAATACAGAACGCTTCTTCAGGAATAATCACGTGGTGATAGTGTAGTGTAGCAGGGAAAATATTATTTTCCAAGAAACTGCAGATTTTATATCTGTTTGAGTCTCTGTTCTGCTATGTACATTTGCACTAGTTCTTTCATTTCCATGTAGAATAACAATGAGTTAAACTTCTTTAAATTGTTGTAGTATTCTCATCAAAATAAAAGCTACTGATAAAGACACCTGAATTTTAACAGTGTTTTCAGATCATGAAGTAATTTGCATCAAGTGCCCCAACCCCCTTTTTTACA
>VXAL01015292.1:4760-17321 GCA_013399475.1 Chauna torquata
AATTACAGATAAAATGGGATATGGTGACTCTTTAAGCTCTCATTGTTCCCTTTTTTTTTTTTTTTTGCAACAGGTTATTCTTCTAAAATCCACATTCTCAGTATTCTTTGAACACTGGCAGTAGTGTTCTATCTTCTACATTTGGAGATTTCAGCTTTCAGAGTATTATTCCATCTGGAACTTATAGGTTTTGACCTTTTATCCTAAAGGCCAGATTTCAATGGCTTTGCAGAGTTCTGTAATCCACATGGAATATTTCTTCCATATTTTAACAGTCTCAGTGTGTTCCATAATTGGTTGATTAAAAATGTAAAAAGTTGGAGATTCAGAACAGTTTGTATTTCATGCACCTATGATATTTATACTTCAAACAGTTCCCTGACATTTTATTTGGAAACTGATACGTTCTTCTTCCAAATAAATAATTCAGATAACGTATTACATTTTTGTAACTCAGGAATGAAAGTCAATACTATTCATAGTGCTGTTGGCATGTCGTCTAGTAATTTATGGAATAATTATGACCGTATTTGGGATATGCCTATTCCTTACATTTCTGATCTGTCCTCCTCCAATACATCTTGACAATGTTGTTGTAATTCATGTATATTGTACAGACTGAATATAATTGAAGACAGACAATTCAATCCAGACAAATACATTAAAAATATAACACAGCTGTTTGGAGCTCATGTTCTCCATGATAATTTAACAGTAGACATTTTGTTAGCAATGAAGGAATTCTGCAATTCTACCCTTTATTCCTAATCCATGAGACCATGAATGATCATTTGTACTAAATCATTATCTAAATCTGCTTAAGCCTCTAAAGAATTCAGTTGATACATATATGAACTGCTTTATTTCAGGAAGTGGGTGGTAGGTAGCGTTATACATACTTAAAGATAATTCCTCAACAGCTTAACCCAACTGTATACAAACATCTAGCCTTATTTATAATTTTCTCAGATTTTAATTTTCTCAGTTAAAAGAACTACACAAATGTATGAATCTATTTCTTCCTTAGTGTTTTTAATAATTCTTCTTAAGGCTGTACTTTACAAGTGTTTTAATCTAAAAAAATCCCTGTCATTTTTTTTGGAAAGAGAGAAAATATTTCAAAGAACAAGACAAAGAACTTTCAACTGGTGCTAGCACAAAATGAAGAATGGGGAATTAAAAGAAGAAAATCAATAGGAATTTTGCCTTTGACTTCAGGAGGTCAGGATNCAGCTATTACCCCATGAGCCTTAGAATTTGCTAGCAGTATTAACAAGTGAAAAGCACAACTAATGCAAGTCAACACATGTAACATATCTTACAAACCTACATGCATGTTGTGATTCATTATCATCGAAAAACAGTTCCATCAGAAGTGACATGGCTATTCACTTTGTGAAAACAGTTCATTTCAAAAGTTTATTTAAAAATTAACAGATTTGTCATGTTCTCTGAACTGAGTAAATGAAAATATAATTAAAATACCACTATTGGGTTTATTGAGAACAATAATTAAGAAATTCCCTTTTGCTTAAATTGGCAGTTTTCTTTAGGAGACCATTGATAATTTACTTAAACTAATTCCTCATGAAAACTAAGTATTAATTTTGAAATTATTATTTCATAATAGCACCATAGGAAAATGCAACTCACATGCAGAAAAAGATTGGCATGCCTAATTGTTTTTCTGTAGTACTCATTTTCTTTCATCATAAATGAAATGAACACTGGAATATTTTCAATAACAAAAATATTTCAATAATATTAGAGCATTTTAAAATCTTGACTATTGCTAAAATGTATCAGTTACCTCATTATTCCCAGAATTAAGAGAAAAATCAGTCTCTGGATGTTGATCAAAAATTAAGCCCAGAGAAAACATACATAAAACAATAAGAGGTTGTAATTAGATACCGTTTGGTAAGCAGAACTGTTAGTAAATCTGTAGTGGCAGAATGGGGAATTTTGACTAATTTTATTGTAATTATTTAACATAACCTTTATATGGTAGGAAATGTTTATATTTCTTTTTATCTCTAGTCAGATTCTTTTTCTAGTAGAAAGTCATAGGAGAAAGTCTCTGATTTGGGAGGATGTTCATTATTTAAATGTAACAGAACATAGCGAGTACAGAAATATCTCTGTGCTCCATGCATCAAATATATAAATATATAAACTTCCTGTACCAGTGAATGTTTTAGATTATTTCCATATATATAAAAGTTCTAAAAATTACCAGGGACAGTGTTATTATGGGAATACTTGCCTTTTTTAGAAACAGACTGCAGAGCAAATGTTATTAATAAATTGTGAGCCCCCAAATGAAGATGTGATAGGTAATGTATTTCTTTGCTGAATACTCATATAACCAACAGAACATTATTCTGTGTAGATTTTCGTTGTGTAGATTGTGAAGTCATTAAAGAAGAGCTCTTCATGGAAATGAAAATATAAATTTGATATGGACTATTTTTGTTTTCTCAAAATATCATTTTGGTGTTGAAGCAAAAGAGGTCTACATCATCAACAGGAAATTATTGCCTTTATTAAAGGAAAAGGTTTCAATTTGATACATTTTTTTAAATACCATTTAGCTGGAAATACAAACATTGCATTTGTAGATTCTGATTTAGAATGACATTTCCCCCCCAATTTGCATTTTATTTGAAATAAAAAAAAAATCAGATTCCAGCTGCATCTACTTTCTTATTTTATTTCAGATAACTCTTTTGTCAGCCAAGCACCTCTTCCCAAGACTGTGCTGTGCTCCCTGTAGATTGAATCCGTCTGGGTTCTCACGCTCTGACAAAGTAGGTAAAAATCCAAATAATAAAATAGTGAAACTTAATTTAATTAAAATTTTAGGTAGAGCACTAAAGAGTTTCTGGGAAAAATATTTCCACTGTCAAGGTCTAAGCAATGGTAGCACTTTCTGAAAAATCCAAGTATTGTATCAGTTAGTTCTATTTTACTCAATTTATAATAGCTTTTATTTAATCTCTTTCTGCTGCAGTATTTTTTAAATCAAAGGTCCTGGGAGGATCTTGCTATAGAGCCTTTTTGCCCAGAAAGGGAATTATGTTTGAAATATGGGGATACTAGAAACTACAACAGTGGTATACCCAAATGTAAGTGCAAACTACGAAGTACATTTTTAATTACTGTAAAGAAATGCAACATTTCTTTAAAATGTAATAAGCTATGTCTTGACAAGTCCACATGGCTTCATTTTCCCCTTTCAAATAAACATCTGCAGTTACTTAGGAATGTATTTAGAAAGTGTAGCAAGTATTAAAAGCATTGATAGAAAGGTAGTAGTTTACAGGCTGGCACAGACCAATATGATTAGGGAATCCATTTTCTCCTTTCTCTTTTGCTTTTTTATTACATATACTCCTAGGCAATTTAGATAGCACGTAAAATCATTCATGAGCATAACAGACAAAATAAATCAAAGAAAATTCTGCTGCTGTTTCTCTACAATGTAATGAAAACCTTTGGAATGCTTTCTCAAAATCTGTTACATATATATTATTTAGTCTTGTGCTCTCACCAGATATTGTACCATGAAAATATACTGCAAATAGAAAAACATAATTTTTTTGTTCAGTAATATCCGTGGTGATAATGATGTGAAATAAGAATGCCACTTTCTCCAACTAAAACAAATGTTATCAAATGATATGCATTTTCAACTTATGTGAAATGTTAACTAGATTAAAAATTCATTAGCTTCATAATAGCGATCTCTGAAATTCAGAAAAAAATCTCTTTATTGAGTTCTTTCAAACTTCTCCTGTGAGGGCTGTTTTAATAGGAGTTCAAACTCTAAAGCTTAATTAAGGGCATAAGAGCATTACTGCTGTGAGTACACAGGCCATTGTCAGTACTCATGATTTAAAGCTTTGCATTATACCAGAAAGATGCTGATAGTTAGAAAACACAACTGCTTTCTCACGAGACAATAAAGTGTAAGATGTTTAGTGGGCTTTCTTTTTGAAAGCCAATCAGAACCATGCAATTTTAAGACCTTAGACCTTCTGTGACAAAAGTTCTGAATGACAGTTCAAACAGGCGTGATGTGGTTTGGGGTATACGAATTGCAGTCTGAAAAAAATGAAGAATGTTATGAGAACAATTATTCTTTTTATCCATCTTCAAGCATTTTCCCAAAGTTTCATTTAAGCTATATAATAAATAGTTAAAAATATCACTGCTTGCCGTATGTGAGATGTAAGATAAAATTATTGGCAAGACTTCAGCTTTTAGGCAGCGTCCAAGTTGCTAAACACTTTTAGTTGCCAGCAGTACACTTTGGAAGATATTTGCATTGGCTGTTTTTCTCATTGTTATATTTATTGTAAATTCCACAAAAAAAATTAAAAAGTATCTTGAGTTTACACCACTGCTTTGTGCTGCTGTTATTACTATATTGGGTATAAATATAGCTTCCACCTAAGATACAGTCAGGAGCCTCTCCTGGTTCAGTGTCCTCTCAGAGTGCTTATATAAGGAAGGGATCTTAAGGAAAAAAAAAAAAAAATCAATTCCTGTTATGATAAACAGCAAATTAAATGGTGAATATCAAAGAGGGTCCAAAATATGTCCTTTGTCAAAATATTTGAAATTGTTTTCACAACAAATAATTTGATGTAATATTTTTTTAATTTTCAGATTTTTCGTCTTGAAATTTGCAAGATAATATTTTCTGTTTGAAAAGTAAAAAGGACAAAACAGGATTTTAAGCATTTTTTACAGGAACTGTCAATGGAACAGGTATAAAAAGATATCTCCAAATTGAAAAATCAAAACAAAAGGTTTTTTTTTATTTTTTTATATTTTTATGTGTGTAAAAATGAATGAATGAAATATTGAATCAATGAATCATACAGAGGATTCATAGAATAATTTAGATTGGAGGNGTTATGATAAACAGCAAATTAAATGGTGAATATCAAAGAGGGTCCAAAATATGTCCTTTGTCAAAATATTTGAAATTGTTTTCACAACAAATAATTTGATGTAATATTTTTTTAATTTTCAGATTTTTCGTCTTGAAATTTGCAAGATAATATTTTCTGTTTGAAAAGTAAAAAGGACAAAACAGGATTTTAAGCATTTTTTACAGGAACTGTCAATGGAACAGGTATAAAAAGATATCTCCAAATTGAAAAATCAAAACAAAAGGTTTTTTTTTATTTTTTTATATTTTTATGTGTGTAAAAATGAATGAATGAAATATTGAATCAATGAATCATACAGAGGATTCATAGAATAATTTAGATTGGAGGGGATCCCTGGAGGTCACCTTATCCAATCCACTGCTCAAAGCAGGGCCAGCTTCAAAGGTAAACCAGGTTATACAGTCATATCCAGCTGAGTTTTGGACATTTGCAATGATGGAAATATTCATGGACATATGCTAAATATTAAGAACGCTTTCTTTGAGGAAAAAAAAAATCATTAACTGAAAACAAAATCTTCACACAAATGACTCATCTGAAAAAAGCTGAAGTGGGTAGCACGAGCATTTAAAGACCAGGATGGGAGAGTGTCTAATAAATTAGGTATAGTGATGGTTGGCAAAGCCTATATATGGTGAAGCAGGTTTAGTATCACAGTGCACAACCCTGTATTGTTTCTCAGTTGTGAATCACATAGGAAAGAATATGGATGCTTGTCTGTATTAATTTGAATAGTCTCTTAGGTTAAAATTTTATTTTTTGTTTTGTTTTGGTTTTGATTTTTTTTTCCCATGTGGGGCTGCTTTCGAATGTGGGGGTATATATACATTAATTCACAAACTAGTAGCCTGTGGAAGGTTTTTCTGTGTCCTCAGTGGGCTTTGGATGCCATTCTGCATAAAGATTCATGATACTCTATTGCTGCAAAGTAAGAATTTTAAAAAGGGAAGTAATGACAGTGAGTCAATGGTATAGCAACTGGTATCGGTTTTGCTAATGGGTAATTTCTAGTTAGGAGTGCTGGCAATCATATATTAATGCGCATATTTCTGGATTATGTAGAAACACAGATCCATATTTTAGTATTTCTCACACAAAGATGTGTTTCTTCAGAAGAAACAAAGATCCAGGTCATCAGCTGGTTTAAATCAATGTTTTGTTTTTGCTTATTTTCCTAAAATTGATTTTTATGTCATTTTTAGGTCTTAGATTCAGCATTTTCCAATCCATAATTTACCTTTAAATGAATATAAAGTCAACCATAGTTTTACAAACAGTATTATTTCCCTGCCACGAAGTGATGCATTTCCATATCTATTATTAATGCCTTGGTTGCTACTGTCTCTTTTAAATTACTGTGTGTATTATGCCTGTAGCATGTGTTTGTGTGCATTATCTTCACATGCCTCATCTTGTTCTCCTGCTCTGATCTGAGTGGGGAATTATATTTAAATTCAAGACAGCAGCTTCTGAGTTATTAACAACTCTGTCACAAGAATTTGAATCTGCTATCCCATCATGGTGGGAAGACAATGTTTGTCTCACTATACCATGTATTTGGGTACCAGATATGATCTTTATCAGTTGTTCAACCCAAACTAACTAGGCTCAAGTGAGTAACTCTATTCCTTTACCGACAGTTTCTTTTAGACTTACAGGAATCAACAGCAATTGGTTGGATAGAAAGAGGCATACAAATATAATGCAGAATTCCTGTCATGGTTAGATAATGCAGCAGAGATGCACTTACATGCATAGAGATGCTAACCCTCTAAAATTGTTCCTGCTCATCACGGTACCTGTTTCACCACATGAAATGTTACTTTTGTGAGAGGCCATAATAACTTTCATGTGCAAGGGTATTAGTTTAGGCAGCCAAGACACCATTTCTAATCACAATATTTGGCTGCATTGTCATAACTGCAGCCTGTTCTAAAGAGTTGCATGAATAAGTGAATATTTGCTTTCATAGCCAAAGTGAAAAATATGTATGGTGGGAGTGAGTCATAAAGAACCAAATTGTGGCTTTTCACACTAAAAATAAAGGAAGTTTTATGCTAAGTTAAACATCCTGTTTGTTCTGTAACAGCGTTTTTATTTTCAGGCACTTGAAAGAAAAGAAAAGCATATATACATCCACTTATACAAAACTGCCTCAATTCAGTAAGCCAGTACTGGAGCAGCCAACCCAGATGCAAGAAACCCACACCTAGTGTTTCCTTCTACCTTGAGGAGCTCAAACTCACACTTTTGATCCCATGAGGATGCCTTAAAGAAACTATGCCTCACCAAATCTCACTCAAGTGCTTCATTTCACACAGAATCACAGAACGGCTGAGGTTGGAAGAGACCTCTGGAGGCCTCTGGTCCAACCCACCTGCTCAAGCAGGGCCATTTAGAGCATATTTGAGACCATAATATAAAACATGGGAAATCTGCAACTTGCTGGAAAATCCTCTCCCTCCAGTTTTCATACTAAGATCTTCTCTGTTGCTACTAAGTAATGACCTGAAGTGACTTGTTTTGATTGCGTTTAACTAGTATTTCCCACCTATTAATGTAATTTGAATCAATACAGCACACCATTATAAAATTGACAAATCCATTCAATAGAACAGTCTATAAGATTCCAATAAAAGTTCTATATAAAAGCCTCTCTTTTGTGACCTTTCACAAACTTTTATAAAACACTGTTGCTGTTAAGTGCTCATTCCAACGATATGGCTGCTTTGGGGCTTTATTCGTACTTTGCCCTGAAATGTAATTGCAACAACTGGGGATGGGGCAGCAGTAGTATATCCTGCAGTACACTTCATTCTCTCCCACCCTACTCATCGTATGGTGAGCTATAAGTGTGGTACAAGAAGAGCTTACACATCCCTCCAACACACTAGGAGTTTCTCAAAGCTGTGGAATGGGTAACTTATTGTGCTAAATATAATTAATTTTGCACTGCTTGATTTGTTGAAAGCAGACAATATGAAATGAATCTGGGACACAGATTCTATTTTCCCACTTAAAACAACACTGTATTAATAAAATTTTGCATAAAGGCTGAAAATGTAAAACCACCTTAAAAGGCAACCTTAGGATCTGGTTTTGTTCTGAAAATATACTTAATGAAAATGGCTCACTACTAGACAAGTAGATTTTCTCCTGGTATCTGCTAAAACATTTGTAACGCCTATAATGAGCAATTGGGAGTGGTGGTTGAGCTTTATGTACCTCTATTACCATTGCAGGGCGAGTTGGACTGTCTTGGTGCTTGGCACATTGCCAAAATTAGCGTTAAGTTATAGTCAGTTACATTTTCCATATATACAGTTAAGGACACAACTTGGACAGCTAAGAGAATTTATTAGTGATTAAGTATGAAAAAGAAAGGGAAAAAAGAAGGGAATGAAAGGTTTTATGTTACCAACATCTTGGTTCAAAGCAGTTTCAGCCACTTACACAGATCGGACTGGGCAACACCATTCCATTCCTCCAGATGTAGCACAGAAAGATAGCACAGCAGAAGGGAGGTTGTTCAGTGCACACTCAGGTGCTGAGGGCTTGAGATGTGGGGGATTTTAGGCACCCCATTCTGAAGGAAAGCATTGTGTTAATTTCCCAGCTACCAGCTAGGTGCATAAATGCTGCTGCAGATGCTGGCCAGGTGCCTCTTCTAACAAGACGTAACATCTCTCCAACAGTTCTTACATCGTTTTCATTAGTGGAGAAGATACATAATTCTGTTTGCCTTTGTATTTTTTATTGTCATACAGGTACAAAATTCTTACACTGCGGAAAGGAAGATTAAAGAAATAGACCCTGAATTGTAGTATTGCAACTCACCATTTATTGCTAAGACCTAGGATTCTTACAGGTTCAGTATGCCCAGCTGCAGTGTGTGCAGGCTGGAATAAATGGCAGAATTAGTCCCACATTTTCAGGTTTTCCTGTTTCTGCAATACACACCATGCAGACCGTCTGCCCTTCCTTTATAGATTGATCTAGCATATGTTTTACTGACAATAACAAAGAAAAAACATAGCAGTTGTGGACAGTGGAACAAGCCTACAGAAGAGTGAAATAATCCTTATTTTAGAGGATGGTGCCTTTTTGCAATAGTCTCTATTGTCTCATTTTACATTCTGTGGATTATAAAATAAGTATGTGAAAAATTCTCAGAACAGTGACATGTAGTACATGTTCAGGATTTTTCTTGTTCTGTTAAGATCCTGATCAGTCTTTAATATGGGTGAAAGGTTATAAGAGAGGTGCAAAGAGATGTTCACTGGAGATACATACTGGTTATCACACTAAGGAGTAGTTGATAATCTGTATATTTTTTTCCAGGCTACATATGCCTATAATTCCATAATTGCAAAACTTAAAAATGTTTCTTGAGATTCCTATACCTGAGTAAAACATTATGTTCTTAGTCCTGCTTCTTTTGAACAACATTGATCCTACCTTTGAAAGCATGTAGTTGTAAGAACAATCTTCATGCTATTCTAAAAAAAAAAGGCACCAGGCAATCCTTTCTATGAGATTAATGAATATATTCATACACTCTTGAACTTTTATTCCCATATATGAATAAATTATGGACCTAACCACAAAGACACTCAACTTTGGGTAAATCTAGTTTTCACTAACACCATCTACATTTTTGAAATGTACTGGATAGCTGGCAGCTATCTAAATGATTTTTTCTTAATTTGTTCAAGAAATTCTACAACTGAGGTTGACCACAGAAGTCTTACGATAGCAATGAAAAGATTAGACAACACGTTCTTTGTCTCATAATAGCTACCAAGATCAGTAACTACTCCGCAAGATCAAACACAGTAACAGTGAAACTTGTCATACATTTGTGAAGCTCCCTTTATTGCTTCAAGAGTGGTTTCCTTTTTCCTTCCAAAAGCCTAGAAGACGGCAGAAAGTATGTATTGCCAAATAAGTAGTGATAAGTCACAATATGAGAAACGCGCAACAGCCTGGGGGTCTGGAGCCCTGTATTTAGCCTGAAAAAATAAAAATGCCCTATCTCCTTTATATATCTCCTGTCTTCAGTCTTGATAATTATTTCAAGGTTAAAGTTGTGATTTCAAACCCTACAGATATCTAGGAACATGGCATTTCTTCTCCTGATAATTGCTAATTTTTTTGTTCGTTGTAAAAGGGTATTTATTTTGAGACATCTATCTCAATGCAATATCATTAGAGAGAGAGGGGTAGTTTTGAATTCCACAGTGTGCCAATGCTATTAATCCACCTCATTGGATGAATCACAGAATCACAGAATGGCTGAGGTCAGAAGGCACCTCTGGAGGTCACCTGCTCCAACCCCGTGCTCAAGCAGGGACACCCAGAGCAGGCTGCCCAAGACCATGTCCAGGCGGCTTCTGATGATCTCCAAGGAGGAGACTCCACAGCCTCTCTGGGCAGACTGTGCCAGTGCTCTGCCACCCGCACAGCACAGAAGTGCTTCCTGGTGTTCAGAGGGAGCCTCCTGTGTTCCAGTTTGTGCCCATGGCCTCTTGTCCTGGCACAGTGGGCACCACTGAAAGGAGCCTGGCTCCCTTCTCTCAGCACCCTCCCTTCAGGTATTTATAGACATTGATGAGATCCACCTGAGCCTCCTCTTCTCCAGGCTGAGCAGTCCCAGCTCTCTCAGCCTCTCCTCGTAGGAGAGGTGCTCCAGTCCCTTCACCATCTTTTTGGTCCTCCATTGGACTCTCTCCAGTACATCCAGGTCTCTCTCGTACTGGTGTCCCAGAACTGGACCCAGCACTCCAGGTGTGGCCTCACCAGTGCTGAGCAGAGGGGAAGGATCACCTCCCTTGACCTGATGGCAACCCTCCTCCTAATGCAGCCCAGGATGCCATTAGCCTTCTTTGCAGCTGGGGCACATTGCCTTTTACCTGGTCTAGCTTTACTAATCACAGAATCACAGAATCACAAGGTTGGAAAGGACCTTCAAGATCATCTAGTCCAACTGTCATCCTATCACCAATACTACCCACTAAGCTACTAAACCATATCTTGTAGCACCTTGTCCAGGCGCCTCTTAAAAACCGCAAGGGTCAGTGACTCCACCACCTCCCTGGTCAGGCCGTTCCAGTGCTTGACCACTCTCTGAGAGAAAAAGTTTTTCCTGATCTCTAATCTAAATCTCCCCGTGCGCAACTTGCGGCCGTTACCTCGAGTCCTATCATTAGATATCTGGAAGAAGAGGCCGACCCCCTCCTCATCACAACCTCCCTTCAGGAAGTTGTAGAGTGCAATGAGGTCTCCCCNGCTGGCCACACTGTTTCTGATACAGGCCAGGATGCCATTGGCCTTCTTGGCCACCTGAGCACACTGCCGGCTCATGTTCAGCCCAGCATTGATCAACACTCCCAGGTCCCTTTCCTCATTGCTGTCTTCTAGCCACTCAGCCCCAAGCCTATAGCGTTGCATGGGGTTATTGTGGCCAAAGTGCAGGACCTGGCACTTGGCCTTGTTAAACCTCATCCCATTCGTCTCAGCCCAGCAGTCCAGCCTATCCAGATCCCTCTGAAGGGCCACCCGACCCTTAGGCAGATCGATAAAAACTACTTACATCTTCCCTTCTCTAAGATTATACTGGGGTAGTAAGGTGAGGTAAGGCAAACACTTCACCCCCCACACCTTCTCTTTCTTTTTCTCATTGAAAATATAATGGTTGAATGCACAGAAAGACAGCACAAGGAAGTATTGAGAAGGACACACAGGGGAAACTGATTTTTTGGTTGTGTCCTAAATTTTTCTGACATTTTTTCTGAGATGGTACAAGGTGTTGAAATAGAAAACAAGGGCTAATCTAGGAGTAAATATAAGCCTGTATCAGTTCTGTGGCACCCTTTTCCTATTTCCCCAACTTAATGTTATGCTCCTGCTTTAAAATGAGGGAGAAGTACAGAAGGCAGAGCATAGACTTCTCATGAGGGAAACCTAGATTTAATTAAGTCCTATATGAGTCCTAGTCTCTACTTTGAGTGAAATAGCTTTTCACATCATTATACTGTTGTGCAAGAATTTGCAGGGGTAGATTGTAATGATCAGGACTGCCAGCAGCCGTGGGGACTGGTCCGGACCAGGTAGGTGAATAGATAATTTATAGAAGGGAAGAATGAAACAGGCAAGGATTGGCTTTATTCTCCGAGACAGCAGCTCCCGAGCTTTTGGACCGCGGAGCGCTGTCAACCCCTCTGAACGTCCATTGCCGAGCCGCGAAGTTTCAGCTGGAGGCAGGCGAAGGCGAGACGCGAGCAGGGCGCGGCGGGCTGCAGAGAGCGAGCCGCGAGCTGCGGCCCAGGGGCTGCCTCACGGCTCCCTGGGGCCGACGGTAGCCTTTCCGTGCTTAATTCTCCTCACGGAACGAAAGACGGGGAGATCGCTGAGCGGGGAGATGCCCGATTGCCGCAAGTGCTTCGTTTAGCAGAGCTGATCAAAGCCAGTCTGTTTTCTCTTCAGCCTGTCTTTAAGAAGCCGGTGTTCGTGGCCGGGAGGGGGTAGGTCCGGACCTCGGGAGGGTCTCGGCAAGAAGCGGCCTCCCATGGCCGCTCGGGAGGGCGGCGGGGGGAAG
>VXAL01015292.1:17582-30405 GCA_013399475.1 Chauna torquata
GCCCGGGCGGCGGGGGCGGCAGGGGGGCCGGGAGGCGCGGAGGGCGCGCGGGGCCGTCGCCGCGTGTCGCTGGCTGCTCCGGAGCGAGCTGCGTTCGCGGCCGCACGGGGCTCGCAGCCGGGCTCTGGGAAGGCATTCACCGCTACCGGGCGGCGCTGGGCGCATCCGGCTCCTTCTCCTTCGTTACGCGGCCGTGGCAGAGCAAGCCGAAAGTAACTTCGGGTCTTCAGGAGGGGCAGCTGGGGAGGTGCCCGGCTGAAGTACGGGAGCGGAGGCCACGTCCCCGCTGCCGGGGACGGCGCCGGGAAGGTGGTCGGCCCGCGGGGCTGGTGGCGGCGTCCGGAGGCCGTCCCCTGCCCTGCGTGCCGTTACTGATGCAGCAGCTAACGCATCGTCGGGACGTGCGATTTTTCAGCTTAGACCCCTAAGTAGACTCTGCCCGCTTCGTGCTAAGTTCTTCTGAACTAACGCAAAGAATACACAAAACTTTCAGCTGTTTGACTTGAAAAGAGTTTTCAGCCTTCCAGGGTTCAAATACATAACAAATACTGTGCACCGGCTCAACAATGTGATGGGTCATTAGTGAAGAAAAGCCTCAGATTAAAATTTGGATTTTTTGCCCCTCAGAGGACATAGTAATTATTCTCTCTCGTAGTCTTTCCCCCTCTTTCTAAAAAGCAAAATGCATGAGGCTAGAAAACATAGAAGGACTTGGAATGGGAATTACACCAAAATTTGATTACCTTGCAAAAAACTCTTGGGTCACTTTTTTGATGAGTGGAGTCTCATAGTTTCGCTCCACAATAACACTAAGTCCGAGTAGACTTTGAGGAGGATATTTTGAAAACCTTAAGGAAAGTTGGGGTGGCTGTTATTACAATGATGCGAACCGATCTATAATTTCTGTCTTGTCATTTCTTTGGAAAAATAATTGATGAGGAATAGTGGAATTCATGACAGGTTTAGTGGACTTGCCTTAGCTCACAGGGTTGTGAAATTTTGGTCACACTCCATTTGTGGGAGGTGAATATATTGAGGAAATATATATCAAAAATATTATAAAGCACTGTAGGTTTGGCTGTCGTGCTTCAGCTGAATATACCCCATGCAGCAATCCTATATTGCAAGTTTTTCTATATTGCTCATATTGAGGTGTATTTTGGAAGTTGAGGGGTTGGTCATGATCCCAAATGAAAATCCAGTCAGTATCTGATCATTTTGGTTATGGGACTAATCTTGTTCTTTCATATTGCCCTGCTTGGAAAATTGAATATATTTGCTGACACAATGAAATACTTTTTGAACATGCTTTTAGGAATTTAGAGATCTACAAATGTTTTGGAGGTGTATGATCTGCAGTCTTTAAGATTGCTCCTCATGGAGTTGCAGCCTCGCTGTCTCTTTAGTGAGATAGTACCAGCATTAAATAATCAATTGATTACAAAATTGATACATGTGTTTCTTAAGCCTCCTTCCCTACTGAGGGGCTTTAAATTTTTGTAAATGTTCTCGACTTTTCAGTGCATACTGCCTATGTGAGACAACAGACATTATTAGAGTTTTATGCTGGTGAGGTACCTGACTCTAAGATGTAGTTTTTATGATGTAGGCATGATGGACTGCATTTTACCTAGCCATTTTGTAAGGAGCTTTCAGATGCAGTTCAATAAAAAGAGGGCATGGTAGCAGTAACTCTGCACTCTCTACAATTGTCTCAGGTTTGATAACTTGCATAATAGGATAGGTATGTCAGAAACTGTCAAGATGGAAGACAGAATGAGGGAGAGTTTCCCCTTTTGAAGGGTAATGCAAGAACGTTTATTTCAATATGGACATGAAACAGAGAACTTTCCTATTCCTCTTTTAGTACTCATTGCAGTTTTGGATGAAGTTGTCATTTGGAACGTTGTTATCCACACTAATATCAAAAGTTAATACCGCAGTAGTTGCCCCCAAGTACTATGCGATCTTAAAAGATGATACAAAGAAGTTCTAGTGAAATCAATCTAAATGACAGTGAAAGCAGTGAAATGACAGCCTACTGAAGCACTACAGATGGTGTTAAAAGAGGGTTTGGAGAAGGAATAGAAATTGAATGGTTAAAAACGTTCATTATTTGTAAAGTGATAAAAATCTCGTAATACAGAGAAGTCTGCTTATGTACTGCAGCTTTCTGTCGGGTTCCTGATTTTGCATACTGTTTTGATCTTTATAGTAATTGCAGCAGGAAACCATTGAGACTGGGTAGTATGTGGGAAAAATGGTTTTTAACTGCTTTTGAATTCTGTATCGCAAAGATAGACATTAGACAATTTGCAGAATAATTCTAGTTTTGTGCATCTTTTGCCTTCACAGTATAACCAAGAAACAACAATGAAAGCTGAAAAAATTTGGATCATTCCGACTCTTCCTATTTAACCTCAAAGGACTTGTCTACGCACAAAACTTGTGCCATGAACTGTGGAGGTATATAATGCATCACAGTAATTCTCCTAGTACTGGGCTAGTTACATACACGTAAAAGGACTTTGTACTGGCGTAGTTCATCACTCCCATTAAGGAGAACAAAAACAAGGATTATGCTAGTCTGTGCATGCGGGTAAGAAATAAAACTCTCTGTCTAGCAAAAAATAGGTGTTTACATGACCTTTGATCTGTGTACATTGTGTGAAGTTTTAGTATTTGAGAACAATTCTGTGGTGAAGAAGTTTAGAGACAGAACGAATAAATCTAGCCAAAAAAACCCTCTCCTGCATTCTTCTTGCTCAAATATGTAATAAAATCTCCTTGAAAGTTTTTTTTTTCCTTCATTTTACTGTGTTTTTAGCTTTGTCTGAAAATTTAAGTTGAATTACTGAATCATGGAGCACAAACAGTGAGTAAGGCTAATAATGGTCATATTTCCTAGGTAAAAAGTTTTCTGGTTCGGGATGTCTACCTCTGGAGGGTAGATAATAAGGAAGCATGAGCTTGAGCAAGCAGCGGTTCCAGTCAGTTTGGAGATATTGTTGATTTCTTAATTAAGGGCCTTTTAGTCTTTTTTTTTTCTTTTTTTGTCATGCAAAACTTTGACTTGGAGCTGTCATCTTCTGAGAGGGTATTGCAGGACAGGTACAAGAAATGTGGCTGCATTGAGTTGCATAGGTTAGTCTTTCCTTTAATGTTGAATGCTTATAAAAAGACAGTCTGAAAATGTATAATTAAAAATACTTCTCTCTTAATTTTCTTTTATAACAAGGTTTTCTATTACTTTTCTTTTTTTAACAAGATAGTATCAAGAATTAATTAGCTGCTAAGATCTCAGCAGTGCCACAAAATGCATCTTGCACCAACTGAACAAAAGAATGTGTTTATAGTTAGCACTTGAATTGGAGTTTGGCAAGATCTTCTCTTTAAACTAGAAAACGTGCAGATGCAATTTCATATTATTTACTAGTGTGTTGTGTTCCTTTTATTATTTTAAATAGACTGTATGAACCTGCCAAATATTCAACTTACCTTGTTTCTTTGCAACTAAACTATTTATGTAATATACGTAGTGGCTAAAATTACTATTTAACTGGAAGTTCCTCTAAAATAGGAAATAATAAAGTACATATAGCTTAATGGGAAATCAAATAGAGGTAGATCACCATTTTAAAATGCTTATTTCTCTTTTTTTTTTGAAACAGCATGGTATTGTCACATTAGGCACAAGCAATGTCTTACTCATGGCACTGAGGAACAATGGAGGCACTCTGAGTAATACGGCCAGCAAGGGCTTGCCACATGACTCTTGCTCACTTTGGACACAATGCCTTGCTGGGAGGAACTGCAAGCACTCTGGAGGACAGGATCATCTGCAGTTTGAAATGATTTGGAAAAGTCATAGAATAGGTAAATAAGTAAGAATAAGTATAAAGTACTATACTAAGTAGAAGTAATGTGTACAGAAGAGAAGAAAATGCTAGGTGAAGTAGCAAAAGATCTATAGCTTGCAGTGCTAAACATGAAAAACAGCATAATGCTGTTGTGGCAAAACCAAGGGTTGTATCAGGATACAAAACCAAAAACATTGTGTAATACTTCCATTCTTCTTAGCACTGATGAGGCATCAGCTGGAAGGCTGTGTCCTCTTTAGGATACATCTGGAAAGACCTGGACCAGCTGGAGACAATGTGGAGGAACACAATGGAAAAGCAATAATAATCTTGGGGGCTGGGGGGATTGGAAGAATTTGGTCTGTTTAGTGTAGAGAAGGGAAGAGATAGCAGTTCTCAAAAGTTTAAGAAATTGGTTACAAGATGAAGGTAATCCATTATTTTCTGTGTCCATAGAGATACGACAAAGAGATTTCATTGTATGTTAGGAAAGCTGACTAATGGCAAAGATGGTTGGGGTTGGTTTAAGTTTGCCTGGACATTTGGTAGAAACTGCCACTAAAAGATTTTAAAACAGGTTTAACAAGCATTTGTCAGAAATGGATTGAATTTAGTTGAAACTGCCTTGGATCTTTCAATTCGTCCAGGCATTATTTTGCAAATGGAATCTGTTTTCACATTTTACCATGCTCCTGTCATTACTAGAGAGGAAATAAAGTTTCTACTTAGTTTAGTTTTACCTCCTTCTTTTCTGTTGTGGAACTTTGTAAGTGCTTAATTAAATACACTTTTTTTTTTTTTTTTTGCTTTACAGATCCTCTACAATTTTTTACTTACATGTCCCATTCCAGTTTTAGCAGCGTATCGTTGTCTGTCTCTTTTCCCTTCAGATTTCTCATTTATTCTATATTATCTTCGGATCTCTTTAACAACTACCGTTCCATACTGGGTAATATGTTTTCCAGCTTTGCCTTGCAAACACCTTTCAGTTCTGTGAATGTCCTATCTCACCCACTTTACTTTAGCGTTGCCAGCATCCTTGTGCTTCATTCTTTCACTTGTTTTTTGTCTTTTTTTGTCTTTTTTTTTTTAGCGTGTGCAAGGTGTTGTCTCTTTCTCTTTGTCCTCTATGTTACTTCTAAAATAGCAGTTTAAGATCCTTACAAAGTACAGTTTGATGGAAAGATTATGAAATAAATGAATACAGTAACTTTAGGCAGCCTCCACTTTAAGAGTGATTTTTGGTATATCTAAGGAAACAAGGTGTATGCTGTCACTCTATATGGTCTGTTAGTGCCTGTCCTCCAGAAGCTTTTGAACATACTGTCCAATTTCAACCAGATTCGACAGATGGGTAGGAGTCTCAAAGATGTTAAGTTCTTCCAAGTTTCCTGAAAATTGGCAGCTAGGTAGGGGGAAGAAAGACCCAAATTATTTCAACTGTAAGAACGGAGTTATAAGTAGCCCTTTACATATTCTGTAGGGTAGCAGCCAGCTGACTTTGAATCCACTGCCCTTTTGGTTAGCCAGCCAACATGTGTAAAGCTCCAAACCTGTCCTAGCATGTTCACATGCCCAGGAGGGCATACCAAAAGCAGCCGTGTTGGTTAGGCTCTGTGACACTGGGAGGAACTGGGTTTCTGTGAGGGAATGTTGCACAAAAATCCATGGAAAACCAGACTATTAATTCTAATGGTTATGGGAACTGCTGACTTTTTTGGCTGTAAAATGTTTGTAGTGGCTTTTCTCTGTTCTTTGCAACATCAGCGAGCCCATCATATATTCAATAGTAACCATTTCTAATACTAAAACGATTTTTCATTCATCCATAATTCCTGGCTTATAGAATAGAATCATAGAATCACAGAATCATTTAGGTTGGAAAAGACCTCTAAGATTATCTAGTCCAACTGTTAACCTAGCACTGCCAAGTCTACCGCTAAACCATGTCCCTAAGCACCACATCTACATGTCTTTTGAATACCTCTAAAGATGGTGACTCAACTACTTCCCCAGGCAGCCTGTTCCAATACTTCACAACCCTTTCAGTGAAGAAATTTTTCCTAATATCCAATCTAAACCTCCCCTGGTGCAACTTGAGGCCATTTCCTCTTGTCTTATCGCTTGTTGCTTGGGAGAAGAGACCAGCCCCCACCCCGCAACAGCCTTCTTCGAGGTAGTTGTATAAAGCGATAAGTTCTCCCCTGAGCCTCCTTTTCTCCAGGCTAAACAACCCCAGCTCCCTCAGTCGCTCCTCATAAGACTTGTCCTCCAGACCCCTCACTATCTTCATTGCCCTTCTTTGGGCACACTCCAGCACCTCGATGTCCTTCTTGTAGTGAGGGGCCCAAAACTGAACACAGTATTCGAGGCGTGATCTAACCAGAGCCGAGTACAGGGGGACAGTCACTTCCCTAGTCCTGCTGGCCACACTATTTCTGATACAAGCCAGGATGCTGTTGGCCTTCTTGGCCACCTGAGCACGCTGCTGGTTCATATCCAGCCAGCTATCGACCAGAACCCCGAGGTCCCTTCCTGCCAGGCAGCCTTCCAGCCACTCTTCCCCCAGCCTGTAGCGTTGCATGGGGTGGTTGTGCCCCAAGTGCAGGACCCTCCACTTAGCCCTGAACCTCATATCATTGGCCTTGGCCCATCGGTCCAGCCTGTCCAGATCCCTCTGTAGAGCCTTTCTACCCTCGAGCAGATCCACACTCCCACCCAACTTGTTGTCATCTGCAAACTTAGAGAGGGTGCACTCGATCCCCTTCATCCAGGTCATTGATAAAGATATTGAAGAGAACTGGCCCCAGTACTGAGCCCTGGGGGACACCACTAGTGACCGGCCTCCAACTGGATTTAACTCCACTCACCATGACTCTTTGGGCCTGGCCACCCAATGGGTTTTAAACCCGGTGAAGCATATGCCCATCCAAGCCACGAGCAGCCAGCTTCTCCAGGAGAATGCTGCGGGAAACAGTGTCAAAAGCCTTCCTGAAGTCTAAGTAGACCACATCCACAGCCTTCCCCTTATCTACTGAGTGTGTCATCTTGTCATAGAAGGAGATCAGGTTAGTCAAGCAGGACCTGCCTTTCATAAACGCAAGCTGACTGGGCCTGATCACCTGGTTGTCCCGTATGTGCCGCGTGATGGCACTCAAGATGATCTGCTCCATGAGCTTCCCTGGCAGTGAAGTTGGACTGACAGGCCTGTAGTTCCCTGGATCCTCCTTCCAGACTTTCTTCTAGATGGGTGTCACATTTGCTAGCTGCCAGGCAACTGGGACCTCCCCAATAGCCAGGACAGCTGATAAATGATGAAAAGTGTCTTGGTGAGCACTTCTGCCACCTCCCTCAGTACCCTCGGGTGGATCCTGTCTGGCCCCATAGACTTATGTACATCTTAAGATGTGTAGCAGGTCACTGACCATTTCCTCGTGGACTATGAGGGCTTCATTCTGCTCCCCAACCCTATCCACCAGCTCAGGGGGCTGGGTACCCAGAGAAGAACTGGTCTTGCTGCTAAAGACTGAGGCAAATAGGGCATTAAGTACCTCAGCCTTTTCCTCACCTGTCATCACTATGTTTTCCCCCACATCCAATGGATGGAGATTCTCCTTACACCTCCTTTTCTTGTTTATGTATTTATAAAAGCATTTTTTATTGTCGTTAATGGCAGTAGCCAGGTTGAGCTCCAGTTGGGCTTTGGTCCTTCTGATTTTCTCCCTGCACAGCCTCAAGACATCTTTATAGTCCTCCTGAGTGGCCTGCCCCTTCTTCCAGAGGTCATAAACTCTCCTTTTCTTCCTGAGCTCTCTGTTCAGCCAGGCCGGTCTTCCACACCAGCTCATCTTTCGGCTCATGGGACGTCCTGCTCCTGCACCTTTAAGATTTCGTTCTTGAAGAGTGTCCAGCCTTCCTGGACTCCTTTGCCCTTCAGGACTGCCTCCCGAGGGACTCCGCCAACCAACCTCCTGAACAGGTCAAAGTCTGCCCCTCAGAACTCCAAGGTGGAGATCTTCATATCTTCATTTTTTATGGAGAACCTATTATATCCTTCAAAATTTGGCTGGATCAGTTCCACAGATTCATTAGGACCTTGACCCGTTAATCTTTTATGCATTTGGGTGGTAGATACCAGGGAAGTCTGAGGAGGCAAGGTAGACCAAAAATGATATTGTTGGTACTTTGAGCTAGAAGCTTGACTGTGTGTCCTAAAGAAATTCTTAGACTTTTTTGTTGCAGTGGATGATATGCAGGCTGGTAACCACAGATTCTCGTGCAATGTTTAACAGCTTAAGGAAATGCTTTAAGTTTCTAAGAATTAAAGCTTTCAAGTAGAGACAGTTTTTTTTTTTTTAACTAAGATTTATTTGTCTGTTTATCTGTTGTGTAATACCAAACTTTTTCTGAAATTCTGATGTTTGTATTTCTGAGTATTAAAATGAAAGGTACTGATGGTAATGAACTTGATAAGTATAAGGTAGCTCTGAAACAACTGATTCAGATTTAAGTTACTGGGCAAACAAAGCTAGGAAAGGAAAAGAATGTAAGAATTCTAGTGTTGAAATAAAAACTCCAACTGTCCTACTGTTCATCTGACTGGCAAGGTTGTGGTGTTGGTATTTTTTTGTTTGTTTGCTTTGATTTTTTTTTTTTTTTTTTTGAGATGCTTATGATTCTTTCTGGGAGCTGATAAGGAAGTGGAGTTTGTATCTAATTCACAGTCTGGTTGAATTGAGTTAATTTGTTCCTGCTGAATGCATGTTTTTTAATGCTGTTGAGACAATTATGCTGTTTTGAGACTGTCAGCATGCCTAAAGCGCTTTTTCCTTTTCTACTATTTTTTGAAACTAAAGAAACAACTAAATTTATCCTTATTGAATGTGAACCTCATTGCAAGTGAAAGGAAATAAAATAAGTTTGTCACAGGCTGGTTTTTTTGTTTGTTTGTTTTTCTGAAATTTCTGTAGCCATTTCTGAATGTTTAACTATTAATGTGTTTATTATTATAAAATAGTATTTTGAATTTCGTGACAATAATGGAACTGGCTTAATTATCGGTAAGTAAAAAGATAAACAGTACTTAACTAAATGGTTTGACAGAATGCAAGATAATGTGCTCTAATTTTAAAATAAAAGAGAATAAGTGAATTAAACAAGAATATTTTGCATATATCTTGATCAATAATACTTGATCTAATTTTTTGTTTCTTCATTACTCTGTTTTTAAAAAATGTAGATCAAAAGTGTCTACATTTCTAATGCTCAGAATAGGAGATGTGATTTGTATGAACATATGTGGCAATTATGCCAAAACTAAATTTCTTCAGTTCTGTTGTTACCATGGTAACCAATATTCACTGTATTTCACTTAGACATATACAACAGAATGGAAAATGCTAGGTTTAAGGTTTAATAATCTTTTCAAAAATACTGTGCTATGGTACATGATATTTTAATTATGGGTAAGGGGACGAATCAAATAGCTAACATGCTTAGTAGCTTGAACATTGGTAGTAATCATTTTTAAAACATGTTCGGATGATTCTTCTGGTAATGGAATTTCAGATGCTTACTTCTAACAACTGAATTGAATTATTTTTTTGCTTGAGCGGAGAGATTGTTCCTACTATGGTCAGATCTCTTTGGCCTTCCAAGAATAAGGAAGAGATTAATAATTCTCCTATTGTTTCATTTCTAGTCTTAGAATGTGTGAGGAGGGACATGGAAATAAGAAATTAGGTAGCACCTTTAGTCAAAGGTAGTTACATTTTGTGTGAGTTTCTGTCACAGAATGTGAGAAGCTCTTAAGGCATTTATTTTCTTGATACTGCTGGGTAGGAGTATAATTCCTCTTTTCTGATTCAGATCAGAGAGGTGGAACTCAAGAATATGTAGAGAAAGACAGAGTTCAGCATTCAGAACTGTGGCACAAAGCACCTGGATTTAATACCCTTACCTGTTACAGTTTTCCAGTGTCCTTGTTTTTCATCCTATTTAGTTGTCTGTTTTTTATTTTAGAGTTCATATTTACACTGAGGACTTTGGGAGAAGAATAGGGATTAAGTTTGCTTAAGTTGCAGACTATCTAGCTGGAATGAACCCCAAGAACAGGGGCATACTGGACAAAAATTTAAATGGATTTTGATACAGAACTATTTTGGGTATTTATATGGTAGTGGTAAGATCTCAGCTATAGTATATTTAGTTTTGGACACCAGCAGAAGTTTGTGAGAGTACATTATTTGGTCTTATGTCCCTTCTTAGAGCTTATAGTGGCTAGTATAATGGACTAGTTCTTCTATAAGGGTCTCATTTCTGTGAAAGGAATAAAATACAGCAAAGAACCTAAGGAATTATTCCTATCTTGCATTGATTTTAATCTTTAAAATAATTCTGATTTTTTTTAGAGTTGGTAGTTTATATTAGCCTGCCTGTAGGATTCTGCATGGACTTGTTTTCAAGCGGGAGACCTGGCTATAACTGTGATCATTTTAGCGCTACAAACTGCTATTTAAACAATACTGTGTACTATATTGAAATATCCACGTGAATTATAGCTTGAGGAAATAATCTGAGGGATATTAATCCCTTTTTACATATTTTGAAGTAAACCTGGGCTGCATTTCAGTGATTAAAATGCACTGCATCACTTGAGGACAGGCAGAAATTGTGTAAGAAGTCCTGGGACCCTAATACCAGATGATAAAATGCTGTAGTTGCTCCAAGCTAGCACTTGGAGGTCAGGGAATGATAGAATAAAATGAAGATTTTTCACAGAATGTTAGCTGCTTTAAACTATATATTAGTTCATAATTTTTATTTATGCTAACTGCGTTTTGGGGAAGGAGGAAAAATTCCAGTACAAATGGCACGGTCACAGTGAAGCAGGAATCAGCAAGAACACTTTAAACAAAAGTTCTCATGTAATTTGGCCATATCTATTAGATTTATGAGGTAGATAATCTCAATATGCACATAGTTTGCTTAATAATGAATGAAAGTGTTGTTGAAGAGGTAAGTATGGGAGTTGATGAGAGAAAAGTTCATATGGAATAGGCTATTTATGAAGTGTATTTATGAATATCCCCAGACTCTGCCTGGGGAGTGGTTTTTATGATGAGTGATAGTAGTAGTAACTTATGTTACATGGACAGTAATTCAAATGTCTGGATTCTAATCTCTTTCATAGAAAAATATTTATCAGCAGTTTTACTTCTAAAAAAATCATTAGTTCCTCATCTTTCTATTTGAGATGTTGGCATTAAACATTTGTTTGTAGCAGCTGACAAACTATTTGTTTTAAAGTAAGGTACCAAGAAAATAATTAAAATGTATATTTAATTTAGCTTTATTTGCATCTAATATTTCTGATATGTATATACTTAATAAATATATAAACATACCTGATGAAACATTCACAATGCTTTTTTTTCTCCCTCGTTCTTCATGAAGTAGCATACGATGGCTTTTAAAAAGTGTACTCTAGTAATACGACTTAATATAGTGGTTATCTTTGTCAGAGTGAGAAAGTCAGTTTGAATGCTGTAAAATTTTTTGTGCAGCATAATGCTGTCTGGAGGTCAGAGGTACATACTACAGAATTATAGTGCTAACTCACTGGAATTTGACTTACTGGTCTGGGTAGGATAGTATCAAAGAAATTTGTTTATCTGTATTTTGATAACTACAGCTGAGAACATAAATAGTCTAGTATTTATATATATTGAGGCTAAGATTTTCAGAAGATACTAAATGAACTAAGTGCTGACTAATTTTTTTTCCAGGCCTCAGACTGACACGATACTTTTCTCATCAGTTGTGGATTTGTCCAATGTATTTTTTTTCAGTGGATTGTTGTGTACAGTGGAATGAGTCTTTTGTGTTGTGTGTAACATGAATGATTTT
This sequence comes from Chauna torquata, assembly GCA_013399475.1. Lineage (NCBI taxonomy): Eukaryota > Metazoa > Chordata > Aves > Anseriformes > Anhimidae > Chauna > Chauna torquata. The sequence continues at coordinate 29,351 of VXAL01015292.1, forward strand.
GCATCAGGCAAATGATGTTCTCACCTTGTTCTTAACGTGTGCTCATATATCAGATAATAGTCTGTTTGTATCTTGTTCCTCATGCATTACTGGTTTTATGAGCAATGGTGAACTGAAACTTTCATAAGCTTTTTTTTCTGGATATCATCCTTTTTCTTCTCTTTCATCTTTGTTCTAAAGCTATTATGTCTGTCGATACCTATTTTTTTTTTGACTTTCTGAGAGTTTAAGATTCATTTGTACTTCTTGTTGGAGCTAGTACGGTCCATCTGGTCTGACTGTTAGGATAAGCCAGTAGGAGACTAGAGTATTGCTTTGCAGGGTCCAAGAAGCTGACATCCTGTCACATACATAGTTAAAAATTCTTGCTTGCCAAGTTGGCCTATTTCTTTAAACAACATTGAGGCTCACCATTGGCAATAATTGTTTCAGGAAACAGAAAAAGCTACCAAACTCAAAAAAAAAAAAAAAAAAAGGGTTTGGGCAAATGAAGAATCAACATGGATGAATGGCTTATATAATACATCTTCCATATATTTCCTGATATGAGTGGCATGGCTGAAAATGTGGTGTCTTGAAACTGTTGAATGTATTGTGAGCTTTATTTAATTTTTTAAAATCTATTCCACAGCTTTAGTTTGAAAGGTTTAGTTGGTATTGTTCAGTTATAAGTCAAGTCAATTAATTTGTTACAGTAACACAGAACAATACTACTGTCTGCACTGAAGTGCATGGACGTTCATGTTGATGATCAGCCATGGACTCGGCATTTCTTTTGGCTGCCTTGGTATGCTTATATTCTTCTAACATGTCTTTGGAACAGACTTGAGTATGAATTTGGAGGATCAGTAAACTGAGGCATGGAGAGTGTGAAGAGCATATGTTGGTCTTGCTCTTCCATTTCAGAGAATTTGGAATAAATGTATCTCTATTTTTAGTAGCTCTACTTACAAGAATATGGAATGCTAAAATCCATGATCCACGTGATATTTGTTGCCAGTATTTTATGTTTATGACTACAGTAATACAGGTTTAGTTTTGTTTTCTTTTACTAG
>VXAL01015293.1:0-37078 GCA_013399475.1 Chauna torquata
TTAATTGTGTTTACTCTGACAGGCAGGGGAATTTCCCTGATGCAAAACAGGGCCTAGAAGAATGAGGAAAAATGTCATCACAGGCAAAGAGCATATAGTCTGGAGTAGCTAGTTACTTTTGGTAGGCTGCTGTTGTATCATCCAAGAAGGAATCCAACCCCCTTGTTCATGATGAAGCTCAGATGTTGGCCTCCGTCCATTTGTGGTACTCTAACGCTGGAAATGGGATGATAATGTCATAATTTTCAAGCAGTTCTTTTAATCAGTCGCTAATAAACAGCAGAATAAAAGAGTAGATGTTGGAATACTTGTCAGGTATTTTTAGTCTCAAAGGTACTAACAGCAGAATAGTGTCAATATCTCAAACATCAAATGCAGTTCAAATTAATGTAAGTCATCAGTAAAGGCTACATTTGGAGGAAACAGGTTGCTACCAATGATTGCTTCAGCTAACTGTTGTGATTTTAGAAGAGACAATAGCATCAGGTTAACATCTCAGGTAGCATTTGTGAATTTGTGTGCTGTTAAATACCAAAGCCTGTCATTCTGCTCCTTCATAGAAGAGAGAAGTGTCTGAAAAATGTCACTGCAAGTCAGTTTAACCTACCTGGGACTAAACCCACAAATCTGTCTTCCTCATAACTGTTTCTTTATTCCGTAATGTTACTGGTAGGAAAGAGCAGAGCTGCTATTACTTAGACCTGCATTTACATATCTTTACGTGTTTGTATTGCTTTGGAGAACATTTTCACCACAAATTTCCTCTGCTTGTAATGATCAGGCTTTGGGTGATTACAGCACAAGTATAGTGCTCCTGTATTATCAATGCATGTTTTTAAATGTCACTGAATTCTAATGTTTTTTGGCCTTGAAGGTCCATTCAGATAGGAAGTGTGGAATAAGCGGATATTAAGGCCCTTTTATACATAACATATTACCCTGAGACTTTTGCCACTCCCATGAAGTAGTCAATTATTTTAATTCATATACTGTTTAATGGCATTTGATGCTGTGTCATGCTTTTGTTCTTCAGTCTACTGTAAATTAGTTCCCACCAGGAAAAGTCAAAATGCCCATGTTGTCTGTGAGTCAGAGAGATCACTGAGGGTAAAGGAGCACTGGTTTGTCTTCACATTGCTGGAAGCACTGGCCTTTATAAAACTTCCCTTGTGTTATTAATGTGCTAGTCTGCTGGCAGTCTACTAAGAGGAAAGAGGCTTTGGAGGCACCACCCACAGCTTTACCATGTTAAAGATTACCCCGTAAACATCAAACCTGAAATGGATTTCAATGCAGATCAGAGATTAAGCAGGGGAGTGCTATTTTGCATCTGAATAGACTGACAGCAGCACAAAAAAAGCGGGAGAGCTTAGTGTTAGCCTCTTGGGTTTGAAGCACAAATGTAACATCTAAGAGGAAAATATGAACGGTTGCCAGTAGCACCGGTTCAGCTAAGTCACATGGTGCCGTTGTTTTTGTGGAAACATTCTTAAGTGTTATTTTATTTTAAACACAGATATTTGAATAACTTGTAAAGCCTTGAAATTTATTTAGCTACTCTGGGCTTATCAGAATTCATTACAAGATATTTCTTTTTGGCCCAGGAAATGTCTTTCCTTTTTTTAAGAGGGAAGATAAAAACATACCAGCCCTCAGTATTCTAAACATGGAATTAGGGTCAGATAAGTGACGGCTGAAATCATCCCCTATCTGAGACACTGGAATGACAAGATGTTCTTCAGGCTTTAAGAAGGCCACAGCATCCTGTGGCAACTGAATAGCTGTGAGGTTGAGGGGGGTTTTTTGTTTTTTTTTTTTTTCCCTTCAGAAGAACTTAGACAAAAGTTGTCATATGCAGAAAGAACAGCTGTTCCATATATCTTTCAAATCTACAAAACATTTGCATTAAATCACAAATGAACTTCCAAGAAATAACTTCAGAAAAGCCTGAATTCATCCCTTTCAGGATATGCAATCTAATCAGCACCCAGGGAAAGGAGGAATGGATTAGAAATAGCAGGCTCTGTTTATTTTTGTCTGGGAACTATGGAATGCACATTTATGGCTTTGTTTGAGAGCTCAGAAGTTAAAAATACGGTCTATAATTCAGTATTATTGCATCTGTACTCCCCAAAGAACTTACATTACCAAAAGAACCATTCAGAAAGAAACTGGTCAAAGCCAGAACTTCAAACCTCAGTTCTGTTCATCTGTGTTTCTGGGAGCTGAGACATTTCACCTGCAAAATTTCAGGTATGAACCAACTGGCACTGCTTCAGTTCTGAATCATATTTTCTGGTTCAGATTTAGGTGCCTCTAATATCCTTCAGTAAAAATGGACTTTGTGAGATTTCTGCTGTCTTAAGCAGAAGACTCAGAAATCCACTGTAAAACTGAAACCCCACTTTAAACTTTGAATACGCCTGACTGGTGCCTAAGCCAAACTGCACAGCCCATTTTTGAAGTTGTCCTAATATGAAACTTCAGTTAGCTGAACTACTAGTAATGGGACTGGTTGATAAGCATGCCTCAACTAGCATTTTGACCTGTCCAAAGAAACCAAGTGTGCTAAATAGTTTTCTCTTCCCTGGTGTGAAGGGAGAGAGGGAATGCACCCAATTGTTTGGAGATCCTAGTAATTTTGGTGGTGAAGTCCTAAAGGAAGAGCCTGCATTGACACCTCCATGCTGGTGTGGCCAAAGGATGAGGTTGGAGGCAGTCTGCACAGCTACCTGCAGAGCACCAGCTCTAGGGACCTCATTGGTATGTCCTGGGAGAAAATACTGAGCATACCCTGCACTTGTGAGCATACTCAAGTACACCCTCTCTGGCCGTGGAGATCTGATGCCCTGTGGATGGCCCTTTGTCTCCACATATCTCATTGCCTTACATGCCCACAGCGGTGGTGGAGAGGCACAATAACCTGGAGTCTTTCCTGGATGAGTTGTGATGTTGCCTGCCGCAAGGGTGGGTGGCTTTTGTAGGCAGTCAGGTTTCCTAATAAGAAAATGTAATCACAAGATGCCAGTTCTTAGGCTGGATCTGGGATATTCTTTGTCAAGGAGTAGAAACGTAGCTGCTCATATAAATACCCATACATTGTCCTGACGAAAAAAAAAAGGCACAGTTTCCCATTGAGTACACGAGCTCTGTGGCTCATGTCCTGTCCTTGAGCCCACATAAGAACAGATCTTCCCAGTCCGAAGACACCTTGACCTTTTTCACCTTCCTGCACTTTTTATTCCTTTTCTTCCATTAGTTGCATTCAGGCTCCCTCTCTGTTACTACTTGTCCCTGTCTCTTTGCCCCTCAGATGGTACTTTCCATTGTTTTTTTCTACACTGTTTGCTGCCACCACCCTTTCCTCATGAATTTCCATGTCCCCATTCTAGCTCTGTTTCTAATCCAACCCAAAGCCCACAGTCCTTTCCCAAGGTTTCCCAGAAAATCTTGCCCATTTGCCCTCACTGTCACATGGTCCCCTCTGCCAGTGCTCTCCCCTACTTCAGGGTTGGGTAGGGAGGAAATATCATCCTCTCCTCACCTTCTCAGCCTCTGTGTGTTCCCTGCCCTTCTCCTTTGAGGGAACGAACGAAATACTAGTTCATGCTACCAGAGAGGAAATAGAATTTTGCTTGCCATGTTTATGAGTGGCATTTCAGAGGTATAGATGTCTTAACCAGGTTTGCCATGGGGCAACGGGAAAGCGGGCAGGACAGCAAATGGCAGAGCTTTTGCAACAGCCCCACTGCCTGCTATTAGTGCCAGAGCCTGGGCTGCCTGTTGCTCCACCAGGGTGGGGACAAGGAGTGAAACCAGGAAGCTCTGCCTCAAGGGCTTCAAGAATTGCTCCTCCACGCTCTGCTTCCTTCTCCCCTTTCTCTGCCAGCAGAGGCAGAGCCCTGGCCCAGTGGTTTCAGATCGGCTCAATTCCTGCCTGACAAGCTGCCTCTACCCCGGCCCATCACACCACACATGGGCCATATGGAAGGAAAGTACTCCCAAGCACAAATGGAAAGAAGAGAAGATAGCTCTTGAGTAGACTTCTGGTTTGGGAAAATTAGTGAACTGTACTAGTCATGTGGTGGATCAGGACAAAGAACTTTTAAATGGCAAACCTTTGTAACTAGGACCAAAGTCACCTACCAAAGAGATCACCTTAAGCTGGCTGACTACTCCTGACCTGCTGACTCCTTCCAATAGCAGCGGCCTCTTCCCACACAATTCACCAGTGGAAAGTGTATAATTTTTGTATGTCTCATGCGAAAAAAGTAGCTTTTATTTTGTTTTCAGAAAATTAGCCGAGACTAAAATCAGACTTAAAATGGAAAATATCCCACAAATTAGATTAGATATACATTTTACTGGCAAACTCTTGAACGCTGCTTTTATGTTTTTAAAAAATTCTCTGAAGATAATGTTCAGTCCAAGGGTGGCTGAAACAAACGATGGGAAAAGTCTGATCAGATGTTGTTGGCCCACCAATCACCATGAAACATGAGTCGTCTTTATCACTGTAAAGAGCATTCTGGGGAGACTAACAATTGGACATGGATGCCATTCATCCATGCGCATGGAGCCAGCACCAGCCCAATGCGCCGTACGAATTCCACATAATCCCTCTTCTGTAAGCTTCAGGGATATATAGGCTTTGTCCAGACTGTAGAAAGCCAAGAATTTTACCCATGGGAAGTAAAATGAAAACAATTCAAGACAAACTGTGAGGAAAATGTCACTGATAAAGGATTGCAGGAGCATGTTTGGAGAATGCCCCTAATTCATTGAGCACTGGGGAGCTGAAATATCAGTACGGGAAAGAGCCGGACTACTTAACAAATGTTGGGTCTGAGCCTTCAAACAATTACTTGTGTGAGTGATTATCAGCAGAAGTAATTCCATGAAACTCATGTATAAATATTTGCAAAAAATACCCGAAACTGTTCTTCAGTCATCAAAGGGAAGTATGTTCCCAGTACCATCTGAGGACAGTGTACAGGCAGTCTGGGTAGGTATTTTTTTAGTTTGTTTTGTTTAAAAGGTATTTTAAAATGTGATGCTTCGGCAACAGAAAGGGAATAATAGAAGAAAGGCAGAGTGTAGGAAAGGGTTCACGTTCAGAGAAATCTTTCATATAAATTTGCTGCTAATTGCTTCCTTCTTCTTAAGACACCAAATGATGCCATTGATCATTTGCAAGTGCTGAGGACAGCACAAGGATGGTTAAATGCATCAGTATAAAAACATTCTTAATGAGACAGAAAGCAGGGTAAATCTTGACCAGCAAATTTCCCTACTTCGTAATTTAAAGGAATATTGACCTTAGCACTAATTTTACATTTTTTTTTACCTTAAAATTTGAAGAAAAGTTTAAAATCATATAATCATAGAGAGCTGAGAGTTGCTGTCATTTATGCATTTCAGTGGTCCTTAATATAACAGTTAAAATCCCAACCAGGAAAAGGATGGTCTAGTTTTCCTTACTGTTTCACAATATCATGCTGTGAAAGTTTATTGGGACCATCACGCATTCACAATGTTAAAAATGTTCATAATAACAAAGACAGATTTAGTCCAAAAGTGTTCATGCAAATATTTTAATTCATGTTTTGTCGAGCTGCTTTAAACAGCCAACCCTTGTTGTAAGAATATGCTAATATGTAATTAAACTGCACTCACGTCATGCCATATGGTACATTTGAAACATAAAACACTGTTCTATTATTTGGGGAGGGTCGTTTGAAAAGGAAAGGAAAAGAAAAAGAGAAAGCCCAGGGGAAAAGACAGTTTGTCTGTCATTCCACACTTTATAAACCAGCTTTAGCATTAGGCACTGTTATTCTGTATGAGATTCAACAGTTCTTGGGTTAGTGGATCTTATTATTTTATTAAAGAGAATAGCATGTGCTGAGGTGCAGCAAAGACTCTGTTGTGTGGTTGCTTGTTTGTTTGTTTTCTTTAAATTAGCCTTAACTAAATTCATAGAGAAATACTTTACTATGAAGCCATGAGCAGGTAAGCATGTACACATGGGGGAAGTAAGCTTTGGAACCAGTGGGAGTTTTGCCATTGGCTTCTGTGAGAGCAGACCCTGGTGCTCTGCCATTTTCCAATCTGATATTAACATGCAAGTCAGGATGGGTGAGAGGGAGAGATAAAGAGAGAATGCTGGATTCAAAAAGAGAGTTTGGCAGTTAGGTGCTTAATTACAAAGCGGCATGTGGACAGTGTTTAAGCAGGACTGCAGACACAGGCAAAAATGATGAATCTCTTGTTTTAATTATACTTGATCATTTGATTGTGTGGTCATTATTGGAAATGACCCGGTGTTTCATCTGGGAACTTCAGAGTATGCTGTGAGGAGCTGCTGAAGTGTAAGACATTAGCTTCTTACTAGTAAATGTTTGTATTTGAATGTGCTTGACAGGTCACAAGCGAAATGAGTGATGGGCTCAACCTAACCTTTGCCAGATGATCACCTACATTAAAAAAACCTGCATAATTTATTAAATTCATCCAAATATATTTCTCAGTAGGGCATTCATTGTCTGGTTTTCTTTTTAGCAATAACAATCAATGATGCTACCATCTGATGGCTATTCCAATAGACATATCTGAAATTAGTCAGCCAGTGTTTTCGACATAGCTCCCAGAACTGAAGGCCCCAGATTCTCAGTGTCTGACCTTATTTTAGTGTCTGGCCTTCCACCTCAATGCTCCTCAGGATTTGAATATAGGTGCCCCCAAAATCCAACCCACTTTGAATTTGGTTGGTACCTGCAGGGAGGCAAAATACTCAGCAGTGTTCTGCTCAGTGATGTGGTGAAAAACAAGCACTTCTTGAAGTGAACACTTCAAGGCCAGATTGTGGCAAGAAGCCTGAACTGCTATATAGAGAATTTTATTTTTCAGAGCTGGCAAGCAGTAGACTTTCAATGCAGGGTTATTGCACTCAGAAATATGTTTCTGGCCTCATGGGAAGAAATACACTGAGTTAAATTCTGCTGCAGCATGGAAGGGTTGAAAGGTTTCTTTCACATGATGTAACCTCTCAGGAAATCCAACCTGACAAACAAAATAAAAATGTCCTCTCCCCTCCTTCATCGACAAGAAAATAACCACCTTGTTAACCAGCTGAGAGTGTCACATGTTTTACCTCAGTTCTCCAAAGTACTTGCTTATCTTAAAGCACGTTAAAACCCATTCTTGTTCTGCAAGGCAAGAAAATAGGGTGTGCCCCTTAAAACCTTTAAAGCCATCATGTCACTTGACAAACCAGTGCTAGTGAAAAACTGTTGTTGGCACATGACTGCCTTAGGACATTTTGGAATATGGATCTGCCAGTGGCCAGAGAGGACCAACGGGCAGAGGGCTGTTTGCTCGTGGCTAGCTCTATCTTTCATACACACCCAGGTTAGACTCTTGACCCCACTGAAATCGGGACTATTTTTCATTTACTTGAACATAGCCAAGCCTTCACCCATAGACTTTAAGGATAACAGTCATCTTGTTTGATGGTCAGTTGTGGAAACTCGTCCAGAAATCCCTGTGTTATACTCAGAATTTCTGTCTGAACTAGACTATGTATACTTTAGGAAGATATCCAATCTTGATTTAACGGTTTGAAATGAAGAATTCATTGCATACCTATTAAAGTTATTCCAATGGCTAAATATTCTCACTCTTAAAAGACTGAATCTTGCTTCCCTTCTTAATTTGTATGTATTCAGCTTCCAGATGTTAAATATTGCTATGTTTGACAGTCTGAAGAACTCACTTCTATTAAAGTACTTCTACCCATTAATGGATAGCATACTAACCAGCTCTTAATATTTTCTTTAATAAACTAAGGAGAGTTAAGCTTACAAAACTTTCAACAAAAGAAAAATTTTATTATCCAGCCATAATAGAAAAGTATTTTAAAATGTAAAAAAAAAAAAATATGAATGGCAAAACTGGATCAGATTTGAACACAATCATGCCAAAATACTTGTATTTTAACATGTGCATTAATATAACTGTATTATATATTTAAATAGGAACACTGCATTGTCCTGATGATAATAAGACACAGTACTTCACTATTGTCTGAAGAATTATAGTACAGTTTTCAAAATGTAATAAAATAAAGATAGACAAGAAATTCATGATAAAACATAGGACAGTTGTCCAAGGAAGACAGAATTTGTAGACTTCTGGCCCAAAGAAACAAATGATCTTTTAAAAAAAAAGAAAAAAAAAAGGAGGATTTGAACAAGAAGAGAGAATGAAGAGTCTGGCAGAAGGAAGAAGAAGGTATTCCCTGCACTGGAGAATGTGTCAGAATGCTTGTCCTAAAATGAGAAAGATAAAACAAGTCTTGGTAAGGTCCTTTTCTGCTCATGGGTACTGGAACAAGAGAAATCAAGGAAAGAAGAGTGTAAGCTAAAACATGACTAAAGATACACGTAGGGGCTCTGTAAATGAGAGTGAGGAGTTTGAGGTGGACTTGGAAAATAGAAGGAAGACAATTGACAACAGAAAGAAGGAAACATTTGGCTGGTGTGGGATCCCAGAAGAAGATGATTGCTTTCACTTTAATATTTTAAAAAGAATAGAGAAAAGCAAGAAGGAAAAGACTAATGCTGGGTTAGTAAGGCTGAACACAAAATTAGCCAAGACAGGAGAGAGTGGAAACTGGGAAGTTTGGGGAGCTATTAGTAAGAAAGGAAGATGTTAGAGTAAGCAAGGCTTTTTAAGACATGTAACAATCATAAGAGAGAGGTGATCTTGGGCGAGAGGTAATATCTAGAGTCAGAGATCATCCACACAGACAGTTATAGCTAAAGCCTCAATGGAACCAGCCATTGGTACCAACTCTAAGCATGCTTACCTCCTCAGGGAAAGGGGAATGGGAAAATAAGGACTGATCATCGGAGATAACAAAAGCACAATAAGAGAAAATGCAGGAAAGATGGGTGCTGTTGAAGTTAGCAAGTGGAAGGGGGAAGGTTGACAAGAAAAAAATGAGGAAGCCTAAAAAATCCCCATTATATGGGGAATAAAGGTCTTGGATAAGACGGCTTCCTTGCAGAAAAGTGGATTATGATGTGGTTTGGAGGGGATTTAGAGGATGGAAAATGTATGTCATCGGAATCCTGAGGGTAAATATATTTTTGTTGACTTTACTATTGCCAACATTTTAGCCAGAAAAACTTTTGCACAGGCAAAGGAAGTTTAGCTATCCCTTTTCTCCACAACACTCTTTACTGTTTCACTGTCTAAAATGGAAGTCTATTATGAAACAAGATCTCAGTGAAAAGACATAGCTACAAGACATTATTCCTTATCCTGCCAAGATTTCTGGCAAGTCCTGGCTCTGGGGTAGTAAGGATAGTAATTCTTACTTTTCCTTCAGGGTGGTAAAAGGCTTTGAAAGCTTCCAAAAACCCAACGAAAGACCATAAGCAGGAGAAAATGAATCTATTTAGGGATGAATTGGTTTAATTATCCTACAGATTACGTTACCAAACAATCTCATCTGTACAAATGCTATGACCTACCAATATGGATTAAATGAATAACAGCAGGTAAAGAAGTTTGTGATGTTCTCACAAATGCATGATGTTTACAAATTATTAGACAGATCCATAGACAAGCTACTTATTCAATAAGAACAGTAAAAAGTCTTGATCTGGATGTAACTTGAAGTAATAAACCTTAGAAATTTGTTGGGAGGGCTGGAAGTCTGTGCTTTCGCCATGTACTTTTAACAGATTCCCAGCCTGTTGTCATGATTTACCTTTTAAGAAAGCACCAGACACTTATCAAGTATGGCAAACGAGTTATCAAAGAGAAGTCATTTCAGTGAATCTTTGCTATAAGTTCTAGTATAGATCTCTTCCCTGCCTTCTAACTGTGAAGTAAGCGCTGTTAATTTGTAACAGTCTTATGTGCATGTCACAGTAGTTTTCATTTATTGTTACCTGAAACAGATTTGGAAGGAGTGAATTAAGTTATCTTCAAAGAAGTCTGATTGAAATGTGACAGAAGTGCAAGATTTTGAAGTTTATTGCGCTACAAATAGTTTTCTGGATTTGAAGGATATCCTTCTAGCACTGTATTGTTTGGAAAGTTGGGTCACAGTTTGGGATTTGGATAAACTTGTATGAATAGCTTACTTCTGTTTTGGTCTTCCATTGCATCCGCATATGTCACCTTGATTTCAGCTTAGTACAGAAACACAGGTCAGTGGGAACATGTTGCTATTAGCAGTCTGTGGAAGTCTAAGGCTGGATCTCACTGAGCGCAGCTGGTGAAACATTGCCATTTGCCTCTCCCACTGTAGCGCCTGTGCTCTAAACTTCAAAGAGAGAAGCAATTTCAGTTCTAGAGATCCCTTACATCAGATCTTATTATTTAAGGGGAGAGGGTCAGTTCCCAGTTATTCAAGCACTTTTGAAAAATGTAAAGTGTAAATCTATTCTTAAACACTTTCAAATTCTCTTTGTAAGCTATTAAAAAAAGTCATTCATGTGTCATTGACTGTGAAGTCAAACCCAATCGAAAAACTCTGTATCTGTCCAGGTGCTTTTAGTGAAATGCGATGACACAAACTGTTCTTTGGAGTAGACTCTTTGGGCTTGAGAGCCTTTAGGCTATCATAAAAGTCCCAACCAATGCAGGAATGTCCTCTGCAAAGGGTTAATAAATGCTTTGTCTGGTCTAGTTTTCAGTTGATCAAGCAATGACAGTCCTACAGCTTCCCCTGAGAAATTTTTTCACATAACATCAATTCCACTGTAAGTCATTTCTGTTTCTCATTCTGTTGCCCTATAAAACTTTCTGGGGGGCAAGGGAAAAATAATCAAAATGAATGAGTAAGGCTTGCGTCACATGTAATTAGAAATATTTTTGCCCTTGGAATGCAAAGGCATGATGATAACTGGAGTCACTGGCGAGTCCTACCTAAAAAGTGGTGGCATCATATCACCTTATTTCAGTACAAATTGAACAAAACGTGCAATTACGTCTTAAACAAAAACGTGGTGCTAGACATCAAATGCATGTAGCTGAAGCAACATATGAACACATGGCATCTTTGCTAACTAATTTGCTCTTAATTGTCAGCACATTTAGTACTGGCATTTTTAGATACGTTTTTGGTTCATTCTCTGACAAATGACTCTACCCTAATTGTTTCTCCAAGCAATTTATTGCACAGCTGGGAGACCAAGTTGCAGAATTGCACACATACTATGTTGTATTGAATTCATTTCTTGAAAATGTTTAAAATTCCATGAGGTAGTCAAGAATTATTTTAATTGCAATGTCTGCAATGAAAGTATGGAATTAATTAAATGTCTTGCAGGGCAGGTAAAGTACTGCCTTCAGAACCTATTGCTTAGGAATGTTTCAACATTGCAATATTGTAATAATGTAAATCAAGATATCTTTTAATAATGGGGATAACTGTGACATTTCAGAGGGTCTTTTAAAAGCATATTTTTATTTAAAAGGTGAACATCTGCTAAGGTAGCAAACTCATCTGTATGCTAAAGAATTATCTTTCTGAGGATCTTTCCATTATGAAATACCTGTCATGATTCTCTTGTACAAATCTGTTATATCTCACAAATCTTTCTCTCATGTCTCTCCTAAGGGACACTTATCTTCCCTGATGAGAGATAAATGTTCATAATTAAAAAAAAAAAAAGTTTTAATCTTAAGCAGACCAAAGTCTAAAAGCTTAGTAAGGAATATTATCTGGAACAGTAAAAACAGAGATAGATATTTAGAAAATGGGATGCCTCCTGTATGTTGGATTAGCTTTCAAGAAGTGCTGATGTCACATTATAAGTTGGGAACAAATTGCTAAAAAGTTCTTCTCTCTTAGCTCATGCATCACAGCATCACACCACTCTGATGTGTCAAATCACATCAAGTGTGATCAGTCAAATCACCAGACATCATGAAGTGTTTAGTGACTTTTTTTTTTTTTCCAGGGGAGAATGATCTCATAGTTTTCCAACTTTACACTGGAAGCAAGATCTTCAGATGTCCAGGAAAAAGTGGTTGCATGAAGTTGGAATATATTTTAAGTCTGAAGCGGGTGAATTCCTGCCAAATTCTTCAAGGCTTTGTTTTCTAAAGAATTATTTTAAGAACCTTTTGTCATTGTAAAATCATTTTTATAATTGAAAGTACTACATGCTTTTAGTAGTCCATAAAATGTTAAGTACCATGCGTTACTGCAGAGGCTTAACATCATCTGTATATCTTTGAATGCAGCACTACAGTGAGCCCCTTGAAATGTTGGCCTCGTTTAGAAGACCTATCTTGCAAGCTGTAATTTTTGTGTAAGGGTTATGGTAAGCACAGAGACTTGGCCATAATAGAAGGAATTCACCTGGCCATGTTTGACCTTGGCAGCTGAGAGGACCTAGACTTATGAAATGCTTGGGCTGGAAACCCCAGCTACTGCCAGCATAAGCCAAGGCCCTTTGTAAGACCAGTGGCAAACACAAGGTCGCAAAAGTTGGTGTTGGAGTTTGAAAGCTCTTTATGGCTTCACAGCAGGACTGGGATGATGGGTGGGAAAAAGCAGAGTGGCTGAGGGACTCAGCCATGATTGCACATTCTGGTTGAAGGCAACATTACAAAACAAATCGGCAAGAATTTTGAGTCCTATTTGTGCAAAGCCCCCCCAAAAAATGCTTTTTCAGAAAATACCATATACTCACATGAACCTAAATTCTGTGTGTAGTTTCCAAGACGGTGCATCATGTAAAGTGTGGATAAGCAAAAACCACGACAAATCAATTGTTTGCACATGCAACCCCTGATTGTATGCACATTCAGAGTAAAAATGTGGGCAAACTCTGCTCATTGTTTTTTAATTTGGTATCATATTCACTTACATAAAACTTCAACAAATCTTGCTGTAATCAATTAACTGTACTCTTTTAAGCTATTTACAGCTTTCTGAATATACTGTTTCTTCACTTTTTAGCCTATTCACAAAGTGGTAACTAGTATGTTTTTACATTTTGTTTCAATTTGACCCTTTTCCCTGTTTTTTGTTTTTTGTTTTTGTTTTTTTTTTACATAGGAAAAAAGCAACCCTCTTGATTTTAGCTATGAAGGGGTAGCAAAGAGCATTGTAATTTAATAGTGTAAATGCAGCCCAAGCTAAATTGGAATGGCTCTGTCAGCGTTACTGAGTGGTGTCTGTTTAACCTAGAGTTGAATTTCCATTGATTTCAATTGAAGAAGGGCCAAGGTCCTTAATGAAAAAGGAGTAAAACCAAATAGTTCTTAGCCAAACAGTGTTGTTGATGTTGTTTTTTTCCTTCATAAATTTACCAGCTGAAATCCTAAATCGTGTAGATTGGTTATCAGATTGTATTATCTGCTGATGTTCAGCCTCTGCTCGCTAAATCAACACCTCTGAACAGCAAGACTGCAACTGTCTATAAATCACAATTTAGTTAAAACTGCCTGTTTGTGACCTGCATGCTACAGGGGCAGGGGCAGCACCTGACCAAGTGGAAGGGGAAATGGAGGGGCCTGAGATGGTGATGGCATTGTATGACAGACTATACCCTATTAAGGAAGGACTAAATAGCCCTCCCCTCCCCAGTATTGCTCTTCTGTGCCAACAGAGAAGTTAAACCACCTGATACCATGTTTAGTTTAAGAGATTTTTAGAAATTACTTCAGCAGACAGAATGAAGGATTTGCTGCCCTCATAAAAATCGACCTTTTTTTCCAGCCATATCAGCTGGTCCAGTAAAAGACATAATCTGTTCCTACAAAACTAACCTTCCTGATCCTCAGTCCAGCACAGCTACCTTAATTAATAAAGGCATTCCTGTAGCTGGCAAGCAGATTTTAGTGGCAAGTGCATTATTGGCTTAGTTCATTTCAGCAGGATACAAGTGACAGCCAGCTTTATCACCCAAAAATTTAGTGTTGGCACTGAAATCTTCCACTGTTCTAGCATCCTGTCAGGAAAAATCCCACAATTTACACAAGTGACAGATTGAAAGGGGGAATATGAGTAACTAAGGGCTTTTGCTTGTAATGGGGAGTTGAGGGTAGGCAAAACATAGCTGATTTGTTCTGGCTTGCCCCTTGAAAAAAAAAAAAAACACCTCAGAGCAGTTGCATGTGACTGGTCATGTTAGGGCTGCCATGGGAGAGGACCAGCTTTTCTGTTACCTCCTCTATGACCAAAGCAGAGGTGGCAGAGCTTGAGACGGCTCCTGCTCAGCCAGCAGGACCACGCAGCCTTTCCTCTCCTCCCCACCAAAACACAGTCAGCTCCAGCCCAGCTAAGGAAGCTGCAGTTACTGTAGGGCCAGGACTTAACCCAGAGACCCTTAATAAATGTATTTTCTTCTGGAAATTAGAGTACAGTAGCTGGTATTTTAATTAACCTTTGCAAAGACATATTTATTCTGGTGTACCCAATAATTTCTTATCGCAAAGTTTTTTTCCACATGGAAACTTTAGACATTTCTATTTCCAGAAACAGGCTGGAAGGGATTCTGCTCCCACTTCTCTGTAGAAGTGTGACTTTATTTGTAACAATTAAAAATGCAGTTCCCCTTGGGGAAATGTCAGTGGTAATTATCACACTGATGATTCAGAGAACACATCCTTTTCCAACTGGCTCTTGATAAATTGCTGGTACTCATTTGACACTCTCAGTTCTCCTGTTTGATTAAATAATCATCAGGAAAATATCTACATCATCATTTCATAGTCAGATGTCAATCTCCTTTCACGCTGAAGTACATCACTCTTGCTGTTAAATATCACAACCACAACACTGTGTGAAAGCCAAAAGATATCTAAGAACTCACATGTGCAGCTTGTAGTCAGTGTCTGCCAGTAGTAACTAGAAGAGCTGTATGCCTACACCCACATCTGAATGAACACCACTTGGGTGGAAAGCGCAGAGAAAAAATGTTTGCCTTATGTTGGCAGCAGTACATACCAATAATGAAACCTTTCATGGAGCTGCTGGACTTCTCCTGACTCTTGCTCATCTCTGTCCATTTTGCTGTTCATTTGGTTTGCAGCTCACTCTGACCATGTTTATTATACCCTACATCATTGGGCCAGGGACCAGTCAATGGAAATATTTCCACTGACTTCAGTGTTTGCTGGATCAAACTTTTCATCCCTTAATGAAAATTAACCTCACTTCTCCCTATGGTGCCAAACTCTGTGCGCCTCACATCCATCTTCTCTCCTTGAAATCCTGCTCACGCAAGTCATTCCTCAGCTGATGTTCTCTGCCTTGCCCTTCGTTGCAGGCACTGTGCACAAATGCTAACACATACCAGTAAATACTAGCAGATATTAGCATATCTTGCGGTGGTAAATAACTGTAAACCTTGTTGTGTCTTTTCCTTTCCTTCATTCCCAACATGATTTCCAGTGTTGTCTAACTGAGACCAAAAGAGTCTCAGATTTTCTTGTTAAAACAATGGCTGTTGGAAAACAGTACTGCTTTACCCCAAATTTCATTCTTTTCGTAGCTGAACACAGTGCTGGTTTTCTCTTTCTTTCTCTCTTTTATTTCTGATTTCCCCTATTGGTAAAGACACAGCTCTCTCACAACATGTTAGAAATTCTCATATCCCAGACCAAAGTCTTCACAGTTGTGATTCGTGCATATTTTGTTTTTGTTTGTTTGTTTGTTTTTGTTTTCCTCAGTCACAGGCCTATTTGTATACTTTATTCACTCAGATGTGCAGTGAAGCATGCTGATAGTTTCCATATACTGCAATTATTTTCACTAGGTAAAGCCTCTTCTGCCAAGATTAGAACACAACATACTGGTTTCTTTTTTTTTCTTTTTTTCGTTTGTTTTCCTGATCCCTCCCAGTAAACAAACGTACTATCCCTTTAACCTCCATCAAGTAATAGTTTTTCATGGGGCAATGAATGGACCATCTTTTCAAAAGTGGTCCAGCAGCAGCAGTTCTGGGTTATGGACTTCTATGAATTCTTGATCCATTATATCTTCTGGGCTGTCTAGCCCCACACTTTCAAATCAGTCTGTAATTGAACAGAAGCTACCTATGCACTTGGCCAGACAAATCACGTGAGCAGATGTGAGGTGACCCAAACAAGGTACATTACATTACATTACATTACACTAGTGTTTGGTATCAGATTCTGTTGCCTGCTGTGTTAGATGCCACGTGGGCACTAATTAAAAAGGCAGTTCTCACTTCAAGGAGCTTCAGCACTACAATGGTGGAAGGAAACCAACCTATAGGAAGTGGGAACAACAGATGGCAAAGGAAGCATAAAACAGTGTTTGGAAGCTAAGAGAATTAAAGAACATTAGAGAAACAGCTTTGAAGTTGCAAAGTCAAATAACCGAAGTTAAGAAAAGGCAAAAATAAGGTTGACTTCACTCTGCATTTCCTTATGTGATTGTGCTGTTTTTTTTTCTCAGCAAAAATATTGTTATTCAGATAAGAGGTTATTGATCTAAAAAGCAGGTACTTACTATTTTATTTTCTCTGTATTGGCCACTGTGTGCTCTCTGGGTGCAGTTACTGTGCACCATTCAAACCTTTGCCATGGAGGCAGAATTCTTCATGGACTTTGCTATCATATTTCTCACTGCAGGATCAAATGTGTCCATTTCACAACACCTGCAGAGTCCTGCTGTGGTAACCCAGCAAAGGTGTCTCACCTAGCCAAGTTCTTTGTAGTCCTCCCCATGGCACCTTCCAACAAGTCTCTGGCACTTGCTGAGCTGATGGTAGAGATCTATCACACATATTAGGAAGACCCTAGCATGGCTTTTGCTAGCACCTGGACTAGATCACTGGACATGGAGCATGAGCTTGGCTCAGCCTACTGCTGAGGCAGGGGAACATTCTTGACCTTTGGAAAACATTCCTGGCACTGACATTATAGAAGACCATAGCAGATAGTACAAGATGGCTTTGGTGGAAGAGTGGAGTCAGTGTCTATGTGACAGAGGCTTGAGCAGTAAAAAGACCTACAACATGAAAAAGCCATCTGGGGTCAGCTCCATGCAAGAAGGATCTTTGTGAAATTTATAGCCAAATCCAAAGAAGGACTCTGCCTGTTGAAGAAAAAGTTAGGTGGAACCTAAGCAAGTATGTCCAAAACTGCAATTGTAAAAACCTCTTTGCAAAGCTGTCAACTTCTAAACTCCATATGTGCTTTTGTTTTTTATTGCAAACCTTCCCAGGTACCAATGTTGCATCTGCTGTCCTAGAACTGTCACAGGTCAGCAGCTCTGAAAAGTTTGTGACCTATCTGACTCCAAATCTAGAACAGGAACTGGAAATTGGCTGTCCCCACATTCTCCAAGAGGCTCAGGAAAGTGTTGTAGGTGCATTCTGCCATCACATATAGGATTTGGCTCCACCTAAAATGCAGCAGTTCGTTTCAAAATTTAGCTGAAAAAGAACTGCCTACTTTTGTACATATACACATGTATGTATGTATGTAGGTGCCTGTGCTCTACTTCACTCCTAATAGAATTTGTACCAACCATCTCACACTTCTCACACAAGTAACCTCATTCCAAAGCTGTGGAATATTCTGGGGTACATGGACATGGGTCACTGCCCAGAGAATAAGTCACAATTCAGTGGGTCAAAGACTGAGAACGCAAGAGAGATGATGGCTTTGTAGTCCAGTAAGTCTTAAAATACTCCTACCAAGCTCTTGAGAGCCATAATTTTTCAGAGGCTTGTATGATGGCAAGTTTGGGGAGCGTCTCAAAGGGATGGAAAAAGGCACATCCTCAAGCAAAAGCCACAAATGAATAAAGGCTGCCAGATTTCAAGATAGGGGAGAGATGACCTATGTTTTTCCAAATGAAAGGTCAACAGAAATTTTTAGCATGGGAAGAACACCATGTTTTTCTCCATACTCCTTCTTAGAAGCGGTAGTTTATTTTCTGCTTAAAAGTGTGTGTGTATATATTCACCATGAACTGTACACCCGGCGTAGAAAATTTCTGTGGTGTTTGGCAAAGTTGAAAGTTACTCAGAGAACTATATCATGGGAAACATCAGGCAACCACAATAATAGGGAGGGTTGTCATCCTTGCCTATAACAAAACATGTGGGTGGAGAGCATCATGCACTGGCAGATTTTCTGATTCACATCTGAAACCACATACTTCAGCAAGGAGCCAGTGAGAAAATGTAAGTTGGGGAAAGTAGAATATGTAGCAGTTATTTGCTCCTTAGGAAGTATGTATTACTGCTGCATGTAAGAAAATTTGACCCGTGGGCCAGCAACTTCACTTCCAAGAAAAGAACATTTTTCCTGTGCTTGAGCTGTGAGCTGGGACAAGGATCTCAGAAGTGGGAACAAATAATGTGGAATGGTTGGTTTCGCCCATTTGGTGTCCCTTACGCCTTTCTCTGCTAGTCCTGTGGCACACAACTGGATAAAGAGCCCTTGTACTAACTGGGAGGGAGCAGAGGAGGCTTTAGCACAGCTGCCTGCATGATGATGAAGCCCAGCTGAAATTCTAAATAAAAAGTATGCAGAGCTACATGATCAACCATTAAGTAAAATGCAGACAGTAGTGAAGAGGGGATGCACCTGCAAGGAGAGCTACTGCTTCCACCAGGCTGGTTTAAGGACGCAGGGTTGATCTGTCAAGGAGATGCTATAGCTGATGGTTATTTGTAAACTCTGAAGTCTGTTAGCTGCTCACAGTTTAGACAAAAACACGTTTTGGCTTTTATTGGCATACACAGAGATGGCGAGACATTGAGTTACGTGTAACAGAACGCTTCTCAATCCAATAGTGCAGGCAAGTATTACATTGCTCAAGAGTCTCCAGTCAGGACTGCATAATTTCCAGGTAATACCTTACTGAGGTTCCCCAGGTGGGAGTGCCACAATGTGAACGTAGTTACAGCAATCCTTTCTGGTTTAATTTGTCTTTTGGGGGAAATTTTGGGAACCACAAATGTTCTTCCTCAACACCTGAAACATGAAAGCTATATTTTATTGTATACACCAAAGCTATATATTAGCTTAAAAAGAGTTTTTCTGAACTTCTAGGTTTTTATGAATTCTGCTATTAAGGAAAAAAAAAATCAGTCTCTTCTACACATAGAAGATAGCAGAAAAGCTACATATACTCCATTTGGCAGCTGCTCTCAGAGACGTGCTATATCGACTCAGATGCACATGCAACGGTCTTTGAATAAGTAACATCTGTAATGTTATATTTACTCTGATTAAGAAATAGAAAGGCATTAGATCTCCTGAGCCCTTGAATGCTGTTCTGCAGTTATGTCACAACTGATCTTTATTGTTTCAGATGATTATTTATCTCATTTCCTCATGATTGTCTTAAGTTGGCTCCTTTATAAATTACGTCTTGCTATTAACAAGAGTCATTAATTACCCCTACAGAAGGCTTGTGTCTGCAGAGGGAGATGTTGCACTTATGAGTTCTGCTTTATCCAACTTTGTTTTAAATGATTTGCTGCTGCCATTTCTGTGCAAGCTCCAGGGGTGATCCAGAAGCTAGTGCTTTTATCAATAATACTTCAGAATTTGTTATGTGCAATGCTGAGGTTTGCAGACAGGCAATTAAAAGCAAACCATTTAAAATGCAAATGTTCTCAGAAATGAGAAGAAAGTTGTTCTAGACCCAACAATTTGGACTACAAACTCAATGCCTCTTCAAGAAATACGAATGAATATTGCACAGAACTCAATCTGATTAGGATGAAAAGATCATCACTAAATTCTGAAGTATGAATCTACGGGGAACAGCGTAAGAGTAGTTGCAATGCACATACTTCCTCACTACCATTTTAAAAATCCTGCCTCAAGTAGAATCCGACAGAACAGGTAGGTTTAGTATCATGTGCTTTGCACAAATGCCCTTTGCATACTAAAGCCACTGCACAAAAGGCAGCAGGAGCTCCAGAAGTACCCCAGGCCCCAGCAGTGAACCTGGTATTAAGCACTGGGACTCTCTCCGAGAGCACAGAGGAGCAGGCACACACGTGAGGATCCATCCCTTCCTGCAGAGGTGTTTGCATCCTGGGACAGGGCTGCTGCGCAGCTGTGTCTCCCTATTGGGGGCCAGCTGGATCACACCGTACATCTACCTGCATGTGAGGGTTTCCTTTAGAAAAACACTTAATAAAATAAAATTGTCAGTTCTGTACAGCCTAGTCTCTGAAGTTGTTTGGGATCCCTAGTTCCTAGTCCTCCCTAGGTCCTCTTTGCACTAGTGATTGGAGTCTGGCAGCAGCTGAATAAAATATTTCTGGGGTTAGGCAATTGCAGAACAGAGCTTTGCTTGGGGCCTTGGCTCTGCTAGAGTTGTCTGAACTACCTCTATTGGCCTACGTTGAAGCCTAGTGTGAGGGGCAGAAGGGATTGTAAAAATTCTAACACTGGAAATACTACAACATGAGAAAGAAGCGGTAGTATGCCCTTACCTGCAATACTGCAACTGAATGCAAAACTAATGAGTGATTAGAAGCACAGAAATGTTTTCCTAGAAATAGGTTTTTAAAGTGAAGATAAATACAAGGGGAATTTGATACATTGCACAAAGCAGCAGGAAGAAGACCCATGCTAAAGACATCTCTTTTGAAGAAAGAAATCCTGTTTAGCAGAGAATACCTCCTTGTTGAAATGAATGACCCATTAAGTCATCAGTCTGTGTAGTAAAGCCAAATCACATGGATGTTAGCAGACTAAACAGACTAAACAAAACTATCTGTGACAAAATAAAGGATAACTAGGCCACCACAACTTTAATGAGAGAGACAAATTTGAAGTTGCAAAGGTATTTGAAACACAGCAGAAAGCATGTTTTCCTAATCCAAGTATCTAATAAGTGCTGAAAGAATGAAGCGTACAATTGAAAACACATGCCCAAACTGAATGTGAGGCTGCAAGGGGAAGCGCACTGTAGGGACGAGGGTGGTTTGCAATAACCCTGGAGAAAATTGACACAGTGCAAAGGTGTTGGCACTGGTCTCCAATAGCAAAAGGCACGTGTGAAAATGCAGCTGGAAGATGAAGCTCTGCTAATGAAACAAAGGTTTTACTGAGTGTCTTAATTAAATCTACACTGGTAGATTCTATAGCAGATTGGCTTCTGACACTGAAAAGAAATGGATTAAAAGTGAATTCCAAATAGATACTGGAGCTGAATACAACATAATCACAGCAAGAACTGTGCCCAGGGTTAAAATTCAAAGCTCTGCACATTTCAAATAGCAAGATCAAAATGAGTCCATTTGGCAAAGCCATTCTGGACTGTCTGCTAACAGACAGAAGAGTTTGAAATCGTGGAATAAAAAGTCCCAAGCGTGCTTGATTGAAGAGCAGTCTGCAAATGCAGATGATCAAATTGAGTAGATAACTTATCTATGGAATTGAATTCTAGACTTCCTTTCAAAGAATACCATGAGATATTGAAGAATACAGGGTGTATTAAAGGCATGTAGAAAGTCTTATAATACTGAGGCAGTTTCAAAGAGTATGGAAAAAAAATCAGCATACCAAAGTCAAAATGAATAGTTGCTCCCAGGCAGAACCATTGAAAAAATAATGTAAGATGCAACCAACAAAGAATGAGAAGATGGCAACACAACTAATTGTCATCAAAAGCATTTTTGTTTGTCTGTTTTATTAAGGAAGAATAAGTCCTGTTAAAAGGATCTGGTTTGTTTTGTTTGTTTTGTTTGTTTTTGTTTGCTTGTTTTTGTTTTTTAATTATAGTATATTTGGTTTGCAAAGATCTGCATTTCTTTAGCAGACTCGTAATGTCTTTGATTTAATCCAGATTCTGATGTAAAAAGTAATACTATTTGAATGAAACACGTATTAAATGGGTAGAAAACCAGATAACTAATAGATCAGCAAAGGAGACAGTCCTGACCTAAAGGGAAAACTATCACAGATCCTCCAGCAGTTTTCCTATGGATGATGAATATGCTGGAAAAGAGTGCAGATATCTTTGACCATAAATAAATTTTAAGGACATATCGCTTGACCAATTTTCCTGAATCACATGGTAAATGGCCCCACATCTGATATCACACTTGATTTTGTCATGGGATGTGGATGTGGGGCAGCTTGTGTTTGAAAACATTTAAACGTCCAACGGATTGAGAGAGAATCACCAACCATGAATTCCCAAACTGATGTGGTAGTTTATAGGAGTAATTCAAATGGAGGTAGCAAGTACAGAGACATTTTTAACTGTATTTAGCATACGTCTATTAACAGAATAAAATCTTCACTTTGTGAAGGATATAGACAAATCGGGAAAAGATTCAGAAAAGTGCTAGAAAAACAATTCAGATTCAAAGATTCAATTTAAGATTTGTTTTAATGCGTCCACATATCATCACTTCTAATTTGTCATTGCTAAGCATTGCACTAAAGGTCTCCATGATGGCACAGAATAACGTGACATGACTGAAAGCTTTGGGGAATGTAAAAGCTGCCAGAAAAGGACTGAACTGAAATAGACTGAGATCAACAAGTCCCTTAGCTGTTGGCTCAGGATCACTGGGGATGTAGCTATCCTTTGCAAAACCAAATGCCTAGTGCCATAGGCTTTCCAAAGCATGGGCATAAACAGCATGCAGAGCTTTAAAAGATCACGTTTGGGTATCTGTCAGGCTGCAAACAGCCAATACGACAAAGAAGTCACCAAAACTATGGTTATGTTAAAAAACACAGGTTAATTCACTATATAAGCAGAAATGTTTGTGAAATCATCCTGGAAGTGTACACTCTGACACTCACTGCAACTAGTGGCAGAGGGTTAGTGAAAGACTTTGGGGATTTGAGAAGGAAGCAAGAGGAAAGGCTAGATGAATATCTATACAAACCTTTCAGAAATCCTTCCACGCTTATACGTTACAAAAAGCAGACAATATGAAGTGAACTCAGGACTTTCCTTCGGGTCTTAAACTGGGCATTTGCTTTGGTAAAAGAGTGGGACGTGTACTAGTAGAAGAGAGGCTGTATGAATAGTGTGTCTCATCCATGGGTAAGGGAATGGCTGGAAATTAGCTAGGACAGCAGGAGGCTGTGGCTCCAGGGAAGACAGCTGAAGATACAAACATTGTTCCAGCTGCAAATATGATATAATAAACAACAAACTTTGAACCAATGTAACAAAGAATGTGAAGAAAATGAATGTTTCAGATTCCTCTACAACAGTGGAAGGGTGTGTGGGTAGCAGAGACAAGGAACAAGAATAGAGTCAGCATCACTAGCACCTGATGGGTTGAGTCATGTGAATGGAGCATCACATTCAGATTATAACCTGGATAAGCAGATAGAGTAGGTAAAAGCTGTGAGTGGAAGGAGGGAGGACCAGTTGGTAAATATAACTCACAACTAAAAGGTGTCAAATGCATGTGGATTGATGTATTAACTAACAAAGACCAGGAATGCTGACAGAGGTGCGTCGCAAACCACTGAATCAAACCCAGGAATGAGATGAGCTACCTCTTTAACATTTGTCTGCAATATCTAGGAATAAAAATAGTAGCATCTGGACAAACTCAGTACAGCACATGCGCTACTTTGACTTTTGCAGCTAGCGGTAAGCCATCACTGATAGTTTCTAAAAATCATAGATAATTCCCCAACTTGAAAGACTTGTCCAGCATGGGAAAAACTATTTTTTGGACCTTGTTATGATGAATTAATTTTTAGACTGGAAACTGGTGGGTGGCTAGAGACCGGAAATTACATTGAATGTGAACAATTCTGAGCAATATCTACATGGAGGGCAGCTTTTTAGCAAAACAGTCCTGGAAGAGAAGGTAATGACGGGAAATAACTTAAGTGAAAAGATCACTGTACGGTATGCAGAGAGACCTGTAATAGATTGCAATTAGCTTGCATTAAAAATTCTAAAATGTAGAAAGTTGATAAGGGAAGCTAAAAATAACAGGAAAATTCCAAGGGTAATATGCATAAAAGCAATAAGAAAATGTTCTAAAGCATACCAAAAACAACAGAAATCCTCTCAACTGATACTAGCTGGAAGTTTTAATCTGCATTTGGAAAGCACGGTGATGTAATCGTAACAAAAGAGGAAGATTAAGTACTTTTAATAATGTTATTAACTGAAGAGGATATTAAACAATGCCTAATGGGACAGAGAGATAAGAGTTTTTAAAGAAGTTACTCTGATGTTTATTTGCAAGAAATCTTGGAATACTGGTGAAATTCCAAAAGAGATAATGTTATGCTTGTATTAAGAAGGAAAGAAGGAGGTGACCCAGTAACTGTGGTCTGATTAGCATGACACCAACAGAAAAAAAAAAATAAAAGCAAGACTGACATGGGATTAATTTAATAAAGAATTCAGGAAAGGAATATAAGTGATGTCAATCAACATAGTTTTATGAAAAATAGGTCTTGGCATTGCACATTTGATTTATTTTGAGGAGATTTTGTGTTTAGTTTATAAATGTCTCAGCCTATGCTTTTGTAAGGAAGTTACCACACGACATTCTAATCTTGGTTTATTATACATTATCACTATATTATACAGTGTCTCTAATCAGTAGGTTTGTCAAGCAAGCTAAGCATTGGCTGATTTAAAGATCACCAAGAAGAGTTGCCCATAGAGAAATCATCATGAAATTTGACTGCTGCTAACAAGATTCTACAGAGAGACGGGTTCAGCACTACTGGCTGTTTTAGTCGGGTAGTCAGAAGTATGTACATGCCCAATGTTGATCAAATTTTTGTCAAGGATTTGTGTATGCGGCACCTGCATACCTATGTAGCCATTTCCAAGCCTATCAAAAGAAGACAGAGCACAGAGCAGAGCTATCAGGGCTACAATCCAATTTTTTTCCTCTCGTAAATCCGTTCTTCAAGGTAGCAGGGCAGCCCTACAGCTAAGGTGCATGAATGTCACAGAGAAATTTGGCCTGACAAACCAATAGACTCTAAATATTGTAAAACATAAAATAAGACTTTTAGGAACAAAGGATGCAAGCTATCCTTATGGACTGGATTTCATGTCCTGAAAGATGGAGATGGAGAAAAACAAGATCATAGTGGAGAAATGTGTGAACATGAGGTCCCATTGCAGTGCTGAAGAACTGCTTTCAGGCTAGTGCAATTCTTGGCTGCCTGGACAGGAAACGTTAAATAGAAATAAAAAGATGAAACACGAATGACAGACTACTGTTGGAAAAAATGCTAAATGCCCTCATACGTGTTTTTAAAAAGGAGACAGTAAAATTGGAGATGGTGTAGGAGAAAGCCTCACTCAGAGCTCAATAACTGAAGAAAGTGCCTTACACTGACAGATCACACAAATTTAGTTTGCTTAGGTTGTCAGAGTGAAGACAGAGAGGTACTTTACTACAGTATGTAAACTTCTTTCATGGAAAATACTGGGAAATAAAAGTTCGGTGAGTTAGCTGAGCAGAAAAGAAGGATAAATTGCTGAACAATTTTTATTAGAAATGAAGCAAACTGGAGACTGGTTTTTGTTTTTGTTTTCGTTTTTGTTTTCTAGACTATTCTGTTTGCTTTGGCCAGTGAGAGTGAATCATGGTTAGCATATACTACCAAGATTCTCCATGTGCTGATATGTCAGGTCACATCAGGTGCCTGTTTCAAAAGTCTTTTGCTGTCAAATGCATCACAATAAATAACTGGGAGGAAATCTAACAGTCTGGGATGTACAGATGAAGGTGCAGGTTTTTCTGGAGTTAAACTAGCAATTCATAAAACAAAATTTTAATGAGTCTGGGAAATAACTTCTTGGAGATTTACTTAAAAAGCATCAGTATGAAGGGGTAACAGCAACTCTCTAATTTCTACTGGTATGGAAGATTACAGTAGACATGACTGAGTAGACAAGACATCCCTTGCTGGAGGGGTGGTTATGCCAAACTGAAATGACGTGCATACACGTGCTCAATTTTACAACTGCTTTTCAAGGAGAGGCTGTTGTGAGAATTACGCTCTCACATAGAAAGGGATTGGGGCTATTAAGGTAGAGGGTTTTGCCCTTGGTGGAGTTATATAGCAGTGATATGGTGTTGCCATGTCACCATGAAGCCATGTGTCATGGTGTAGAAATGTCACCCTAACTGCCTACCTATGTATTGAGAAGTATAAAATCAGATCTAGGAGTATCTTTCATTTGGCTACGGAGGGAGGCTGGTGCTGAAGACAAAGTGGGTACAAACTTTGCATTAGACACAGGAATCATATGAGCTTCTGGATGTGCTAAAATTGCATGATATTGCTGATCATCACTAGCTCCAAATCTCAGGTGACTGCCCCGATGTAGAGTTAGCTGTGATTTGGGTTTGGCTGGGGCATGCTGGGCTGCGGAATACCATCCAGGACAAAAGCCAGGGAGATAGCACTGGGAACCAGCACAGTATCAGTGCCTCTGATACCCACACGCGGACCTGGAGATCCCACACCAAAATCCCATTGCTGAATGTGAAACAGCATTAGAAAATGGAAGGTCACGTTTCCCTTTTTCCTATCAATCTTGCATTATTAGCTTAGAAATGCTTGGGCACAGTCCTTGGGGTACAAGTTGCCAACTGGAAGACGTTATAATACAAAAACTAGTAGGTGTGTCAGAGACATAGGTGTAGACTGCCCTACTGACATCAAGAGTAGGGAACTGTAATTAGTGATGCTACTGCCTTTTTTCTTGGAGGACCTGGTGTCATAATCTGAAGTTAGATTAGATGAAGTGGGCTAAATAGATGCAGGAGTAACTGCCTTTGTTATCAGCAATGATTCAGTTGCTCATTACTGCAGTATAGCTCTATTGTAAAAACCTGCCTTTGTGACCCAAATGACATGCAGGCTTTCAGGTGCGAAGCTCTGAATGCCAAAACAGAGAGAGAAGGGTATGGAATCATGCACTCTCTATGTTCTTGTAGCTTGTGAGCAAGCATTAATGGGCAGTAATGCACTGCTCAGGGCTGAGAACAGCTGAGATACTTGGGCTTGTCCACTCATCCAAATCCATGTTGCCACTGAACCTGGAAGGTGTTAGGACCATCATTTGGAGCCAAACCAACCCTCGTCATCCAGCTGAGCACTCTCCTGCCTCTGGAATAGATCCCAGTCCACATTTCATCAGGCTACAAGGGGAGTATATACATTGACAAAGCTAGGTTTTTCCCCTCTTCTTTTTTTTTTCTTCTTTTTCCTTCCTTTTCTGTATAATCTTACACTTAATTTGCAGTTGTCAGAGGAGGCAAGTCTGTGCTCCTTTCTAGCTGAAGGTTTAGTAAACCAGACCTTTCGGTTTTGGATTAAACTTTACTTCAGATCAGGTCATTTGTGGAAAGTGGTTTTGGAACCTATGACTCAAAGTCTCCACATTAGAGAAAACCCCTCCCTAAAGTACACAGGCTTGAGTAAATGTTAGAATAATTGTAATTCATTCCCGGGTGTGATTCACAGTCTATGGGAGTACAAGGCCACATATTAATTGTACAGATCTCGTTATAGTAGTTACTTTATTTGCTCTGCAGTTTGTCTTGGATCCTGCAGTGCAATAGCAGTTAGCAAACCTCTACTAAGCAAGCAAAAATGCATTTTGGGGGTTAGTTATTTTGGTCGCAGGCAACCAAAGTGGAAAGTGTAAAAGGCTTTTAATGAAAATTTAGCAGGCTGAAATCAAGATATAGGCAGAAGTGGCTGAACAGACAGTCTTTTCTCCTGGATAAGAAACAGTACACTCATCCCAGTGCGAACTGGGGTCTCTCCATGAAGTAGGGAAGTGGCATTTTCAGGCTATGACTTTTGGTCGCAATGTAGGACACACTTCTGGGTCTTAGCTTCTGGGAGCCAGCTGTAAAAGATGCCCCTGATGTAATATTGTATTGCTGTTCGAGAGGAATGTGGCAAAAAGACAATAATGCTGAAAAAGCGAATGTAGAAGAGCAAATAAAACAGTTCAGCTCAAATATCTATCAGAGATGTTTTCCCGCAGAAAGCCTGGTGACTGACTTTCGAGGTGTACCCAGGTACTAGGGATTGACGGCTCCAGAGGCAGCCCCGGGCAAACTACTCTCCCTAGAGACGCCTCCGCTAACATCGGTTTGGTGAAGTCAGCGTCGCTTTCCTTTTTGCCAAATTTATTTCCTTATTAATCAAAAGTCTCATCTTCCTCTGCCTTCAGGTGATTTTTTTTTTTCTTAAAGTGTTTTATGGCTACCCAGGGAAGGGGGAAGGGAAAGAAAAAAAAAGCCGAGTTACGTCAAGGTGAGTTTACAGTGACAGCTGTCTTTTATTCCTCCGTTTTTTTTTTTTCTAGCATGCCCCTTTTGAGGGTTCTTGTCAAGAGCTAACCCCCCCTCCCCCGTTTCTTTCTCTTTCATAGCGAATTCTGATCTCAGAAATGTATTTTATATGTTTGATGGATGAAGCGATCAATTTCTTTTTCGACCGAGCGTTTTTGGTTTGGAATAAATTGGCGGTGCTTTTTCCTCCCTGCCTGTTTGTGTATTTGTTTTGTTTCCTCCTCCCCCAAGGTAAATCTAGACCTCTGCAATGGGATCTATGTATACTGTACGTGGCATTTAAATAAAACGTTTTATCAAGCATCTTTAAATCTGCAGTCAGCCTCGTTTAACCTCTAAAATTACGCTCGACAGACGACCTTCATTAGCCAAATTGGAAGGAACGTGCGGTATGTTTTAAACAGCGCTGATGAACCCCCCCCTCCTCAGGAGCAAAAGGGGAATCTGATCGCTGGGGGGGGCAGCTACACCCGCGCCCCTCCCCTGCCCGGGCACACCGTGTCCGTGGGCACACAGCCCCGCAGGACGGTTTGCAAGCAGTTGATCTGCTGCTCGGAGGGGTGCAGGATTCGTGCCTCCCGGCCGGGTTATCTATTTGTTACCTTGCGAGCGGGCAGGGCTTGCTGAGAGAGCGCTCGCCGTCCCCGCACCCGGGTTGCCTGTCCCAGAGGACACCAATTAAAGGCACTAATTGGACAGCAATACATCAAAGTCCGCCGCTGAGATTGGCTCCGCGGAGCTTCGGGGTCCTGCAGGCAGGCTTTTGTTTTAGACACCAGTGCTGCTCCAGGCTCCCGTGTCGGGAGCAGGGACACGAACACACGTGCACACGCCCTCCCGACGCACCGTGCCCGAAATCCCGACAGTGCCCACGAGTGGAAGCACCCCAAGTCCCCAGCCCGGACCCAGCCCCAGTCGCGCTCCCCTTCGAGACGAGGTGCGGGAAAAGTGCACCCACGGGGCTCCCGGCTCCACGCCCTCACTGGCAGGACGCGTCACCCTCGCACGCTTCCACCCGGGACACCAACCTCTCCGTGGGCGACATGACCACCCTTCTCTGCGGCCAAACTTTCGTGGCTCCCGAGGGGTGCCCGGTGACTCCTCGGCCCCAGCAAGCAAACGGGGCCGGCAGAACCGCGCTGCCCACAGCCACGGTGCCCACGGGTGTCGGAGGCTCCCACGCACAGGTTGCCGGGGAGAAGAGATGCCAGGCCGGGCGCTACCCCTATCACACGCTAGGCACCCACTCGTGCTGCTTTCCCTCTGGCTGAGCCTCTCTAGGGCAGCAGGTGTTTCTCTGAGCCCAGGATCACGTCTCTAGTCTGGGCAGGAGCCTGAAGGGGCCCTGCCAGGCAGCGCCTCGGGGCCGAGGGGTTTCAGGGGTGCAGGTAAATAGGGCTGTGTTTGGAGAAGGGGTGAGGAGGAGCGAGTCGCACAGTGAGGCACCAACGAATAAACCCCGTCTCCCCCCTGCTTTCCAGGTCCCCTTCGAGAAATGCAACAATCCTCCCGATTTCCGAATGGTCTGCTTCAACTTTCGGCGAGGTTTCATTCACCCCGAGCTATTCTCCGTCTCGGGCTTTTCCGAGCCCGAGGGAAGGGCCGGCGTTCCCCGGCGAGGCGCGGAGCGGCTCCGCCGGCTGCCGCTGCCCGCGGCGCAGGGAGAGGCGGGCACTGCGCCGTGGCTCCCCCGGCCCCGGGGTGAAGGTCGGTAGAGTGCAAGGCTGGGCTGGGGGAGGCGAGGGGCCGGGCAAAAGCAGTGTTATATAGTGTAGGTATGTATATCTACAAATCTTGAAACAGGCAAAGGGAAAAAATGAAGGTCCACCCCGCCGCCGGGGCTGGCATCCCCAAGCTGAGCGGCAGCACGGTTGGCTAGGGTTTAGCTGAAAGCTGCTGTTTAACATGTCCTGCCTGTAGGCATCCTCTTCGGGAGCAAAACGCGGCCCCGCCGAGGTGGGGCTGGGGGCCCTTGAAGGCGCGGGTCGTACGCGCGGGGTCTCGCCGCGCAGCTAGCAGCCGGTGCGGCGGAGATGGAGTTCGGCAATGGCCCCCTCGACGCCCTACCTGCAGCTCCCTTCCCTTCCCCCGAGCGGGGAGGATGCGCCAGGAGAGCGAGAAGGCGTTTGGTCGCTTACTGCCCCCGGAGGCATTTGTTTTTCATTTTGCGAACGCTTCCCTTTAAGTAATTGTTCCTGTTAAGAGCGTACACCTTTCACGGGGCTTCGCCGCGCTGTAAATAATCTCGATGAAGATGCAAGGATATGACTTTCACAAGATTGGACAATTGATTAAAACTGTGACCTGCAATTGCGAATAATCTTGGAAGGCTATTTAAACAGATGAAGGCCTAAATTGTCTTGCTTGTATCTGAATTAATTTCTCATTCATCATCATTATGGAGTGATTGGTTCTATTCAGGCTCTGCAGCCTGCTGGAACGAAACTGGATTTAAATGAGACTGTAACACAATTTAAATGCTCTCCAGCTTTAACGAGGCCAATCGAGCAGCCGCAATAAATACAAATATTTTTCTAAACAGCCTTGTTTTAAATAATTACTTAATACTTTCATGTGATGTTCTTAAGTGGCAATTTCTTTCTCTCAAGTCCCAGGCACTTCTTCGCAGAGAGGGCAGCAGGGAAAATCACTTTGCCTGTTTGCTTTGTGTATGTACATGTGCATGCAATACACCAGTGGTGATTCTTCAAAATGGATTTTGTAAATATTAGTGTAAATCTGCGTTACGTGCCTGGTTGTAGACACGATCGCTTTAATTAAAAAAAAAAAAAGCGGTAAATTGTGGTGATTTATTTGTTTTCTTGTTTGAAGAGAGAGAAAGAGAGGAGAGGAGAGAAGAAAAAACTTTGCAAAGACAGAGACCTGCCCTAATCGGGGTCTGCCCGAACCGCAGCCCTTCCCCGGGACCAGCCCTGCGCTCGCACAGCGCTCAGCACTTCCGCGGGTGCGGAGGGGGGTGCGACCCTCCCCGCCTTACGAAAGGAACAGCACGACGATCTGGAGGGGGCTGGCGACAAATGAGGGGCTCAGGGGTGAAGGACGCAGCAAAAGGACGTGGGAGTCGCTGCCCTCCCCCTTTACACCCGTGCAGGAACCTGATGCGCCTAAATGAAGCCATTCGCGCTAGCGACGCTCCAACTCATCCTGGCGGTGGCTTTACCCCAGGGTGACACTATTGTAAGTGGCAGGACAGCGGGCCTTGGGGTGACATATGGTGGAGGGTGTTTTCAGGGCTAAACTCGGTAGTAAAATTAAGTAGCCAGGCGAGCAGGAGAATAATAGGAAACAAAAGGATCCTGCAGATATACAAGCCCAAAGCTAAAGGAGCCGCACGCCTTGCTGCAGGTGCTGGAAAACGACCTAACAACCGAGCAGAAAATGTGAAATATGGAGAGCCGATTTTCTAATGATTTGGGCGTTGGAGTAAAGAATAGTGCTGGGAAAGCAGATCCGATCCAGTTTAATCATACAGCCTTAATAAAAACGTATAGCCTGAGACGGGAAAGTAAGCGGTAGTCTCGGTGCTATCTCACTTAATGGTACAGAAAGTGACATAAAGCACAACAAAGATGGTCTGAGTAGAGCCGAAAAGGGCTGAGTGATTTGATAGTAACGGAGCAATTTAATGCGCGAGTTACAACACCGCTCCCCGGGATCGTTTAGGCTTAACCCGTTCTCTAGAGCTTATCTTCCTCCTCTTCTGGTCCTTTTTTTATTTGTATTATTATTATTCAGTTGTTTAAAATGAGCATTATCCCAAACATATGCAGTGCAATCAGCTCGGTCACACTTACAAGAACACGCTTTAATAAGGCAATCAATCAAACGCTAACAAGGTGGGGAAGGCCTTTCAGAGCTGAATTGGGCTGGCTGGGAAGCGGAGCCGATGTGGCACATGGGGCACCCCGAAGACCACTCCGAGCCCGCCGGTGACACAGGGCCGGTGCCAGCCGCCAGCGCGGTGGGCATTTCCCGCGGGGCTCCGGCCCGGGCCTCCGCCGCCCAGCACCCTCCGTCCTCCAGGGGTCTCATCCCCGGCCAGGGCGAGACGAGGGAAACCGAGATACGGCGGCAGAGGCTCGGGGCCGGAGACAGAGCCGCTGCCGGCCGGGTGCCCCACACGTGCCCGGAGCCGGCGCCCTGCGTGGGGCCGCGGGCACCTCCACCGGCGGCGGAGGCGTTAGCGGCACCGGCCCCATGCAGCAAAAGGAAAATTTCATTATGAAGTAATGAGTAATTCCTCCCAGCGAGATGTATTGTTATATCTTCCACTTCAATTTAGGAGCACAGCGGCTCAATTACCTAGAAAATACAGTCAATTAAAGGCTGCTGATTGGACACGAGGACGGATCATCGATCTTGTACTTTCCAATATCGCTCCAGACACCTCATTTTCCCTCCCCTATTAACTGAAAATACTCTCGGCATTACTGCGAACCGGAGCCTATTTACCTGTCGCAGGCAATCTCTGCCCTGTGACCGAGCCGCGGAGAAACCCACCGCCACCCTGTGCGGCAGCCTCCCCCAAGACACCGCGGGCAGGAGGGCGGCAGGCGCTGCCCACGCTGCCTGCCCGCTGCCCACCCGTGGAGGGGACCGTCCCCTTTACGGGGGGAGGTGGGAGAGAGCGGGCTGAACTCTCACACGCGCATCACGCGCCCCTGCATATATAAAATACGTGTGTTTGAAACACCTAGATACATGCATGTATGTGCATGTATATATGTATGCATAAAGACATACATACAGCCCTGCTCCTGCGCCCTAGCCCACGGCATTTTGCAGCCCGGGGCATTTTGCAGGTGCAAAGCGATGCCGCGGTCTCTACGCAGCCGAGGTGGCTCCCGCCGCCGGCGCCGCGGTGCCCACGGCAGCAGCGCTGGCCGGATCCTGCCCAGCGATCCCAGCAGGTGCCTCCGCCTGGCCGGGGAAAGGGGAGCCGTGCCACCTAGGACCCCTCGTTTTTTCCTCCCGACCCTCTTCAATGATGCCTTTCCCCGGCATCGCCAAGGGGTCTGTATCAGGCAGTCTCTGCTTAGCTCTGTTTTACCGGACTGGTTCTTCTCGCGTCTGCTGAAAGACAAAGCAAGGGGGGGAAGAAGCTTGCAAAGCCAAGATTTTGTTTAGCTCTGCCCTTGGATGCTGTTTACAATTGTTATTTCCGGGGGGTGGAGGGAGGAGAGTCTATTTGTGAGTGTCCGAGAAGGGCCATCAGTTTCCATGTCCATGAGGACATCTCATTCAGAGAGGGAGGAACAATCTGTCCTTAATGATTTAAAGATGGTGACTTTGGATCCGTTTTTAAGAAAAGCTCGAATAAACAACTTTTGATTGGAAAAATATATCCTGGCACGCCTCTATCTCTTCCCTGCTCTCCATCCACTACAGGGAAACGCTGCTATTTGCTCCCTGTCCTAAGGACAAAAAGTCTCCAGTGTGACAATAAACCAGAGGGTCCTCAGCAATTTAACACAAAGTAGATAGCGGAGGTGTCAACACGTCTTTGTTCTGTCCGGCATTTATCTTCCTGCTTGTTGAACTGTAACTATTAGAAACTGCACGAAGGTGAAATTCGTCTTACGCAACACTTTTACTCTTTTTTTTTTCAACAAGCACAATAAAAATATGGGTGATATATTGTTAAAATGTGTCTGTTATTATTATTATAGTTGGTGGTGGTGTTGTCGATGTTGTTAGTATGTTTTATTCCGACATGGTAAGAAATTATGACAGTGTAGTCTTTGGGCTGTTTAAAAATAGAATAAAATAAACAATTTCGGGTTTAGAAGAAACTACTACCCAGTCCGGTGTCCATGTTTGTTTTTAAAATTTTAGGCTACCAGAAATCCAAGCAAAAGCAATGATGCTACCTCCTTCCGAAATATCTGAAGGGGAAAGCGGGGGGGGGGGAAGAAATCTTCCTCAAGAAGGAAGAGGGACCAGTGTGAAGGACACATACAAATGCAAAGAGTAGGGGTGGGGAAGGAAACAGAAAACGCAACAATTGAATTAGGGGGAAAAAAAAAAGCAGCAAAGAAAAGTCAATGAGAGAGCTGAAGGCTGAAGTACAAAGGAAGGGAAATCGCCTTTGCTCCAATTTACAGACTAGTGATTGTCTGAAGGAGTTCTGCTCCCTGTCACCTAATCTCTTCCCTTGGCGGCTTGTTAGCGTTTGGCACGGGGTCTCTGCTCACAGAGCATTATACATTCGATATTCAAAAACCCTCCTTACATATACATCACTTGCTAATTTCGTCAGTATGTGCACAATTCAGCGACTGATAATAGGACATTGTTATTTAAAGGACAAATAGCTCTGACCCATAAAGAAGCAGGAGCTCATATTTTTCCCTGCCAATTCCTGTCTGCCTCTTACAAATAAAGGCTGGAATGAAAGAGGAGACAAAATGCTGGATTTCTGCTCAAAACGGAGGAGACAAGGGAGAGTAAAGAATGCAATTAAACCACGACAGTAATGTACAGAATGTCAGTTCTTTCTTTATGGTAAAGCATTGTTTTTCGCTATAGAAATAGCTGGATAATACTGTTGAGTTGCAATCTTGAAACCTTTTGGTTTTGCTGTTTGCTCGTTGTTTTTATTTTCTGAACGCTCTGATAGATTACATCTTTGCTCTCTTCATGCGCACAAGCCATTTTGTTATCAAGATAATGTTTCTTTCAAGTATTTCAGATTTTCCTTCTCAATCTTGTAGGTTTGTGCATAAGGTTTGGTGCTGTGACCTGCAGAAGTCCCAGCCCCTGGTAGGAAGTCTGTCAGTTGAAAAGAAAGTCCCAGCTCATTTCTGTGTGTTACTGAAATGTGTTTAACTCGGGCTGGTGTTGTTTCTCTTCCGTGCCTAAAATCCCTCTTCGGGATAAATCACTAGTCGTTTCTTTTCTTCTCCCCACCCCCCGCCCCCCCGAATGTAAATCCTTTCAAGACCAAGCTATTTTTAGTCTTTTTTTTCCATAAGGTGTCCACTTCTAGGGAGAGAACACGATTAAATAATCATCGGATGTAGGTACATTAACTCGAAGCGCGCCCAGGAAATGGGGCGAATTTTTAATAACCCTGAGACGAAGGTTTATCTTGTTAAAGGTACTTCTTCTCGCTGGTCCATGGAAACCGAGGTCGCTTTGCTCAGCACCGAGGGCGTGAAAGTGAGGAAAGAGTCAGTCCTGGTTGTGGCTGAACAGGTAAAGTCTGAGCCGGAGGGTCTCTGTGCCAGCCCGTTGGGCTGGCTGCCGTGGCAAGCCAGGCAGGAGCAGGGGTTGCCTCCGGCGCTGCTGAGTCCATGGGTCGGGGCAGGGTAGAGAGAGGGATGCCTGAAGGCGCAGAGCAGTTCCGGTCTCGGGTAAGGGTGGGAGAGGACCCGAAAGGTGTCCAGCGGCCTCAGCGGGGTGCTGAAAGGGGTGCCGGCGGAGGCCGAGGTGGCTCCGATGCCCATGTGGGAGTAGTAGGGCAGGGGCAGGTGGGACGGGAAGGGGTAGGGCAGGTTGCCGGTGGCCGCCGCGTGGCTCATCATGTAGGTGTAAAACGCCGGGTCCGCCGGGTGCGGCCAGGTCATGGCCAGGCGCTGCCGCTTGTCCTTCATCCTGCGGTTCTGGAACCAGACCTGCGGAGAGAGGGGAGGCGAGAGCCGTCACCCGCCGCCGCCACGTGNTCCCAGACGGAGTTGTCATCAGGTACGGAGGGACCGTTTAAGCCGCAGTAAATCTACAGAGAGACCCACTGGAGCAGCCTTTTCAGGGTGCTTGTCTTCCTTTCCTCCTTCTGGGGCTTGTCCGATTGAACCCTCCGGGCAAGCCCGACTGCTCTGCCTCCTCGCTACCGCCTTGCAGACAGAATTACCTGGGATTATTGATATTATTTTTATTATCATATGCAAATGTTTTGGACGAGGCAAAGCAGAGCGAGCAGAAACGAGATCTGGAGCTGCTGCTGGCTTCCTCTTCCCTCCCACATGAGCCGAGACAGTTTTGGACTGGACTGAAGGGAGGATTAAAAATAATCTGGTAGGGAGAGGCTGGATTAGCGGCGCTGGCTGGGATGGCTCCGGGAGCCGTGTGCCCTCTCTCGCATCGCTGCTTGCTGCGGGGTGCGGGCAGGGCCAGGAAAGGGGCGGGAGCGGGGGGGTGAGGGAGGGTTGCTCTGGCGAAGTGCTTTCCCGAGTTTTGCAAGGAAGTTTGGCCATATAGATTTATATCGTGCTAATTGGAAACATGTCCGAGCTGTGTGTACCTTGATGGTGGTTTCTGGCAGATTTAGAGCAGCCGCCAGCTCACATCTCCGGGGCCTGGACACGTAGTTCTCCCGGTAAAACTCCTTCTCCAGCCGGGCGATCTGCTCGCGGGTGAAGGCGGTGCGGTAGCGGCGCATCTGGTCGCTGGCGCTGCAGGCNGGGCGACCCTGGGGAGCCGCCGCTGCCTCCGCTGCCCTTGGGGTGACCCCCCCCGCCGCTGGGGCTGCCGGCCAGCGCCTCGGAGCACGGCCCTGCGTGGGGAGCCCGGAGCAGAGACACGCGCTCGGAGGCGGGCGGACGAGGAGGGATGCTCCCCGCCCGCCTCCCCGTCGAGCTCCCTTCTCCCCCCACGCACCTCCCCGTTTTTGCCTTTTCTATGCTTGTCCAGGTACAGTGAGGAAGCTGGGGAGACATCCAAGGAGGACCGGGCCGGGGGGAAGGGAGAAGGGGATGAAGCACCGGTGAAGGATGTGACTGGTGTTTATTCACAGTGGCTGGAAG
>VXAL01015293.1:41130-57399 GCA_013399475.1 Chauna torquata
CGAAACCTTCGCCTCCCCCGAGGCCCTGCTCAGCCCCGGCCCCATGGAAAAACTCTTCTTCAGGCTGCTTCCTAGCTCGGCCAGGTAACCGTGTCGAAGGAGGCTGGCTGTGTCTGTGGAGGACGGAGGTTAATTCCCCTTTACTAGGAATTTTGGGGCAGCAAGGAGAGAGACGTTCATGTCTCTTTCTAAAGAAAACAGCAACTGGGTGCTGAATACAGAATACGAGGGAACTGTCCCAGAGCGGGCAATGAACATGACTGCCGGGAAGTTAGCGGGAAATCCTGTCTCTTGCAGTCTGGAGACCTCGGGATGGTCCCCATGGATTTTGCTGGCCGATCCCCGCAAGTTTTATTATTTTCGTTTACGATCCGCTGCTTCCTCCTTCCTCACCCGTTTATTAATCCGTTCCCACCGGGATGCCACCCGTCGTACAGCGCGGGTTGGAGGTTTTGTTGATCCCGAGATGCTGGCCATTGTCATGGCCGGTCTGACTCAGCCCGCGGCAACGCAGGCTGGAATACACACACGCACGGACAGACACACACCCACACATACACGCAGAGTTATTTGCCAAGAGTAAACAAACACAGAGAGTTAAAGGCCCTAGTGGAGTCTAAGGGAAAAAAAAAAAAAGTCTCTGTTGGACTCAAAGTGTTGGGATCCGTTTAGACGGGATTAACACAGGGCTTCCTACATCGCCTTTATTTTTATATCCCCGAGGAGGATGCACGGCGCGATAGCCCCTTTCACGTCCACGGGTCCGTGGAGCGGCGGGGCCACCAGCCCGTCCCGCTCCCCGCCTCGGCGGGCGCGGGGCTGCTGCGCCGGGAATGCAGGCTCCGGCGCTCTGCCTTCTGTCTAGTGTTTCCCACAGATCTGTCAAGTCCGATTTGGAAGGAGACTCCCTCATTTGGGATTAATTTCCAGGCAGATTGGAAAGTGTATCTCTACGAGGTTTTCTTTTTTTTCTTTTCCTTTTTTTTTTTTTTTCTGCCTTGTCCAGACCGAGATTTAAAACCTATTAAGTCTCCCTCGCCACGGCCAGGATGTCATAACTATCCTCAAAACTTTTCAAACTGATTTATTCCTCCGTCTTTACAGCTCTCCTTGCTGATATACCGCCGAGGCGAGAGCAGGGCGACTGCGTTCAAAAGGCTAGCTAATACACCGATCTCAGTTTGACCGCTGCTGAAAGGTGCCCGGTATACCAAAAAGCGAACGAAACACACTCCCTTCCCAAAACAAGGACATTATAGTGGGGTATTAAAACATTGCTAGAGTGACATACTCATAAATCAGACGTGTCCCTTGAAAGTGCTACGTCTGGAGAAGGAAAAACACATCACACACTTCTTAGCCGGTGGATATTTATTTTCTTTCGCCGGTCATCAGGATGTCAATAACTTTTGACCGATATTGTCCGATTACGACTATGAACCCATGGTGCGCCTTCACTTTCTTAAAAAAAAAAAAACAAAAAAAAAACCCACGTGCTGCTGTCATCTTTAAAAGAGGAAGAAAGTTCTGACATATCACGGAACGATTTAGTGCCGAAAAAAACGATATGCAGTGCAAATGGGTGACAAAACCAGAAAGCCTATTTTTAAATTTTTAATGGGTAGTGTTAACAATAATGGCGTAATTATCACTGTTTTATTAAGGCTATTTTTTACGACATGGTTAGAGGTGGAAGCTTTGGAGAGAAGAGAATAAAAGGCGCATTATTCTGGGGTGTAAAGACAAGCTGATACAGTGACAGCAAACAACACATAAGTGGCGTTGAGGAGAGAGAGAACAGACCTGCGAGTGGGATGTGCCTAGGAGAGCATGTAATGGTATTTACAGGATCCGACCCGGGACACGATTCTGCCTCCGTGTAACTCAGAATACAGGATTCCAGCATCTCTACGGAGGGCATCCGCCTGTTCTTTATTTTTTTACCTGCTGGCTGCCGGAAGCAGCACTTCTCTGCCACGGCAGAAGGCTCTGGATATTTTTAGCTTTAAACAAAACTTGAAAAAGAAGGGCCCGATCCTGCTCCTAGGTCATTCAGGACAAGTTTGGCCGTGAAAACTAGATCTGCTGCTTTACTGATATCAGTGAGTAAATCGGGCAGGAACTTGGGCTTTCGATTTCAATTGCTATCACTTGCAGACTCGTCGAGAGCCATAAAACTGCGGCATTCTTTTAGTGTTACCATGAGCTGTAAAAACACGATCTGCGTGGCAAACTCGCTGATTTGAAAGCAGAATAGTATTTATGGTGTGAATTTAATTCTGCGGAAGGCGCAGGTAGATGAAAATCGACAGTATTTCAGTGGCTCCCCTGACAAGATTTTTTTTTTTTCCTTTTTTTTTTTTTTTTCTCTCTCTTTAAATTAAATCTAACGAGACATCGGTCCGCACCTCTCCACGCTGTGCATCTCCACGGTCCCCGCCCGCGGGTGGTCGTGACCCAGCGCGCCTCAGCATCACTCACACGAACAGGAGGCAGCGCTCAGGGCTTGCAGAGGGGCAACCCCACATCTTCCTAAAAGTGCCCGAAGACCCTTTCAGGGGGATGTATCACCACCGAGAGAAACCCGCAGGAACGCCAGAGGCAAACACAGCCTTTCACTGCATTTAGTATTTTGCTCCAGACGGGCGGTTGGTGCTTTATTTGTGTTTTCCTCCTGCGTGCAAACCTGTTTTACTCCCTTTGCATTTCTACCCCCAGCGCTTTCCCGACCTGGAGGTGGCCTGAGCGGGGAAAGCCACCCTGCCGAGTGTCACGGCTCGGCTGGGCCCAGGCGAGCGCTGCGTCTGCCGGCCGGGCGCGGAGCCGGGGCGGCCCCGCGGAGCTGCCGCTGGCTGCCCGCCGCTCCGGGAGGGACCGGCTGCCTCCTGCCCTTCCCGGAAGGAAATGGCTGGAGCGAGGGGCGTCTGCAACGCACAGCGTCGTCGGTGCCTGCCGTAAACAAGCAGCGCATGGTCAGAGCCAGGGGCTGTCTGCGCCCTCTTGCAGCCCTTCGCTTCCTAGCCGTGCGGGCAGTTTTAGGCCTGATTCTGCTACGCAAAGGCCAAATCCCGGTGTTCTCGCTGGGCTGAAGCTATTTTTACACAGAGTCTCATCAGCAAGCGTGGAGAGGTGTGTCACTGTAGTTCAGAGCACCAGGGATTGTCACTGAGAGGTGGAAGTAGAATCCCTGTCTGCTCAGCCTAGGGAGAATCGGTGCAAAAGTCCCAGCTCATGTACTGGATGCTGGAGACCCTTTTCTTCCCAAGGAAGGGGGTGAGAAATCCCTATGGAAGGTTCCTCTGAAGTGCTGAGGGACCTCTCACAATTGGGGGTTAGGTGTGCAAGCATTTCCTGAAGCGCCAGAAGTGGAGACTGGAGACCCTACTCTAAGCCTCTTGCAATGAAGGGGAGTTTTCCCTCTGATTCAAATAGGAGCAGACATGACCTCGTGGGAACAAGCTACAGATGGATGTAAAGACACTCCGTTTGGGGAAGGAGGAATGGAAAGTTGTGTGTGAAACAAACAATAGAAAAGGAGAGGGAAAAGAAGAGGGAAAGGAAAAGAAGAGGGAAAGGAAAAGAAGAGTGAAAGGAAAGGAAAGGAAAGGAAAGGAAAGGAAAGGAAAGGAAAGGAAAGGAAAGGAAAGGAAAGGAAAGGAAAGGAAAGGAAAGGAAAGGAAAGGAAAGGAAAGGAAAGGGAAAAGAGAAAGCCCGGCCACCTAGCACTACCATTTTGATGGTCATTCCCTCACTCCACACTGAGGCTGGGTGTTGGGCTGAGGCAAAAGTCTTGTTTAGCTTCTGTCCATCTCTGCCTCATTCAAATTCCCCCCAAAGCAAACACACAGGAAAAAAAAAAAAAAAAACGCTCGATTATAGACCCAGGGTCCACTTTGACAGAAAATCTTATCCAACTTTTACTATCATGAGTTAAAAGTTAACCCCTTAACCTCTTGTCCCACCTTCAAGAAACTTTGGCTACATCCAGCCGAGTTGAGATGACATCATCAGTTATCATGGTGCATCCTAACAGCATGTGTGATTGCCTGGTTTATTTTTGGCCTAATGTGTCCATGCATGGCCCTCAGAGGTAGCACATCCAGAGGCTGGGTCTGTCTGGCAAAAACAAAACATCCATCCTGACTCCCTGAGCAGTGGCCAAGTGCTTCAGCATTGTTGCCTGACTCAGAAATGCCCAGGGATTGCATCCTGGGTGCTGGATCCCTGATGCCCGGCCACCACCTCTCCTTCCCCTATCTGGGTAACCCGTGGTATCCTGGATGAGGACAGGGGTAACTCAGCCCAGGTGAGCGTGGAGCAGCAGGGGATGTGCTCTGAGGGATGCTGGCAACACAGATGAACTGTGCTGATGGGGGTCCTGCTCCCATGGCCCATGCTTGCCCTCTGCGGTCTCAGAGCTTGCCTCAGGGCACACCGTGCATGTAACGTCTTAGAAGACTATTGGGCCTATGAGATAAAAATTAGGGCAAAAGCAGGGATGTAGGAAACTTCCACAGTAAGTCATGTGCTTCTGCCAGCAGGCACTGAGTTCAGCCTAGGAACAAACAGGAAATTCTGAGATTTGAGGCACATGTACCAGCAGTGCAGGATTGTACCCCAGTGTACACCCACCTGTCCTTCCTTGCCCCTGGGGCTACATGAGAGCTTTTTGTCCACACTCTTCATCTGTCTTTCAGGCCTCTTGCTTTCCAGGTAGGACTGGACAGGAGAAATCAGCCTCCCCACTGATCCCGAGACGGGCCCGACCTTGGAGATGGGGATGCCAGCCTGCAGGGAGAGCTGCCGCAGCCACAGGAAGGCTTTGTGGAAAGCCTGCAGCCGAGAGACAGATTGTCGCATTTCTGCTGGAGACCGGGGGTGCATCAGCATTGCGTGCAGAGAGAAATCAGGGCATGTTCATACAATTGCCTGTTTTGCTGCCTGAAAATGGGTGTGAGAAAAGATAATGTTAGAAGCAAAGCCTGAGTGCCTGGCTATTTGCTGTTTCTGAAAGAGGAAATGAACACATAATAGGAAACTCTGGCAGAGAAAGGCAAGGGATTGTTTCTCAGGAAGGGCTGTATTGCGCAAGGCATGGCTAATAACACGAAGGCTGCAGCAGGTAGCCTGTGCTGGAGGGAAGCTGTGGCACAGAGATGGGCTTAGCTCCAGGGCTTCCCTGCAATGCTTTCCCAAGGTGGTTGGCTCTATTTCTTTTGGAGCACACGACTTTAGAGGCTCGTCTCCCAGGAACTAATCCCGAAGTCCCAGGCATCCCCAAAGGAGAAGAGGAGGGAACACAGCCCAGCCCTGGGTCTCGGGGGGTCTGGGCGAGGACAGGATCCCTGCCTTCCCCGGCCAGCTCAGACCTGCGCATGGCCCCCCTCTCCCTCCCCCTCCATCGGCCGCATCCCTCCTCCCTGCAGCGCCAATCGCGGCATCCCACCTCCCTCCCTCCCTCCCGGCCGGCGGTCCCCGGCTGTGATCACCGCGGCCCTACACTAACTGCTGTCTTCTTGCGCCCCCCACTGCTGATGGGCCGCAGAGATGAAAGGAGCCAAGCCAGCCCGCCCGCCTTCTCTCTCCTCTTTTTTTTTTTTTATCCACCTGTGCCAGGGAAACCGTTTCCCAGGAGCAGGCCGGGCGGGCAGCACCGCCTGTGGCTCCCGCCCGCGGGCGGTGCCTCCTTGCCGCGGGCAGGGCAGGAGCCACCGGGGCGGGGGCCTCCCCAGCGCCGGGTGGCACCGGCACCTCCCGACGCCTTCCCCCCGGGGCACGGCTGCGCAGCCCGGGAGTAATTCACTGGTTCTTTCGGAGTTGACATCAGCATCGGCATCATGATCATCCTTCCAGGTCAAGAACATTTGGCCCAGTGCAGTGTAAAACTTCTGGAAACACGTCTGGGGAGAGCAATCGTTGTTGCAGGTCGCACCTGAGCTCAGACCTAAGTCCTCCTGG
The DNA here is from genome assembly GCA_013399475.1 of Chauna torquata. Lineage (NCBI taxonomy): Eukaryota > Metazoa > Chordata > Aves > Anseriformes > Anhimidae > Chauna > Chauna torquata. The sequence goes on from VXAL01015293.1 coordinate 47,089, forward strand.
GGTGGCACCTGGGGAAAGCCGCGGCACATGGCAGCAGCTTGGCCGCAGCCGCCCGTTTCTCCCCGCCGCGTTTCCCTCTGCTTCTGCTGCTGCCGGCGGATCTCCGAAAAAATGGACGTTTCCCACGGGGTGCCAAGGGTTTGGATGTGCGGAGCGTGAGCACATCGAAGTAAATATGCCCCTGTGCTTTATTCGGGTTCATCACCTTCTTCTGATACATAATATGCACTCTCCGTTTAGATCCGTGGTGTGTGCCATATACCACATCTTGTCGCATATGTATATCCATATACGTATATGAACACACCCACGCACATATTTACGGCATGTACGCACATAGGCATATCCTTCCCGCCCTTTTCCTCCCATTAAAATCCAGTTTCGAAAAATCTGCTCGGATCCGGAAAGACTACATCGATGCGCCAGTACATGCCTCCTACCATGGGTGCGAGGCAACCTGTACGAGTTTTTCATTTCCAGGTCCACAACAGCCGTTTTGAATGCTTTTAGTCTTGCTGCCAACCAGCAGTAAAATAAATAAATAAACAAATAAAATCAAAGCATGTGGAACACATCCCATGCACTGCTCTTTTCTCGTTCGGTGCGTGGGTACGCCCTTCTCGCCCTTTTTCTAGTTATTCCCGGCTAACGCTGGGCAGGAAACACGAATGATCTGATTCCTACCGGATTACCTTCCTCCCCCTGGCATGGCAAGATGGTCCCGCAGGGAAAACTTGGAACCTTTTTACATTTGAGGGTTTCCGCCATCCAGCTCTTCCCTCTCTTTTCCCCTAGAGGAGGGCCACGGGATTCAGCCCCCACAGTGTTTGGGGGGCAGCGGACCCGAGCCCGCTGGGACCGATCCGAGGCCAGGACGCGGTGGGAGCCGCTGTCCCGCAGCCGCCCCGGGCGGCGGCCGGAGCTCGGTCCCTTCGGCAGAGCCGGCCACCAGAAAACGCGAGCGGAGGCACGCACGCTTTAAACACGTTTTCTCTTTATTTTGCGTGGCAGCAGGTTGAATGGCCCTTGAGACGCATGAAGCTCGCTTTACAGGGAGCCACGCTTCGATAAGGCATCCCCGACCCTCTCTCTGCTCCCATTTCCCTTATCGCAAATAAGCATTCGTGAAGAAGGAAAAAAAATCTGATCGGGTTAGTTCTGCTTGCCAAATGCGTTTAATTGCAGTCATTGCAGTTCTTAAGCAAAAGCCCAACCTATCCTTCGGAATCGGCATTTTTCTCGCGAAATAAATGAAAAAAATAAAATAAAACAAAACAAAACAAAACAAAACAAAGCCCTCACAACTCGGAGAAAAGTGGACTAACCCGTTGCGAAAAGGGAAACGTTTCCTGGCACCCGGGCTGGGTGCAGGAGAGGCACTGGAAACGGAATAAAGCCGAGAGCGTGTGCTGCCAAACTCCCTCCCAGAGGGGGAAGGAGCAAGCCTGGGGGCTGCAGAGGGGCTACCCCGCACAGTGGGAGCTGGCGGTTTGCCCCGTCGTGTGTGACTGAACACGCGTGGATTTTACACGGAGGAATCAAACCACCAGCCCAATCTCGTCGAGCAGCGACGAGCTCCGGGCAGTGTGGGCAGAGCTCGCTGCACGCCGCACCCCGCAGAGCATCCTCTCTGGGACAGCGAGAGGGACGACGCCCGACTTTGCGGTAGACAGGGCATTTTTAATTGCGCGGAGGTTGTTATTTCACCCCTCAGCAGAGACAGTGAGACAGTTCAGATCCTTCTGAGGCTGGCCGGAGGCTGGCCTCGGTGACCGGTGGCTTTGGGTGTAACAACAGTAATGACCTCCCTCCCCCGCAAGCCGTTCCCCATATGCCAAAGACGCCAAACCAGCACAGTTTTGCTTTACGCTGCCCCGGAAAGGGCTGATTTCCAAACTGGTGGTGGGACTGGAAAACTTTCTGCCCTCGGGTTGGCGTGTCCCAGCAGAGCACGGAGGGGATGTACCAAAACCGTGTGTCCGAAGTGGCCTCCACATGCAACACAGAGCAAAACAGCCATCCTCCCGTTTCATTTTTTTTTCTTTTTAATGACAACATCGCTGTGTGTGCCTGTATAAATCCTCGGTGATTTCACAGCTCCCCGCGGTAATATCACCAGGCTGACTCTTATGATTTCCTCCACGCCTGCACAGTTTTGGATTTATAGGTCTCTTACATACTCATTCACAGAAATAAAAAGGGCGGGAGTGGAGAGGACTAGATTTCTGGCTGCTTTCTGAGGTTTCCATGCCAGATCCGTGCAAGATCTAGTTCTTTGCAAATGCGGGTTTGTAAACCAACCCCTTAACTGATCGCACCCATGTTTAGGGAGTTAGGCATACACTTACACGCAAACATGTGCACACACAAAGTCACGCCTAAAGAAGGGTTAAAATTTCTGAAAATACATGCTGTAAAATGGAAAGAGGGGGAAAAAAAAGACCCCCAAACCCCCCAAAAACGAATAGTTTTGAAGGAATCTACGTATGGCAGATGCATTAATCCCATATAACAACCACTCTGGTGCCTGCTGGGTCAAAACTCTCCCAGCGCTAAGAAATCTGAACTTTGCGTGGATTAGGATGAAATCAAATGGATACATCAGCATGAAAATTGGACAGTGGAAGAGCAGCTGCTGGGAGAGCCAAAGTGTCTAAGTTTTCAGAAGGTTAGGGCCCAATCCAGTCATCACCAGCTCAAGAGAAACAAATGCAAGAGGCGATGATGACAGGAATCAGGAAAGTAGCGTCCTAAACCTGATAGCTCTGTGAGTATAGGGGAATTCTCAGCTCGTCTCTCCATACAGGGATGTTATTCCACTCTCCTCACTCCTCCTAAGCTGTGTGTTTGCCAAGTATTTTCCCGATGATAGCACAACCTTTAGAGAGAGCCTGTCTCTACCTCCCCCACAAGGAACGGCTCTACAGGAGAGCACCATGGGGTAAATGCCAAAGAATGCAACAGGTGGGTCTTCCTCAGACCTCCGGCAGATAAAAGGAGATCTGCAAGTGTCTCAGTGAAAACAGTCTAGAACAGAAGCCAGCTCCACACTTCTGAGACAGGCGCATGTGTACGAGTTGAGGATGAAAATATGGTGTCTTCCAAGCCCTGCAGAGAGACCAGTGGTCCTCCCACATGATGGGCACTTGGGCTTTTAGCAAAGTGCTGGGTAGGAAATGTCCAAGCAGGAAAACCATACCCCAAAAGAACTGGAGAAAGAAGGGAGCCCTTCAACCAAGTGCCTGTGGACTTCTTACTCCGGTACAAGTGAAAGGTACCAGCTCCGTATGAATGGCAGCTGTGCTGCCCGTAGACTGTATTTTCCATGCATCAAGCCTTGACACTTACTCGTGAGAGCCTTCCTAAAGAGTAGCGATCTCCTACCACCACCCAAGAACTGGAGTTTCCTATGTGCAAGTACTTGCCTTTAGATGCACCTTGGATGCACTAATTAAAGGAATGTCTTCTCTCTCTGCCTCCTGTCCGGAGGGCTTTGCACACCCTTTGTACAGTAGAAGTTAATCAAAGCGATTCTCATGATTTGTGTACCTCACAGTCAATATAGTGGTGGTATTGAGCTAACGGACACCGTTCCGTGGGTCACATACAGAATGACACCAGTGCTAACCTTCAGGTGCCTACCTACCACACAGCAGAGAAGGTGGATCTGACCTATGCACCAGGCAAGGTCACAGAATAATTTGTACTTTGTAATCTGCAGAGCTTGGGTGATAGAGCTCGACATACAGAGCTGTTCTTGATGAAGGTTGTGACTGGAGGCTAAAGGCTTGTTCACACATGGCAATGCTTATGAACGTCCATGCAAGACTTGCTGCTCCACCTCAGATCCACACCCCGTTTCCTGGTTAGACAAACCCAGGTTTGCAATGGAGATAAGGAAGAACACAGGTTCTTGTTCAGAACAAGAATGTTCATGTATGGAGGTACTTAGGGAGGGCCATTGTATTTTAAACTCAGATCCTATCTTAATAGTAGGTGCTCATTAGCTTGGTGTAATCTTTTCAATAACTTCCTAGTTCAGCATGAGTGTCTTGTGTTGGTTTGCACCAAGTTCATCTAATCTACATGTCGTCAAATTAAAATCAGATGAGGTAAAGGGCTCCCGTAAGTCTCCATGTAGATTTTCAGCTCAAACTACAACCCAGGACACTTCAGTTCTGGATAGAGGTTGGATATAAAGTGTTGAAACTAATTTCTTTTGAAAAGAGGGAGGCATCATTTGAGCAGGGAAGACCAGGTCACCCTCAGTGTGCCTGACTGGCAGCTTCAGCAATGATGATTCGTTCAGCTGCAAGTTGCCACCTCACGGATGTGACAGCACAACTGACGGACACAGCACCTCCTACTCCATTGCAATGAAAAGGAAAATATGTTTATAGAAACCACTGCTGGAACAGATTAATTAGGGTTTCAGCTTTGCTGACAGGGCAGAAGAGATCTCTACCTTCAGCTGCTTCGTTCACAGCTACTGTTATTAATTAACCTACCATTATTTCAGTTTAAATTAACACACCAGACACCATGGCTGAGGAGCAGACATCCCCCCCACCTTTTACAGCTGGAATGAAAACAGCAGTAACCTCTTCAGCTACATCAGCTAAATCCAAAATTAATCATCTATCACAGCCCTCGGTGAAATGCTGCTGTATGTGGATGCTCCTGCTTATGTACTTACTCCTGCTTAAGCAGCTCATTTCTGTATAAACAGATTTTTAGTCAGCTAAAGGGAAATCAATATCCTGGGATTATAATGGCTCAGGAATAGGCATGTCACCTATGGAATAGCTTAACCAACCCTTATTTGTCATTTAGGCTATGCAAACGGATGCATGGGCAAAACTCTTGTTGAAGTGACAGGGTTGCTTTTGCTGTAGTCAAGGCCTAAATCCTCCACAGTAAATCCTCTTCGATGTTACTCATGCTCTCACAAGCTTGTTCTCCCACTGTTTCTGGCTCACACTGTTGGGAGAGTCCCATCTGGACTGTTCTGGTCAGTTCAGACAGCAGAGGCTGCGGCTGTATTTACATGGCACTCACACGTTGTGTCCTGTCGTGCAAGGTATCTCCAAAATAGAGCCTCTCCAAAATGCACTAAATCGCATCCCAGCAGTGCCTGATTCCACAACACAGATTTGGGGCAGAACCTCGTGACATAGTTTAACTAGTTGGAGAGGCACTTTTTTATCTCAGAAAAAAACTGTTTAGAAGTCACTGGAGTGTGGATGATGAATTTAGGAGGAGAGTGGGAGCCAGGAAATCTGGAGCTCTCTTCCTGCCTGACTGCTGGCTCTGTGGCCTTGGGCAAGCCCTAATCTTTCCGACTCCACTTCCCGGCCTGTAAAATAGGGTTAATATTAGTTACTTCGTGGTGATGACTGCAGTAGTGACCAGTTAGCAGTTTTTCTATGGTGAAGAAAACTTTAAATATTATTGCCAGCAGTATTTTCAAGAGGAACAATATCCTTGTTGTTCATATTGATATCTAAGGGTAATAAGCTAAGAACAACCCACCCACTTACCCTATTCATTAGAATCACTTTACAGTACTCCTCCACAAGTCTGTCTCTGAAAAAGGGACAAACCCAGTTTGTAATCCAATTCATCTGCTTAGGGGCATCCCAGGCATTATACAGCTGCTGTGCAACATCTGAAATGGAAACAACTTAGTTTCCATTAGAGCAGGTTTTGAGTAGAAGAAAAAAAAATTTTAATGGCAAGCTTCATGCTTTTCTCTCACGCTTCTTTGTTGTACCACTTTCTCTTTTTTCCCATTATGGTCATGCAGAAACTTCTCATTTCTCCCTCTTGATAAAATAAAATGAAACTCCCCAAACATTGCAGATTGAACACATTTGTTTAAGACTTTTTCATGAGAAAACGGCTGTTTGCTGTCAGCTCTTTTCCAAGCCACCTGGTTCCTGGCTCCTAGGTGCTGGTCAGGTAAGCTGCTATTATCTTGTGTTTCCTAATTCTCTCCAGTGTTCAGCCACCACCTCTTTTCCTACACGTAGGTGGAAAACTGTGTGGGACAGGAGACATTTTTGTGTTTTCCACTTTCTGCACACTTCACAAATTGAGTCCTGCTTAATGGTGCTAAGGAGAAGTGGTAATAATAATAACAATGAAGAGGCATGATTAAGGATTTGTTAGCCCTAATATTTCCTTGCTGCTGGAGCAGTGCCTGGAGGCCTCCTGCAACCAGCCAGCCTGGGTCTGTCTGACCCACGTGGAGCATCAGGACCATTGAGGAGCTGGGGCAGCCCAGGCCTTCCTGGCCACCCTCGCTCCAGGATTTTGTATGCAGGGGTGGGAAGCTGAATCAAAGGACCCAGCCACAGTTCCGGCTCTTTAGAGGTGGCAAATATTTTGTGTCTGCAACACTGCTGCTTGGCTCTGTAAGCACTAAGTAAATCTAAAATATAGTCCAAACCTTCTATAAAAGTAATGTAAACCTCCAAGATCTATAATCAGTGCTTTGCTCTCTCTTATGTTCTGTTGTAGATTTTATTGCAAGGTTTCATAGAAAGCCATTTACCTACACCCACATCCTGGGTAGGACAGTGTTGTCTGACAAGTGTCTGTCTGGAGGAAACCACAGCAAAGCCATCATAACCAATCTTTTGTGGAAAACAGCTTTTCTTATTAATTCTATAGTCTCTGGTTACTTCCTGTCCATTTCCTTGATTCCAGGCCTTCCTTGTCATTGCTCCTATTGCGCCCATATGCACTGCCTGGGAGGCTGTAACAGAGCTTGCGTCTCTCACGTAACAAGGAATTACATGACAAGGAATGATACGGCCACAGTCTTTGTCTAGCTTTCTCACAGAAGTCCTGACACTACTTTCACAGTGCCACACTCATGACTGGACTGACACTGCAATACCCAGCCAAAAACACAACACATTTCACACAAGTGGGCAAGCGGATCACTGCAGAGGGACTGGCTTGGAAGACATCAAACGGCTGTTTTGGAAAAGCATTGGCAGTGTTGGGATACGAGCCCCTGGTATGTCTCCACCAGCTGGGAGAAGGAACACCTCCAGGGACGTGAGGCGGGTGTGAAAGGCTGCTCAGCCTTTGGTTCTGACCTGGCTGGTGTTCCAGGGCTGTAGGCAAATGCAGTATTCATCACCTGTGTGGTTGTGTATGGTTGTAGCTGAATGGGGTTGGCGGTTTTCCATTTTTAACCTGACACACGCATGAGTTAAAAAAAAAAAAAAAGAGAGAGAGACAGGAGGTGGGAGAAGCAGCTGCTGGGCCCGATGGCCACTGATCCTTTCCATGTGAGGGGGTAACCTTTGGTAACCCTGGCCCCTTGTCATGTGACAGGGCCAGGAAATAAACCCTGGGCTCTTACCAGCACTCCTGTGTGTTACACCTTTATTGCAGTGATGACAGGTTGATGGCTCCACTGAAAGGTTCTTTTCCTTCAGGGAGTCCTGTCCAATGTTCAGCTTTATCCATCCATAAATGCTGTCTAAGTAGTGCAGGGTCGCTGGAAAAGGTTCCTGCTCCCCCTCCAACCCCCCCACCAAAGACTGGCTGGGAAAGGGGCCCCTCACCTGCCTGTCAAAAGCCATTAACTCACTGTCACCACGGCCAGCTTTCTCCCCCTGGAAGTGGAGAGAACTTACCTCCGTGGAAGTCTTTCAGAAGGATCTTCCTTTCTCCTTCCCTTTCCCATGCCATTCCACCCCATCTCATCCCAACCCAGCGTGCTAAAGGACCGATCGATCCCTGCATGCTTTCCTTGGATCTCAGAGAGAATAGGGAAAGAAGATCTCAGTTTAGATAACTCCTCTGGCAGACTGGAGATTTAGCACTAGTCTCTCCTTAGCAGTTTTACGTCTCTACTTTCCTTTCTGACAATGATATTATGAAGGGATCTTGAGATGCTGTAGGGTTCATCTGCACACAGAGCTGCTGTAGGGGTATTGGAAAAAAGAAAGCAGCAGTTAACTGAAGAAAAAAATGACCTAGGAAGGATACTAATCACAGTTTGTGAGCTCACCATTTTTTGAATGCAATTATTCGCTGTTTTATTCCACCCCACACACACACACTCCCGCTAGCTCTCTTTTAATTACCTCTCGTGGGAAAGGTAAGCTGACCGGTTTGATAATTCTCAGCACCACAACAAGTGGTAGGAACGAGTTTAAACTGGAGATCCTGAAAGCTTTCTCTTTGCATAAGACAAATTTATAGCTTGGAAACTAAATATTTGTTCAAAGAACTTTTGGAGGTGTTTGAGCACACAGGAGAGATGAAATGGCAGATTAAATATTTCATTTACATGCGATAAGCATGGCATTAAGTCCTATCTTAATTCTTCACCTGTTTTCTGAAATCCTTTGACAAACACAGGACATTTCACCTCGCCGTTGCTCTTTCGAGTGGCTTTCAGGCTCATTTAATTGTTTTGTGTTTCTGTCTGGAAGCACGCTGGGGGGAACAGACTCTGGTCCCTAACGGGAGCGCTGCGGGCTCGGGCTTATTCCTTCTTTAGCAGACATTTGCAACGCGCTGCTGCTGAGTAAGGATGGGGCTGCGCCCAGGAAACCAGATCTCGCTCCAGTGGGCATGCGGATGCTCCGGGGATGAGCTCGGTGCAAATGGCTATATATAGAACAAACAAGCAAACAAACAAGCAAATGGCGCTTCCCGCAACACGAACCCGATTAACTTTCGCCGGTGGGAACAGGATCCGGCGATTTCGGGGCTGCTAGGTGCTCAGTGCGGCGGTTACTTCTGCACGGCAAGCCTTCTGACATGGGCTTTACGAGAGCCATTTCCACGTCTGGGGGCTTTATTCTTGGAACTCGCTCAGCTATCATGAAACCGTGATCTACAGCTTACTCGACCAGGGCTTTTCCGTGCTGTAATTCCTACAAACAGACGCATCTTGCTATGCATAAATCTGAAAGTCTGCAAAAACCGTGTGGCAGAGCTCCCTCCCTCCCTCCCGCACACGCACGCACGCTCGCACACTCTGCTCTTCCTACTTGCTAGCAGAAATACAGAAGAGGAGAGAGAAAAAACAACTTCTCTGCTGACGATGTTCTATTAACCTCCCTCAGTCTGCTTTCAAAAAAATACACATATTTATCCATAAATTCGGGGGACGATTCCAGCGCAGAAAATGTGTGTAAACATGCAAATTTCTATGCCATCCGTAGTTTACTAGAACAAAAGGTATTCCTTCCTTGTACTTCTAATAGAGAAAATTAAAACAGCACCAAATGTGAGCATTAGCGACTTTGGAAAGGGGTTTTATTCTTTAAGCCCTAAATGCCTAAACCTAATATTTTGAGGTGGCACACAAGCTGTGATCATAAAACGAGTTTTACTGGGAAGCCATGTTTACTTCTTGTTTATCAGACTTATTTTAATTCATTCTGGGTAGGTTCCAAGCGCTGTGTTGGAGATTAAAGGCAACTGCGCACCCCAATTAGCAGCCAGTCCTTTCTAAGTAAAAATATTTCTGAGGGGCGAGATGAAAGTGGAATAATTTCTGTTCATTAACAGTACAGTGCTGGGGCGGGTTACTTTCACTGAGCGGCTATGTCTTGATTTTGAGCCTCTCGAGATTTAAAACGAGGGACCACGTAAAAGTGAAACCCAGCGCAAAAATGCCCCTCCAGGAATCACATTCGATAAAGCACACGAGCTGTGCAGTAAAAAGCATACTGACTAGTAAAACGTCGGGACTGTGCAGGACTGCAAGCTCTCCAGCAGAAAATCTGGCTCTGGGGCACTAATCTCTCCGTCTTTCATGCAAAACTTTTAAACTCAAGCCGCGGTGGAGGTCATAAAAACTTTCGCTTCCATTTAACCAAGAGAGCAGAAAATTCACACTGTTCTAGGGGGACAGTGAGGTCTGGGCTGAAAAGATCGTGTTCAAAAGGGCTTTACTGCTCTGCCATCTCTTTCCGAATATGACTCCTCTGTGCGAGCGTAAATCTTGCCTTGTGCTCATGGTAAGGCAGAGAAGTTTTTCCCTTCGGAGTAATATGGAGTTTATCAACTAAAAACCGAGCAAATAAATCGCGAAACTTTATTCCTGGAGTGTATTTTATACCTGAAAGACTTAATTTTCACGTCTTCATAGAGGCCTATAAATCTTGCTTCGCACCCGCTTAACCATCCGAAAAACACTCGTTGGCCACAGCAAAGCAGCCCGGCGAAAGTAGCCGAGCCAGCCCCGACACCGGCTGCCCCACAGGGCGGCGGTGCCCGCTCCGGCCGGGCACAGCCCCGCGTCGCCCCCGGCCCGGCGCTGCGCGGAACGGA
>VXAL01015294.1:9286-23239 GCA_013399475.1 Chauna torquata
AACTCTATGACTACAAGAGTATGTGGAAATTAAGAAGTGTTCAGAAAAGTTCACCTAAGATTCCTTTTTCAAGAAATACTCTGCATTATTTTTTATACTCCTGCCACCTGCAAGGTGGTTTGATTTCCATTCGTCTGCTCCAACACCAGCTTAATCACTGCAATAAATAGAGTCACAAACAGGAATCCTAAATATCCATAAGTGCATCTCAATGCAGCTTTACAAAGAGAGCAAATATCTCTGGGGAAATTGCAGATTTGGACCTGAACATAAAAGAGCAGACAGTGTATCAGGCACAAAAAGGCAGAATCATAAGATGAACTCTACCCTTATAAGTGTTGAGCTGATGCATTAAATCTGACCAAATATGAAGCAGATAAACCATTATTTCTCAATAAGCATGACGTGTCCTTCAATAACAATAAAATAGTTAGTCCAATATAGTATTCTCTATAAGACTAGTCAGCAACTGGTTGAATACAAAGCACATGTTCCAGTCTGTTCCATATTCCTGAATTGCTTTCCTACAGTTCAGAGGAAGGGAAGAGTACTTGTCTTATCTGAGAACATTTTAAAAATTAAATCTCCCAGAGAAGACTCTATCTGCCAGATTTTTATAAGGACTATACGGTAGGTCTTCTTTAAGTTGTGCTGTGTATGAGGGATAGACCAAGACGGGTACATGAGAGCAGGTCTGCTGTTGAGAGAAAGAGAGAGACAGAGAGAGGAGAAAAAGAAAGAAAGAAAAAGAAAGAAAGAAAGAAAGAAAGAAAGAAAGAAAGAAAGAAAGAAAGAAAGAAAGAAAGAAAGAAAGAAAGAAAGAAAGAAAGAAAGAAAAAGAAAGAAAGAAAGGAAGAAAGGCTGAGAATGGCTCACAGAAGGCTAACAGCAAAAGGGGTCTCCAACCAAAGCTGATAATTTGGGCCCAGAATGAGTTTTCAGCTGAGGTTAAGGTTTCAGCCAATGATCTGGAATGAGAGCTGAATCTAGCCTGAAGCAGTAAGCTTAGAATAGGCTTATGAGCCACAGCAGAAACCAGATCAGACAGAGGATACTGGACTATCATTAACAGAAAGAGGTCACAACCAGGTGTGGTTCAGGTGTGGGTTGATAAGATAGAGATTCACAGATAAGTTTGGGACCAGACAGACAGATAAGAAGGGATTTTGGTTGTGAAGTTAAGCAGCAATACTAGATTTACCCTATCATAAAGGATAGCATCTGGAGTTCACTTGCTCTGGCAGCACAAGAATTAGAATTGAAACCGCATGATCCACCTAATAGTCTGTGTTACTGATGTGACAGGAGCCAGGCTAGGTCTAGGCCAGTTCCTGGAGGATGTCTCTGGCTGTATTTTACAGGCTTTGTCAAAATGACTATTGCTATACCTTCAACATTCACAGCATTTTTGACTGCAAACTGTATGTGCGGAAAACATGAAACGACTGCAGATCATTCTCTGTGCATTAAAGGATTCTGTTCATTGATCTCAAGATGTTATGTAGGCCATGCTCACCTTAACTCAGTAAAGATTCATGTCAATTACTAACTTATTCTTTTTAAAATAAAAGGAAGTAAACATGAAAAAATAAATATATTAGACATGTCATGCAACTAAATAGCCAAACTAGCAAAATCCACAACTATTGCTATTACTGTTATTAATCTTATTATTGTCCTTTTCTGTCTGAGTGTGTTAGCTCTCCTGCTTACCTAACAGAAGAGATAGAGTATGTAAATTGGGGTATAGCCAGCCAAGTGTTACCTATGAACTTTCTGAAAATGGAAAAACCACATAAGAATTAGGTTCTTTGAGCCTATCTCCAAGAGTTCCTGGCAGTTCTGTATCTCATCCCTTGTCTTCCATGACGTACCTTGCCATTGCGGGGTCTCCTGAAAGACAGATCTTTGCATAGCTTCATCTATTCTACTCTCCTGCCCTGCACTTCATTATTTAAAAAAAAAAAAATTTTTTTTTGATGTGACACTAAGCTCAATTCCAATTTCCCCAAACAGCAGTCTATTTTCATAGGTAAATAAACATGCTGTTTAAAATAGGGCACCATTTTGTTGAGGGCACGGAATGGGAAGGTGGGGTCAGAGGAAAAAGTGCTGAAAGCTATTTTTCTATGTTGAGCAAACATGTAGGAAAACAGCTTTTGCTTCAGGGTAGAATTTGTTTCAAAATAAGAACATTATGTTTGTTGTCAAAGACCGGGAAATTTGCAAACCTAACTACATCTTCAAAGCCTAACAATAAGAAAAAGATGTATGGGTAGCTAGAGACAGAGAAAGTCCTTACAGACATACAGTAAGTGTAGGTGAAAGGCAGGAAATACAAAGCAGACAGAAGCAGTGGAACAGGTTCTACTGAGGTGTACACAGCTCTGATCCCTCTGCAGAGCTGCAGCCAGGGGAGGGACAGGGATAATGTACTAACGAGGCTGAGCAAGGATGATGTCTACTCAGCGAAATAGGTATGTTTATTTCTGAAGAAGTTGTGAGCTACTGGATTACCTATTTTGGCAGTAAGAGCAGTAGAGCTGCTTCTTGAAGGACATCATAGGTTGGATTAATGCTAAATCTTAGGCCATCCTGAAATTAATAAAAGTTTTCTTTATTCTTTTCCACAGGACCAAAATTTCACTCTGGTGTAACAAAAAAGTCCTGTTCCAGTGTAGAATCTATGACTTTTTTCTATTCCAGCTGTGGTTTTAGAACAATTCTTCCTTTGCGTTTTGGCTGGAAATGACTTTTCATTCACCAGTTTCATTGCAGCTGCTGTTACTCTAGGTCTGTACCTTTCCTGCTGCTCTGTTGTGGAGACTTTTCTATTAAAGCTTTCCCCTGGACTCATCAGTTGGCTGTCTCCTATCCAAGCACCTAGAACAATGTCTTCCTGGTAGACTGTTTTCTTAATATCTTTAACGAAGGGTTCCTTGTTAAGCACTCTGTGTTGATCTTGCCTCTGGTGGGAAGGTAAGTACAAGATAAGCCTTGCCCTCTCCCAGACCTCTCAGATGGAGCTGGCTCCTGGCTATATAATTTCATTATGTAATTTAGCTTTTAGCAATAATTCCAATTTGGATGAAGTTCTTATTTTTCATGCATTATTAGCTAACTTCAAAAGCAATAGCTTCACAGTCACATCAAGACACAAGGACTGTTATACAATTATAGAAGCTATCACAGTGGAGACAAGTCATTTAACAACCAGCAATCTCATAAAATCAGTATTTTTTTACACTATTTTTCTTCAATGAGGATAGATCTTGACACTGAGTGACTAATTTATGGTTAATATGTGTTTAGGAACAAATAATCCTTCTTTTTGATAAGCGAGGTAGCCTATGAAAGGGGTTAACGTTAAACAGCACATAATTGTTCCATTGGGGAATGACTGTCAATGCTGAGGGTTTCTTCTGTTTCTTTCCTGCTTGTAGTTACTGTGTTTTTCAAGTGAGTGCTTTGGCAACCCTGAAACTTTAGCCTTTATTTCTAGACATAAATCAGAGAACTGTACCTTTGTGTTGACAGTTGCTATATAAAATCTGACTCTTTCAAGTTTTTAAGTGGTCCAGTATATAAAATCTTAGAAATTGCAGAACACATAAATCTAAAGTTTTTATATTCAAGTCAATGACTTGCTTTTAACATAATGCAGACAGGATACTGAGATGCCAAGGTTGACGGTGAACATAATAGAGCTACACCATAAATTATCGCCATTTTTCCCTTCAGCTTCTGCAGCCTGCCTAAGACAATAATGCAGAGAAGTATATGGCTAGAGTGACAGAAACACTCTCAAAAACATAACTAAAAGATGAGCAACCATTCAGAATTAAATGATGCTTGTACATGGATTTGTAAATGAAATATCAGTGATCTGAAACATTTTTATTTAAGCAGCCACATCATTTGCCTATCTCAGAGGCCTTCGACCACTCTATTAGAAGACTCAGAGTGGTTCTAATGAAGGTCCAAGGGTAAAATTGGGTTTTCAGCAAGTTTTCTCCCCATTCACACCACTTTCCAAAATATGAACTCCCATACTGGGAGAACTGAGTACATCCTTTCAGGTGGACTGTGTCCCTAAAATATTACTGTGCTAGAGACATTGAGAGAGCTGCAGGCTAGGATAATCCATCTGTGCAAACAAATGAGTTTACATCCAAGAGCAATGGTGAAGCTTGGTGGGGATGTGTTAGACAGCAAGCGTTTTATTACTACTGTCTCAATTATCATTGCTCCTGAACTTCTGATTATCTATTAACAGATAGATATTAATTATATAAATACAAATGGTGGCACTGTTCTTCTCTGTTTCCTTTTTTTCCTTTTACCAAAACACATTGGTGGTTAATCTAACAACACTTCAATGGCTTTGAGAATTTTTCATTTTTTTAATGTAAGAAAAAAGTGATTTCACAACAGCTACACATATACAACAATACCCAAACAGCAAAATCTCATCTCCTAAGGACAATATAAAAACATAGAAACCTTGCTGGTATAATCCATCCATGCAAATAAACAAAGATTTGTCCGTGTGTATGGTTTCCTCAGTGTCTACTGGAGCACGGACAATTTCTATTTTCATTCGTGCTGGTCAGTATTACAATATCATTATCCAACTTTTGCACCAAAAGCAAAACCTGGGGAGATGGAAGAAGAAGTCCTTGTCTCCTTTGATATGTCCGCATATCAATAGCACAAATGCTTTTGTAAATCCGTTAACCAGTCGCCGGTGGCTAACCAGTATGTTCAAATGCAACAATCAAACTCCGTGTCTGATAATGGGTTCACGCACTTCCAATCCCAGGTTTGATTAGGGAAAAAAAAAAAAAAAAAAAAACTGCCAGAAATAGCTGGCTCAGTAAATCAGTGAACAAATGACAGGGGAGAAATGGTAAGTGTCACGTGGGCCTTGCAGGCACCTCCGTCCCCACAAAAATGCCTGGTTGTGCTGGCCCTTGCTGCCACCGCTATCATAGGACCAGGGCCCCACATGGGTCCAGGTGCATGCCTGCGCCCCACTGCTGCCCTGGGCCCACCTGGAGGGCTCCCGTTTGGTCCACAGGGGTGGCTGTTTAGGGCTTACATGTCAAGGTTTGGTAGCGGGGTGGCTGCAGGGGTGGCCTCTGTGAGCAGAGCCCAGAAGCTGTCCATGTCAGGTAAGAGCCAGCTCCAGCCGGCTCTAATACGGACCTGCTGCTGGCCAGAGCTGAGCCAGTGAGCAATGCTGGTCATGCCTCTGTGACAGCAGATTTAAGAAATGGAAAAAACTGCTGCTCAACAGCAGCTGGGAGAGAGGAGTAAGAAAATGGGAGAGAAACAGCCCTGCAGACACTAAGGTCAGTGAAGGAGGGGAGGAGTGGCTCCAGGCACTGGAGCAGAAGTTCCCCTGCAGCCCGTGGTGAGGACCATGGTGGAGCAGGCTGTCCCCCTGCAGCCCATGGGGTACCACAGCAGAGCAGATCTCCACGCTGCAGCCTGTGGAGGAGCCCACGGTGGAGCAGGAGGATCTGGCCTGAAGGAAGCTGCAGCCCATGGACAGCCCCCACAGGATCAGGCTCCAGACCTGCAGCCCATGGAGAAGAGCCCACTCTGGAATAGGAGGTCTGGTGGGAGCTGCCACCCGTGAGGGGCCCGTGCTGGAACAGTCCTTTGCTGAAGGATGGACCATGTCGTACACACCCATACTGGAGTGGTTCTTGAAGAGCTGCAGCCTGTGGGAAGCCCAGGCTGAATCAGCTGGTGAAGGATGGCGTGCTGTAGGAGGGACCCCACAATGGAACAGGGGAAGATAGTGAAGATGAAGGAGTGGCAGAGATGAAGTGTTATGGACTGACCACAACCCACATTCCCCATTCCTCTTTGCTGCTTGGGGGTAGGAGGGAGAAGAGGGTGGATGGGAGGAAGGTGATTTATTTTGCTTTTCGCTTCTCTCTGCTCTAGTCTGTTAGTAACGGGCAATAGATTACATTAATCTCCCTTATGTTGAGTCTGTTTTGCCCATGATGATAATTATGGAGCGATCTCTCTGTCCCTATCTCAACCCATAAGCTTTCCTTTAATCATATTTTCTCCTCGTGTTCTGTTGAGAATGGGGAGTGAGAGTGGTGTGGTGGAGCTTAGCTACCTATTGGTGTGAAACCAGCACAGTGGCCCCACTCCCATGGTGACCTCCTGAGCCCCATGCTGCAGGTGGGGAAAGGGTCCCACACCCAGACCATGGGGACAGGTTCCAAGGCTACACCGTGGGCTGCCCCACAGCTGGGTGCCATGGGGCTCCTGTGGCTGGGTCTTTGCATCTATTGAACTGGCTGTGGGGACTGGATGGAGGGGAGTAAGCCTTTATACCCTGCTGTAGGTTAGGGCTGTCTGAGGCCCTCAATGATGAGATGGCAGAGGTGGAGCCAGACAGACCCTGAGACAGCTCTTGGACCGAGATGTCACTTTGGAGAGCTGCCTGAAGGCATGCCAAGGAGAGCACCCCAGCCTTTAAGAAAGGCCAGCCGCACTTTCCCCACCTTCTTTACCACCCACAGAAGGAAGCGTCCGTGGAGGTGGGCACCACTAAGCCTCATCCCATAGCCCAAGACTGAGGACACAGGTGGAGGAAAGGATCATTCTTTTGCTGTGGTGATAAATGCCACTGGCTTGAACCACCTCTCTACCCAGACTACTGAAAAGAGAGTACTGTCAGGAGGCATCTGCACCAGCACCCTGACATCACAAAGTACACCTTACCATCACCCTCCTGGGGTAGTTGCACTGCCCAATCCACTGTGCCCTTAGTTTTGTGGTCACTGAGTTTGTCTGGATTGTCCAGATCCTTCCCGGCCCCAACCTACCCCAGCCATGGTCATTGCTATGGGCAGGAGGGGCACCCAAACAGTGCCCCTCACCTGTGGAACTGTTTCCCTTACTGTAAACCATGGAAACTGGATGGTTAGAGACTCCTGTATATCCCCCTCTTTCCTGTCAGGCTCTCCTGGCTGCAGAAATACTACCTTATCACTGCTTATTTTGGGGGGTCCTTGTGCTGACGCATTGTCACCCTCAGCTCTCAGTTCATCTTATTTTATGGTGCCACAGCAGTCTTGCTTCTTCCTGACTCAGAATGGTTTCTTTGACTTCTGAGCTTTGGATTTAAAACTCTTTCAGTGGAAAGAGCAACCAAAAGTATCCCCTCAATATCACTCATTAAATAAGCTAGTGGTTTTTGTCCCCTCCCCAAAGCATAACAGTCTTGTCACAAAATCACAACTTCAAATGTCATTCTTCTTAACACTCTTCACATTAAGAAAGACAGGGCTGAAAGATCTTAGATAGTCAAGTGCCATTTCATTGTTAAGTGGTCCATAAAAACTAAGCTCTATAAAAGATCTGACAGAGTTCTGGTATTGTAGTACCCCTATTATACCTAGTTTTTGAATAAGTGACAGATGACAGTTTCTGAGTGCTTCAGTTTCTGACTTTTGCAAATAATAAAAGATATTTTTAAACTTGTGGTGATGTAAACTTATATTCATTTTTCTCTACCCAGTATCTTTGCATGCTATCATTGAAGTCATAGAGCCTTAGCATCTTTTCTCCCCTCTTCCACCCAAAGTTCAATGGATAGACTTTATTTGTTCTAAGTATTGCATGCTGACCATAGCACAGCCTAGCCTTTGTGCAGCATGCATGTACTACCTGAAGTTAGCATTTCCATTGCCTTGGCATACCACTCGTATAGAGTGGACCACTTTTATGAACCCTAGAAAGAAGACATTTACAGAACAGTTCTCTCTGAGGTTTCCTAGAGTAGTTTGCAGAAGAATGAGAATGCAGAATATTTGAGTATTTACGTGAACCCGTGTGTATTTATAGCCTGATAGGACCATCTCAACATGTTTCAGCATTTTTCCCCATAAAATTAATATTCAATCAAATGAGAAGTTAATGATCATCCTACCTGAATCTCACCAGTTCAATGAGATAAGTCTTTAGAAGATATGAGAGGGATTTGTTTACCTATACTTCTGAAGTTAGATGTTTCCTTCAACACATCCTCAGTTTCTGTTATTAACATATCCACAGTGGAAGTAATTTTCTTTTCAAAACTACTAGTGCCAATTCTATATGATGCTTCCTTAGTGGTATGCCCAGAACTGCAAGATGTTGTAATACAATCACCTAGAAGGAAATTGCACATGACATACACATAGCTGGCTATGTTTGCTGTACTGACACTAGGCTGCAGATAAAATGGATGGCCAACTGCCTCTGACATACAAAATAGGTAGGAAAATAAGAGTACAGATCTTCATCATTTATGTGTGTGGAAACTCTGGATGAAAGGCTGACCCAGTTTATGTAACTACTAGCTACCTACCTCTGTGCATCTGGTTAATATTCCTATATGCATACACAGACACAAATGGGTCTGTTTTTTTCCATTATGAAATCCTGGGTGAGAGAGCTTAATAATTGGGCTCTAGACTCACTCCTATTTAAATTGTAGTCAAATAGAATTTATCTTCAGACAGTTGTGCTGCTGTTTGGTTTCTGTTGAATAAAATATAATTTAAACTTTTTTGGATAGTTTTCTTAGCTAGAGAAAAACCAAAAACTTTTTATTCTGGACAGAATTTGGATATAGTACTATTATTTTTCCCTCTGGCTAGAAAAAAGCTTCATTAAGAAGTAAGAATTGTTACAGGATCTTAACAAAGAGCACAGTCAATCTCTTTATATCTAAAGTTAAATTATTGGTGTATTTATTATAAAGAATAAATTCATCTAATGACTACATAAATAAACTTTTTTTTTCCTCCACATTTTTATTTCATACTCAGCTGGTGTGTCAAGCAGAGCAAGTCCAAATCTGTCAATTTCTGTGATATTTGCCATTTTCCCATTGCCTTGATAGTAACAGTTATAAAGAGAACTCTTCAGCTGGAAATATTATTACTCTTTAAGCTAAGTATCAATGCCAGGTAATTTTTCCTTGCAAAATCCTACATTTTGTGGTCTTGTAATGAAGAAATTTATGGTACTGTGCACCACTGTCTATTCACAGTACACTGAGAGCCTGATCCAACTCCTGTGTAACCCTGTGACAGTGTCTCCATTGACCACACTGAAGTACGTAACTACCACAATACCAGATCCAAACACCCCTAAGCTTTGAAAAAGATTGAAATTCTTTTCCAAACTTTTGACTCAAATCCGTCTGTAGCTAAACTACAAAGTACATTCTTGGTTTCATCTTAGACTACCATGTGTATTCTAATTATGCAAAATTTTAGAAAATAAATTAGGTTCATAATGACATGTAAGGAGCTGCTAGTATGCCAATGAAAACACTGTATGGAGTATTTTCATTGGCAACCTCCTTTAGAAAGTCTATTGATATGTTTTGACATCAGTGGATGTTTCATTCCAAAGTTATTATTTATACTACTATTAAAATACACATTGGTCATTTTAGGTCTGTGTATGTGTATGTGTGTGTGTGTGTGTTTTAATTATTGCTAATTAAAGTATAATACCCCTCTGAAAAATAACCATGTGGAATCTGTGCTTCTTTTTTCAATAAATTTGTTTATTGGTAGGTTCAGGCTCACATTTGCTTACAGTATAGGCAACAAGCAACGTTTCTGTGGGTTTTTTTTGTTTTGTTTGTTTGTTTGTTTGTTTGTTTACTTCTGCCAGCCATGCAAGATTATGAAACTTAAAAAAAAAGAGGCTTTGAGATGGATTCTCTTCTTTCCTGTATATTTTCTTGTATAAAAATTCCAGGTAGGTACATATCTCTGCAAATCTCCATGGAAGCAAAAGCCTGAAGTACTTGCAGAAGTAAAAATTAGGATAGAATTTGTTTTGCAGACCATTAGTATCAACTATATGTGAGAAACTGATCAGCTTATTTCTCAGATCACATTTTAAATCTGGGGGGAGAAAACTGTCATTGCTGTTGATTAAATTTTACATTTTTTTTCTTGAAAACTCATCGTACTTAGCTGGGATACTTTTAAGACATCCCCACCTCGTAATTAGTTTTCTGAGCAGAATCACTTTTTAATTGTTCTGAGTTTGAACTAATTATATAAATATGAAGAAGACAGACCAGATCTATCTTTAAATATTTGCACAAAATCTCTAATGCATGTATAGCTTACAATATCATATTCCAGACAAAATTCATAATTTATATAAGAACAAAACCACTCTGAAATTTTGCATTCCTTGACCAGTTTGAATTTGATACATTCTTCTGGATACGGGAATTCATTGAAAGAACCAGCCATAAATGAGCATATACAAGATGAACTGAGTCTAAATGTCGTAATTTTGAAAAGCCTTACTTTTGCCAACAAACACAACTCTTTAACACAGTGAATAAGTATGGGGAGGAACTAGCAGTATTTTTCATTTCATTTCATTTCATTTTATTTCGTTTCGTTTTGTTTCGTTTTTTCGTTTCATTTTGTTTCATTTCATTTCGTTTCATTTTTTATTTCATTCTGTCTTTAAACACTTGCAAATGACCATCAGCTTTGTTTTTAAAAAGAACTTGCTGTTCATGCTGAAATGGCAAATCTAAGGCCATAATTTCACCCATGCACTTGATCTATAATTCTGAAAATAAAGGAATTCCAGTGATTTATGGGCATTGAACCTACTTGAAAATCAATGTTATGCAAGTTCTTATTAACAAAAAAGTTTTGTTGTTGTTGTTGTTTTAATCTTTTTTTTTTTTTTGTAGCACATATAAACACACTAAGTAGAAGCCTGTCTCTTCTCCATCACCCATAAAAAACCCTACCTGAACAGCTATTTTATGCATACACAAATGAAAAATGCCTGTTTGATATGCAGTTATGGAATAAACATTGAATGATTTAAGCTTGCCCTTGCTATTAGGTACAAGTCTATGCTCTTGTAAGTTTGGCAAATAAAGTAAATTACCTGTATCTGTTCCTGTTTTCATTTAAGAACTACTAGTTTTGCATATCCACACAAAAAAATAACTCCTACTAAAAAGAATGTCACTGCAATCCCACAGATATCTAGCATGGTAGTTGATTTGAAACTATTACCATAATGAATTGCTATACATATACCATACAACTCAAAGACAGCTGAAATGCTGTGCAATCTCACTTACAAAAGAGCAGTTCTTAGAAAACTGGGCAATACATACAATAACATCACTGGATGCCTCAAAATAAGTGCTGTATAAAATAAAGAAATGTTTAACTTGTTTCTCTTCATTGCAATAGTAAAATTAGAATGGTCAGGAAAAACTGGAAGACTGTTGGAAAAAAAAAAGTATTATTATCTGGCTTGAAACACACCAGTGGAACTAAAGAAAACCTTTGCCTTGGGAAAATTTTAATTTTAGGCAAAAATTCAACACGTGGAACTATTATCAAGCAAAACTTGATTAAATATATTAATTTCACAACGAATCTGCCTCGTGTCATAGCTCAGCGTTCTGCTTTCCCTCAGACAACAGGTGGGTTTTTTTTCAGTGTTTTAGCACAAAAAAGGTTATAATTATACAGATTAGTCTTCAAAGTCTGAGATTTATCCAAACCAAACAGCTGAACTGTTGGAGCTTTACTTATCACTAATGATAGGTAATTCCTCTGGACTGATACTCAGGTGATTAGAGTTGTTCCAGAACTGACATCGAGCTTCTTACTGGCCTTGGGCATGCAGGGTATCCCTGTTTCTTATTTTCCTATCCACAAAACTAGGATAATGACTCCTTTGTAAAAATGTTTGATTTACTGATGAAATGTGCTGTGTAGGAATATTATTATTATTATTCATTTAAATAATAAGCAGCATCAAAACTGTACACCTCCCAGACTCTGAGGGAAGACTGGAACCATATCCGAAACTGTGTTTCTGACTCAGCTGTAGTTTACAAATTATGATTGATATTGAGCAGAAAAAGTACACAGTACAATGATATATTCCACTCACCATCCAAATTGAAAAATACGTGTTTTCTTTGCTTTGAACTACGTAACTCTTCTCCCAAAATAGAGACAAATCAGTGGTTTTGGATTCTTTGCTATCCTCAGGTAAAAAAAAGACAGTGACCTGTTGAAATAACAAAGTTTGCAATCCTGTATGTTCTCTCTGTGGGACAGTGCCCCTCTGAAATTTCAGTTATTTCTCAGTTTTTTTCAATATAATTTGTTCCATTTACAGTGACTGAGAAGCATAATTAAGCAGGAACTTTCTAGTGAATGACAAAAGGGATCCAGGCACTTAGCTTGCTAACTATTGTGGAAGCCAATGCTTAAAGCCTCCTGCAGCTTTAAAAGTTTCCCTGTAAGTATATCTATATTTTATCCTATGCCAATTTAATCCTACTAATGATGGTTGTTTGACCCATAGGTCTTGAGAACTAGGAAGCAGATTTGCAACTGCTGAGTATGCTCATTTGCAATTGACTTCAGTATAAATTGCACAGTCCACCTTGGATGGTACTCTGACAAGACAGAGTGATCAGAAAAACATTAAAGAACCCCAGTAATGGTTAGAAACAGATTGCCAGCAATGCTAGGAAACAAACTTTTATTTTTTTCTGTTTGTACGGTAGACAGAAGTAGTCTTTGTCAATCTCCCTGTGAAATAATGCATCACTCCTGACAGTTGATCAGTTTTAGTAGGAAGAAATTATTGTTGACAAGTAATAAAGATGTATAATTTCTTCATGTTTGCCTTGGGCTGAACTTTGTTTCTAGAAAGAGTGAGACCCAAGCTAGCTTTACTCCCATTTCAAGACAGTCCTTGTGAGCACCTGCGTCCATCTCAAAAAAAAAAAAAAGACCTAGGCATCACTTTGCTATGAAAATCCATGAAAATAATCATAGAATGGCTTGAGTTGGAAGTGACCTTAAAGATCGTCTAGTGCTGATATAATGTTATATGTCATAATGAGAAGTATTATTACAATAAAATATAATAAAACAATGTATATAATGTAATATATGCATGTCAAGTATAACATAATGTAAGTGCAGACGACACAAAACTGGGAGGAGAGGCTGATACATAAGATGGTTGTGCTGCCATCCAGAGGGACCTCAACAGGCTGGGGAAATGGGCTGACATGAACCTAATGAAGTTTAGCAAGGGAAAGTGCAAAGGCCTGCACCTGGTCAGGAACAACCCCAGGTAACCTGGGGACTGCCCAGCTGGAAAGCAGCCTGGCAGAAGAGGACACTGGGGTCCCGATGAACACCAAGTTGAACATGAGTCAGCAGGGTGCTCTTGTCATACAAAAGTCACACGGTATCCTGGGCTGCATTAGGATGAGTGCTGCGAGCAGGTCAAGGGAGGTGATCCTCCCCCTCTGTTCAGCACTGGTGAGGCCACACCTGGAGTTTTGTGTCCAGTTCTGGGCTCCCCAGTACAAGAGGGACATGGACATACTGGAATCCAATAATGGGCCATGAAGATGATTAAGGGACTGGAATATCTCTCCAACGAGGAAAGGCTGAGAGAGCTGGGAATGTTTAGCCTGGAGAAGAGAATGCTCAAGGAGGATCTTATCGATATGTGTAAATACCTGAAAGGAGGGTGCAAAGAGGACAGAGCCATGCTCTTTTCAGTGGTGCCCATGACAAGAGGCAACGAACACACACTGAAACACAGGAAGTTCCTCTTGAATTCCTCTTTACTATGAGGGTAATGGAGCACTGGCAGAAGTTGCCCAGACATATAGTGAAGTCTCCATCCCTGGAGATATTCAAAAGTCATCTGACAAATGATCTGGGGCAACTGGCTCTAGGTGGCCCTGCCTCAGCAAGGGTGTTGGACCAGAAGATCTCCAAAGGTCTCTTCTTACTTCAGTCAATCTCCAATTCTGTAAATAATATACATAAAATAAATAACACAAAATATAATATAAAATTCTTGGTCATAGTGACCACGAAG
>VXAL01015295.1:1793-12757 GCA_013399475.1 Chauna torquata
CAAACAGATGGACAGTAGTAAACACAGAAAAAGATTAAAAATAACTGCTAAACTTGGATTTAAGGATTCATCTTAGAATCCTCCAGTGATAGAGATTCCATAGAAGTTCTACCTAGGATGCCAAGGAATACTACCTAACACAACAATGTATCCATTCATGTCTGTTTGATTTAATTTTGGTCATGGATAATGCATGAGACTCATGTTGGAAGCTTCCCAGATTAAAACTTGGGAAGCGTAAGGCCATGCTTCACCCAGTAGGGGACCTAAGCAAAGAATATCATGAACATTCATTCACATATATTTTGTCATCCATATTCTGCTTTTAGATGACAGCACAAGAAATGTCCTCTGTTCTCCTTCTGGTCTGCCAGAAAGCAACTGTGATTTCAGAGATAAACATTAAACATTCAAATGCATGTAACTTTAGCCTGAGATTTTCTTCTAAACTATTTCTTGGACACATTACCGAGAGTTAACTAGGCAGTTTTTGAGGTTATGTCCACACTGTTAATCAAAAGGGCCCAGAGTTAGCCCCTGGCTGTCTGACCAAATGGCACCAATAGATTCCTGCTCATATGACTAGTTACTAGCAGACTTGTCTTGTAGAGAGCTAACTGGAACAGTCCAAAGTAAAATCACAGAGAAAGCATAAAAGCATTGTAGAAGATTTTGGGAGTGCTATGTAACCTCAAGTCACTGGCACTTCACATACTCAGACCCCAGTCAATGACGGGCATCAAGCTGCTAAGAGCCCAAACAAGTATTTAGGCATGGGATTCTTTCTCTACCCATGCCATCTTAGCATACCAAGTCCCTCAAAGAATTGCCCTGTTGGATCATGCCTGAAATCAGCTCTAGCCCAAAATTACAAAAGGAAATAACTAACAATCATCAGTACTTACCATTTGGTTTCCACTGTTTCTGTTGTGGTCTTGCTACTTGGAACTGGGGGAGGCATCCAAGATTGTCTGTCAGTATTAACAAATAAATTCTTGAGTATTGGTATAATGTTATGGGGCTGAATAGCAGCTTGGGTCTGTTTCTCTTCAAACGAATGTTAGAATCTCAGAAATGGTATAGAAATGCCTGTAACTGTTCTTAAATTATTAGTATTTTGAAAAACTGCATAACGATAATTTTTAGATCTTTTTTTTTTTCCAGACAACTGAATGGAATTGTAAATAACACAGTAATTTTAATTACTGTTGTATAAAATGTATTTTCTGATTCTAGATGGTCTTTTCTGCAATCTGAATAATACAAAAATAAGTCGATCATTCATGGAAAACACAACCCAATAAAATGTACAAAGCAAAGAGCAAAGGGTATCAAATACCAACCAAAGAAACACATTCAGGCTGGTATTAGAGGTCATACAAGCACCACAAGTACCTTCAGTTCTTTTTTTCTTTTGCTCAAACCTATCACTCAAGCAGTTGTTTGCGACGGAAAAACAATTGTACCACAAAAACTGCAATTCTCTGATGGTCTTTCGCATCTTCAAAGGGCCTGGAGAGAACTACTGGGCTGAACAAGCAGGGTTGTTAATATGAAAACAATGACATTTAATTTTCTTCTTTCATAATACTACTGATCATAATGTTTGCACATGGAATACGGAAAAGAATATCACAGACAGAATCTGTGACTGGAAAGAATACATAAAAAACGGCTTCATAGCCCAGGGGGCACAAGTGAAGGGGATGGGGCCCAAGTGATAGTCTCCTCTATATCGCCCATCAGACGTAGGAGCATGGGAAGAAGTGGACACATGCAGATTAACACCTGGCTATGTGGCTGGTGTCATCACCAGGGCTTTGGTTTCTCTGATCATAGAATGTATTTCGATGAAAACAGATTACTGGGGGGATATGGGATCCGCCTATCTAGGAAAGGAAGGAGAATCTGCATTGGCAGGTTGGCAGACTTAGTGAATTGGGCTTTAAACTAATGAACCTGGGGAGCAGTGTCCTAAGCCATGACACTCAAACTTGCAAGCTACAGGGTGGAAGAATGCACCTACCAGAGTAGCGAGGAATGCTCCTCAGCACTCCAAAAAGGTTCTGCCAGAAAGGTTAGACAGTCGACAATCCAATTAGTACAGTCCAAGTGTCTGTATTAATACACGAAGCATGGGTAACAAACAGGAGAAGCTGGTAGCCACTGGCCAGCTGGCAGGCTATGATCTGATCGCTATCATTGAAACATGGTAGGATGAATCACGTGACTAGAGTGCTGCAATCAACAGCTATAAACTGTTCGGAAGGGACAGGCAAGGAAGGAAAGGTGATGGGAGGTTGCCCTTTATGCAAAAAACAGGATTGATTGCACAGAGCTGTCTCTGAAAAACACAGGTCAAGAGCTTATGCGTGAAAATTGGAGACCAAGCCAGCAAAGGAAACTTCTTGGTTGGTATTTACTATAGGCTGCCTGATCAAGGGGAGGATGCTGATGAAGAGTTCTTTCTTTAGCTCCAGGAAGCATCATGCTCACCCACACTGATGCTGCTACAGGACTCCAACCACCCTGACATCTTCTGGAAAAGCGGGGCAGCAAACTGCAAGCAGTCTAGGANCAGGTCAAGAGCTTATGCGTGAAAATTGGAGACCAAGCCAGCAAAGGAAACTTCTTGGTTGGTATTTACTATAGGCTGCCTGATCAAGGGGAGGATGCTGATGAAGAGTTCTTTCTTTAGCTCCAGGAAGCATCATGCTCACCCACACTGATGCTGCTACAGGACTCCAACCACCCTGACATCTTCTGGAAAAGCGGGGCAGCAAACTGCAAGCAGTCTAGGAGACTCCTCGAGTGCGTTGAGGATAACTTCCTAGTCCAGATGATGAAAGCACAACCAGAGGAGATGTGTTACTGGACCTGTTGCTCACCAATGCAGAAGAACTTATGGGACAGGACAAGATTGGAGGTAGCCTGGGCTGCAGTGATCATGCCCTAGTAGAATTCACCATCTTGAGAGATATAGACCAGGCAAAAAGTATAGTCAGGACCCTAAACCTGCAAAAGAACACAAACTTTCAGCTGTTTAACAGACTAATGAATAGGACCTCCTGGGAAACTGCCCTCAAGAATAACGGAGCAGAAGAGAGTTGGAGGATACTTAAAGACATTTTTCTTTAGGCACAAAAGTTCTCAATTCCAACACGCAAGAAATCAGGCAAGGAAGGCAGGTGATCAGCATGGCTGAGTCAGGACCAAACTAAAACACAAAAAGGAAACACATCAGCAAGTGGAGGCAAGGACATACATCCTGGGAAGATTATAGGGATACAGCCTGGGAGTAGAGGGACGGAATCAGGAAAGCCAACATACAGATGGAGCTAAACTTGACTAGGGATATGAAGAACAACAAGAAGGATTTCNCATCATGGCTGAGTCAGGACCAAACTAAAACACAAAAAGGAAACACATCAGCAAGTGGAGGCAAGGACATACATCCTGGGAAGATTATAGGGATACAGCCTGGGAGTAGAGGGACGGAATCAGGAAAGCCAACATACAGATGGAGCTAAACTTGACTAGGGATATGAAGAACAACAAGAAGGATTTCTACAGGTACATAAGACAGCAAAGGATAAAAGAAATTGTACACCCCCTTCCTCCCCTGATGAGTGAGACAGGGGACCTGGCTACTACTGATCTGGAGAAGGCTGAGGTACTCAACAACTTTTTTGTCTCAGTCTTCACTGGCAATTGCTCTTACCATACCTCCCAGTTCACAGAATCTCAAGGCAGAGACTGGAGGAATGAAGTCCTAGCCACCATAGGAAAAGATCAGGTCTGAGACTATCTGATAAATCTGAATGTACGCAAGTCCATACGACCTGATGCAATGCATCCCAGGGTCCTGAGGGAACAGGCAGATGAAATTGCTAAGTCACTATTCATCATATTTGAAAAGTCATGGCAGTCAGGTGAAGTCCCCAGTGACTGGAAAAGGGGAAACAATACCTGCATTTTTAAAAAGGGTGAAAAGAAGAACTCAGGGAACTACAAGACTGGTCAGCCTCACCTCTGTGCCCAGTAAGATCATGGAGCAGATCTTGCTGGAAACCATATGCTAAGGCATATGGAAGACATGGAGGTAATCGGAGACAGCCAACATGAATTCACAAAGAGCAAATCATGCCTGACTAATTTGGTGGCCTTCTATGACAGTGAAAGCATTGGCAGACAAGGGAAGAGCAACTGATGTAATCTACCTGGACTTGTGCAAAGCCTTCTATATGTCCTGCACAACATCTTTATCACTAAATTGGAGAGACATGGATTTGATGGGTGGACTATTCAGTGGATAAGGAATTGGCTGGATAGGCACATCCAAAGAGTTGTAGTCAATGCCTCAACGTTCAGGTGGAGACCCATGATAAGTGGTGTCCCTCAGTGGTTCGTACTGGCACCTGTACTGTTCAATATCTTCATTAGTGACATTGACAGTGGGGCTGACTGCACTGTCAGCAAGTTTCTGAACAACACCAAGCTGAGTGTTGCAACTGACACTTCAGAGGGAAGGGATGCATCCAGAGGGACCTTGCCAGGTTTGAAAGGTGGGTCCATATGAACTTCATGAAGTTCAAGAAGGCCAAGTACAAGGTCCTGAACCTGGGTCAGGACAATCCCAAACATCAGTACAGGCTGGGTGATGGAATGGATTGAGAGCAGCCCTGTGGAGAAGGGCTTGAGGCTATTGCTTGATGAAAAACTCAGCATGAGCCAGCATTATATGCTTGCAGCCCAGAAAGGCAATCATATCCTGGGCTGCATCAAAAGAAGTGTGGCCAGCAGGTCGAGAGAGGTGATTCTTCCCCTCTACTCCATCCCTGTGAGACCCCATCTGGAGTACTGCATTCAGTTCTGGGGCCCCCAGGACAGGAGAGACATAGACCTATTAAAGCGGATCCAGAAGAGGGCCGCAAAATGATCAGAGGGCTGGGGCACTTCTCCTGTGAAGAGAGGCTGAGACAGTTGGGGTTATTCAGCCTAGGGAAGAGAAGGCTCCAGACCTTACTGCAGCCTTCCAACATTTAAAGGGGGCCTGCAAGAAAGATGGGGAGAGACTCTTTATTAGGATGCATAGTGATAGTACAGGGGGTAATGATTTTAAATTAAAGAGGGGAGATTTAGGTTAGATATTAGGAAGAAATTCTTCACTATGAGGGTGGTGAGGCACTGGAACAGGTTGCCCAGAGAAGTTGTGGATGCCTCCTCCCTGGAAATGTTCAAGGCAAGGTCGGGTGGGACTTTGAGCAACCTGGTCTAGTGGAAGGTATCCCTGCCCATGGCAGAGGGCTTGGAACTAGATAAGCATTAAAGGTCCCTTCCAAACTAAACTATTCTATGATTCTATGATAAAAATACAGCTTTACCCGGCAGTATATTTTAAATTAAAAAATGTAGTTCTTCATTCTACACCGTGTTTTTCTCTTGTTCAGACAATACTATCTGAAATCCAAATTTTTAAAGCTAGCTGTGTAGCATGCCGAAAACCTTTGTGTAGTTTATACGTACTGAAACAGCACAGAGTCAAGTTTGGCATCAGAGATTTCAGATGGTCATAATTAGAGTGAGTTACAATGCTTTAAATTTAGACACTAAAAAGACATACTCTTGCTGAGTTAGGGGCTGCAGTGAAGAATTAGCTGCTGTGGACATAGGGGCTATGTCCACAGAGCTCACAAATTGGCTGTACAGTGACAATCTTGCAACAAGTACTCCCAAGGAAAAAGCCAGAGCATGGAAAAGATGAATTCTTCTTGAAGCTTGCTGAGAAGTTAGAGCTTGCTAGAGGAACAAGTTCATAATGGTTTTTGATATAATTGTGATACATTAGTGAGGTTTAATACAGTGCTATATATCCTTTGGCAATTAAACAATGGTGACAATGAATACCTTTTTTTCTTGATTGGAGAAGTAGCAGCAGTGTTTGTGGATGATGCAGTAGGAGTCCAAGATTGTCTATTAAGGAAATATAATTAATTAATTCATTCATTCATTCATCTTCAACAAGTGTGTCATTTAAAATGAGAAAACAAGGATAAGAAATGAGATTTCCACTATAAGAAAGGTACTACTGTGTATAGAAAATGGTCTAACTATGTTTACATACATCAACTGAAATTTTGGAAATACCTCAAAGGAGGTATTTTTACACCTTAGGATACCTTAAGGGATTCTGATGCTTAAGGAGTACGTGTCTTTACTTGATATCCAAAGTAATTTCTGACTGCTGAAAATCTTGACTTGTGTACCTATACTTCAGTCTCCAACCGCTACAATGTTAACATCTTATTTAAGATATTATTTCTTATTTCTTCTTATTTCTTATTTAATTATGTCAATGCTGCTCTGTTTTACAATATGCCTGTAAAAGGAGCTGATACTCCTCATATCCCTAACTACATAAATTCCAAGTCAGTTGCTCATCAAAAAGTTATTGTTTTGTCCACTTCATTTGTTAATGTAATGCAAATAACTTAAGTACAGACTTTTAAAAATAATTTCATTGTCATCTCGCAGGAAAAAGTATATACCATTTAAGTCTCACTTAAGTCCCACATCAGAAATCATGGTAGGTCTATTAAAAAATTGTCTCCAAACAAAATAACATAAAATCCAATTTATATTATATTTCATGTGTCATCATCACTATGATTTACAACATTATGGTACAAAATCATAATTTAAAATGACCTTGCTTGAATTTTAAACGCCAGAGATACTCATTTCTCTTCAGACTAAAATCTTAACAATTCATAAGATGACATTTAATTGCTGTGTTCAGTCTTCACTAGCAACTATATTCAGTGCAATTTATTGCTTATAGAACTCTACTGACATTGCTGTGTGAAGGCACATAGCAATATATCTGTTCCTTTATGTTTATAAGTATGGCAACTGAGCTCTTTGGACTTCCACTTTTTAAATAAAAATTTCAATTAGTAGAGCTTTAAGATCTTTAGAATATAAATTTTCAGTGACGTATCATCATGTTAGATACATCATGTGGCCACTTCTGAATCATAACAGATTTATTTATAATATGTCAAAGATTTTGTACTAACTTATTTTAAATGAAAAATTTGTTTCAACCTGTTTGACAAGAAAAACTGACCTCTGAAAAAAGAAAAGTTGTCAAATAAACCATATATTTTCTGTTTGCTTTCTGTTGGAAAAATCAGCCTTGCTATCAAGAAAAAAATGTATTTTATATTTTGGTTCTCAAGTTTTCCATTGGCCAGTGTATTTTCCACTGAAAACATGAATCAGATTTTTTTTCATGTAGACTTTCCTCAGAAAAATGTATCATATTTGATAGAATTCATGCAGGCATATATGGAGCTCTAGAACATAACCACACTGAACTGGTTTCAAAATGTTCTTAGTCTTTCTTTTCTGTGTTTTGTATCTAAAATCCTGTGTTTCTTAAATAATCGTTATGAATGTAAATAGGTAAATCTGAGCTGCTCTTTCTTTTAATCTATGTGGAGAAATAGGCAGTTCTGGGGAAAAATTCCTCTCATTCTGAAGAATAAGAAAACGTCTGAAAGACATCAGACGAATTGTCCTCCAAAAGACACTTTTTCTTCTCACTGATTTTAAAAAGAGTCTATGATAACTTAGGTATGGATGGCTGCATTCCAGATGTCAGATGGTGAAATGAAGCCTACTGTTAAGCTATATACCATACAAATTATTTCTCTATATATTCCTGATATATATATGTAACTTAGATGATAATACATGATAAATTATATGTAATACTTAGATGATAAAGTTTCCAAAACTCTTACCTGTTGTTCTGCTTATTATTCAGAGTGGGAGACTTATTTATTTTATCAACATCACTTCTGCCTGGAATTCTGTAAAAAAACAAACAAACAAACAAAAGAAATTATTTATAATACATACTCTAGATCTTTATTTATAATCACTTTGAATAAAACTAAAGGATGAAGTATCACTTTGTCCTGTGTACAAATTAAAAATTCATCAGTATCACAATAGGTTTAGAACATAAGTTGACTTAACATAAATTTAGTGCATTAATATCTGAACAGTCTAAGTAGCTTACTGAAAAAACTGTTTTAAAAGATTATGTTCATACACTAATTGATATATCAAGCCTTATTGCTGTAACAGTTAATTTATAGAATAGAATAGAATAGAAAACAACTCCTTTGTATTAGATCAGAGTACTAAAAAGAACGTAATGTTTTTCAGAGAAGCAGTACGTAAACCATCCCCTTTCAATCTCCCTCCCCATCTCTTGAGACATGCAGCAGTCTGGTTTTCTTTAGAAAAGAAAACCTATCTTTAGGCTTTTAGAGATCAATATGATTTGAAAATAGTGTAAAATCCCTGATAAAGCATAGTAGTGACCTATAGGAATAACATCTATCTCTGCAGTTAGATTATTTTAGCCTAAATTGATTTTATTAAGCTATTACATTTACAGTAAGAAGCAACCATGTGATTTTTCAAGCTCTTTATGGATTCTACGGTTGCTGCCCAAAACCCTTCCACACTTTCACAGAAAGCATTATGCTGTTATCATAGCTGAAACACAGCTTAAACATTTATATATTTCAATTTTCATTCCATACATGGAATCACAAAATGGTTGAGGTTGGAAGGGACCTCTGGAGGTCATCTGGTCCAGCCTCCCTGCTCAAGCAGTGTCACCTAGAGCAGATTGCCCAGAACCATGTGTAGACAGCCAGAATATCCTTTAATAAGAGCAGGGAGAGTCCAAAAAGCTCAAATATAAATTGATGTGCATTGAAATAGATTACAAATACTAAGTTGAGATGTTTATCTTAAATATTTGGTTAAATTAGCTTAAAAATATTTTGAGCTACAAATTATTTACATATCTAAATTACTTAATTTTAGTTATGTGTTCATATCTATACTATAGAAGCTACAATGGAAGATGCAAAATAATTAATTCTACAACTATAATCCAATATTACGTACAAAACATTTTGTATGCCACCTTCAGCCAAGTATCACAGAATACTGTTGTATTTAATGGAAACCCTTCAAGTAGGCCCTGGGACACAATCTATTCTTTTTTTTCAAATTTAAATTTAATTGTGCAAATAACTACCTCATATCTTGGGCATCTTGTAACTGTGACCGGCAGTTACAGTTACTCAAAAGATCACTAGAGGTCTCACTAAACTTGCAAACATTACTGTGGATGCAAACATGAGTGTTCTAATTCACAACTATCCAATGAACTAGCATTTCATTAGAGTTTCATTTCATATTTTCAAGATTTAAGCACAATATTTTAAGTAGTGATGTATTTTCTCATTTTAGATACGACTTAAAGGGTCCATCCGGCATCCTATTCCGCTGCTGCTCAATGTAGCAGTGTTTTCAAAAAAGGAAAAGAAGAAAGGTAACTATAATGTTAACTTTTACTTGAACAATTCTTCAGCTTCTGATAAGCAGTGGTTGAAGAATACCCTCAGTTTGCACACACAGTGCTGTCTCCAACAGAGACCTTTGGATCAGTGATCCATTTATCCATCTAATGTTTTTCTGAACCAATTTAAATGTCTGACCTCCACAATATCCTGCAATGGTGACTCCTATAATTAATATACATGTTAAGGGAAAAACAAATGTTCTTTTTTTCTTCAAATCATTACCTAAACCTTTCATTGAGTATCTCCTCATTTTTGAAGTGAAACAAACATTAAATATTCCTTCCTTACTCACTTTCCCTACGTCATTCTTTTCTAAGCTGATAAAATTTTTTCTCTTCAGCCATTCCATGTATGAAAGTTATTCCATACCTACAAACATACTTTCTGACCTTCCCCTTTATTTTTTTCCTCTATTTTCTTCACATAAGTGAATATTGTATGCAGTGTTCAAGATGTGCATAACTGGTTCATACCATGACTGAACAGTGGTTTCTGGTTTGCTCTCAATTCCTTTTCTAATAATTTCTACCATTTCAAAGGATTAGATGATTAATGAAACAGAAAATGAAAGTGTCTTGTTTGCTTCAGTCCCATATCCTATGATTTGACTGCTATAAATGCAGTTAGTATTTGTTCTTCATGGAAACTATTCTGGACAGAGCAGCATTCAGTAGTTGGAAAAATAGCAAAATAATTTTCATTGTCACTATCTGATTTTTAAGCTTTCTCCTCTCTTTTTTCTAATATTTAACTAGTTGCTAATAATAAGAGAGAAATAAATGGATAAATAAAATTTCTCCTCCCATCCGAATACTGCTATTTTTTCTCTGAGATATGATGTGTAGATTTACATGCCAGTACAAGTATATGTGCATCTACTGCAGTCAAGCTATGGATTTCTAACAACTCAGCTGTCCTCACACTTGCAGCCAATGGTGCAAACGTAGTCATCCCCAACATCTTTCCCCAGGCCTTAATACTGAAACTGATGTTCAAATTTTGTAAATATTGGGCTAGGCTAAATTCATATCAAACAATAGCTTCTTTGAATATGGAAATGGCAGTAGCCAGGAAGCAGAGCTGTACTTAAAATGGCTTGTAGATATTTTTTCACCGTCAGATTCCTACATGCAGTGAAGAACCCAAAATTACTCCTCTACTCCTCAAGCAGTTTATTTCTGATCTTTTTCATTAGAACTTCAATGATTATTTTGCCGTTTTGAAAACGAGCTATTGAAGAGACATTCATCTAGACAGAACCACATTCTTAAAATCCTTGTCCTTTGGAATGTTACAGTCATAGCCACAAGAGATATAAAGTAGAAACACAGAAAGATGTTCCAATCTCTGGTTTAAAATCTGGTGGCTTCTACGCACCTTTTGCAGGATAGAACATTACCATTTTACAACATCTTAGTTAGACAAAAATTATTTTCCACATAGACAACAA
This sequence comes from Chauna torquata, assembly GCA_013399475.1. NCBI lineage: Eukaryota > Metazoa > Chordata > Aves > Anseriformes > Anhimidae > Chauna > Chauna torquata. Next base: position 12,699 of record VXAL01015295.1, read on the forward strand.
GGCTGTAAAGTAAACAGCTGAGAGGGATCTCCAATATCAAGGTGTCATGGTTTTGGCTG
>VXAL01015296.1:0-10833 GCA_013399475.1 Chauna torquata
TCTCCATCCCTCCCTCCTCCTCCGTTTGGGCCCTCCCTCCTGTGCGGGGCGAGCCAGGACCGCAGCATCGGGTCCCTGAGCATGGCACCGGGCACTGGGCACCGGGCACCAGCGGGGCTCCGGGGCAGAGGGGCGGCGGTGGCCCTGTCTGCAGCAGAGAACGAGCCACGACGATGCGCACACACTGGTGACACGCACAGGGCATGCACACGCAGACACGGATGCACTGGGGCCCACGTACAGCGACGCACACTGATCCACGCCGGCACGCTCACACGCTCACACTCCACACGCTTGCACACCCCTCGCGACACGCGGGCTCCGTGGCAGGGCTCTGGCCCTGCTGCCCATGTCCCCACCGTCCTCACCGTGCCGCCCGCTGAGCCCTCGCTGGGACCGGGTTGCCCATTGCTGTGCTGGAGTTTCCATTCGTGGCAGCGTGTAATTGGTGTGCGAGCAGAGAACAAACACTTTATCCTAAACTGTAATACACTGTGATGTGTGATAGACATTAACAAACACAATCCCACATTACATTTAATTTAATTCCACTCTTCCTGCCCCGAGCTACAGCTCCCTTCATTTTCATTTTTCCTCTGAATTCCCACAACTCAGACCTCTTTGATTTCCAGGTTTAATTAACAATGCTCATTAAATGAATTTTTATTCATTTCTTTTAATATTACCCTGCCACCTGTCTTTAGGAGGCAAAGGCTGATCATTTATTCTAATTTATTTCCATTAAAGATGGCATTTAAGGGAGGGAGGAGGGATGTGCAGAGGTGTAAAGGGCTGATCTATTCAAATCTCTTCATACCCCTCAAATGCTTTTCAAGGACGCTGCTCCTGAAAGTTCTGTATTTATTTTCCACCAGATCCGTTTCATTTGCTAGGAAAAATTGGATTGGACATGCTGTATTTTGCAGTTATGTTCCAGTTCATTCTTGAAGTCCCTTGCTCGTCTGATCCGTATAATGCCGATTCTTTATTCATCTGAAAGAGGTGAAACTGTGCAAAATCTTTGTGGTGAGCGCAGCGAGCCGGCCTGCCCGCAGCACCGCAGCGCGAGCAGCAGGCTCTGCCGGCGGCAGCTCGGAGGGAAGTCATGCTTCCACCTGAAAATGAGACAGAGCAAAGGAAACCTGCAAAACTGACAGACAAAGGGAGGGAAAAACAAAAGGAAAAGCTGCCCCGCCGCCACTGAACGCAGCGAGGAAGCTCAGCTCACGGCACGGCTGTGCCAGGACAGGTGGCCCCGAGCCTGGCTGAGGGCGCTGTGGGGCCGTGGGCTTGGGTTGGGGCTTGTGGCCTCCCACAGCCCCCGTGGTGCCCAGGAAGGGGACAAGGGGCCTTGCTGAGGACAGGAGTGAGCCCCTGGGTGGCTGCTGCCGGGTGGCTGGGGAGGTCCACGCCAGAACCGGGCCCCTCCAAGCTCCCCCAGTCCCACACTCTCTTACGGAGTGGTTCTGCACCGGCAGAAGGCAGCCTGCGAACCACCGGTGGCGATGACAAATCGTTATCTGCTGCAACCTGCTGTCCCAAGGTCCCAGCGGGGCTGCTGGTGCCACGCACGCCCTGTCCCAGCAGCTGCCTCTGGTTGTTACTGGCTCAGAATGGCCAGAAAAATTGCTGGGGGTCATCTAAACACCCTGCAATCAGCACAGCTCTCCGCTGCTCTCTGCTCCTTAGCCTCATAGCTTAACGACCATGTGCACGTCCAGCTGTGCTCATGTTTTGCTCTGCCGAATGTCCTCTGTAACTGCTAAGAGTGATGTGGCCCAGGCTGAGACCTGGTCCCTCTCCCCCTGGCTATGGGGAGCTTTTGCTGCTGGTCGGGGCCACGTCTCCACCGCAAGGACCACTCATTGTGTTTGCACCCAAGCCAGAAAACTCTGAAAAACTGGTTTTGTAAGAAAGGTCCCAGTACTCCTTCCCAGGCAGATCAATGTGTGTGTCAGCTCTTCCAGAAGCCTGCAAGGGGCTTGAGGGAGCAACCTTTGCTTTCAGGGGTCAGCAGTGAAAAAAAAAAATGCTGAAACGGGGTGCTAGGGGCACAGAAGCAGAAGCATGTGCTCACATCTCACTGCCCCAGCCAAAGCTGAACTGGTCCTTCCCCAGAATCAGGCCCCCATCGGCAGCTCAGAGAAATGTGGGCAGCTCCTGCCATTTCCCACATCCCCTCCCTGGGAATCCGGGTGGGGAACAAAGCTCCGTGCCCCAGGGCTGGAGAGCGGGGTGGGCAGGCGTGGGGCAGCCGCCCTCCGCTCAGGCCTCGCACCCTCACTGCCCCCATCACGTCTTGCGGCAAGAGGCTTGTGGGAGGGGGCTCCTGCAGTGCAGCAGCCAAAAAGCAGCCTTATGAAGGACTTGATTTTATTGCCAGTGCTTTTGGGATGCAGTGAGTACATGCAGTAAGATAACGTATGCCACAGGAGGGCTTGCAAAGGCATTATGCCATTTAAGCTGTCACAGCAAAACAGAATGTGCATCTGCTCCTCTGGGGCCTTATCCTCTTGCCCAAGCCAGGGTGAAAGATTGGCTGGCTCCTGGAGAGCTGGCCCTGGTGTTGCAAATGCACTGGGAGATAAAGCACAGCTTGCTCTGGGTGTCGCCTGCTGCAGTCCTGCTCCGTGCCCAGATCTCAAAGCGCTGTGGCAGACAGGGGACCTTAGGTCCCAGGGCAGCAGATGCCATCGTCTACCTCTCTGACACTAGAGGATCGATGCCCGCAGATGCCAGGTCCCAGTGGCAGAACCTGCAGCTGGGCTTGCAGAGCTCGGGGTGGCCAAGGAGTCACCTCGCAGCCTTTGAAGCCTTGGCCAAGCTGCTGGCAGCTGGGGCACCGACCGCCTCGCGCCGGGAGCAGCGCTGGGCACGCCAGGACCTGCAGATCGGCACAAACCCAACCGGCAGAGAAGCCCACGTGGCAGGAGGCCTCCGCCTGCTCCTCCGGGACGTGCTGCCTGCCGCCAGAGCCCAGGGAAGGGGAATCAGCTTTTCAGGAGTGCTCTGTGCGAGCACATGTTTAGAAAGCGGTGTCCTGGGACAAGAGGGCACTAGTAAATCTCGAGGAGCCCCGGCATTTATACAACGCATCTCCTCCGGCATTCAGCCCAGGAACGCTCCCAGAGCAATGCCGGTGTCTCACCTGTCCTCTGCCAGTTCGCAGCAGCCTCCAGGAGCGTTTCATGTCGTGCAGAGAAACAAGCACACCGCAGGCCATCGGGGTCCCCAGGAGGGTCCGGCTCCGGCACGCTCTTGTCACAGCTGGTGGGACTTTCTGTTGGAGTGTGAGAATGAGGGACGTGGGACTAGCACAGGGCCCTCGGCAGGATCTTTCTAGTGGCCAAAGCCCACTGCCCCAGCACGTGGCGAAGGATGACCTGGAGGACTTCCCAGGGCTCTGAGTTTGCTCCCAGGGAGCGTGGCTGTGCCGTTAGCAGGTGGCCTGCTTGGGAATTAAAGGCAACAGTGAAAGGCCACCGGGTCTGGGACTGCTCTGGTCTCAGGCGGGGTTCTGCAGGCTGGGACTGGATCTCCGGTCAGGTGTCGTGGGAGCTCCTACCACTGTCCGTGGGGATTAACGCCGGCCAGGCCAGCACTGCTAAGCACTCTGTGCCAGGGGGGAGCGCGGGGAGCACCCTCCTGCTGATACAGGTGCCTATCCCTCATTAATGCTAATGATAGCCTTTTATTAATGGGAAGCCCACACCCTTTGACCAGAGGCAGAACGGCAGGCAGGACTGGGAGCAGTCCAAGTTAGAGCATTTGAGGGTTTGGATGTTTTTTCTGACAATCTGAAATGCATTTCTGACTGTTCCAACACACTGACGTTCCCCTGTGTTGCGGGGATGAGCTGTTCTTGGCAGGATGGGGAGACTTCCAGCCCACGCGCACTCAGTTATGCTCTTTTCCAAGTCCAGAAGTCTCATTTGCTTGCTTGGCTTGCATCACTTTCTTCTGGTAGCACCTACCTTTGTTTCAACTTGCATTAACTTTTCAGGACTGAGCTGGAAAGATCAGAAAGATACTTTTGCCGAACAACAGCAGACAGCAGACGCCTCCTCTCCAGTTATGCAAGGCGTTCGCTTTCATAAAACGAGTTAAAAATATGATATAAAGCAGGAATACACCCAGAGTCGTCGCTTTTTTCGAGACGGCTCCTCTCTTGTTTTTCTCGCAGTCAGGCGGTTCCACAGCCCCCCCGCCGTAAGTTCGCAGAGCAGGCAGGATCCTGTGTCCGCCCGCCCCCCCGACCCGGCTGCCGGGAGTTGGTGCCTCCCAAAGAGCTCTTAGGCTGACACCTGCTGGAGATGCCTCGAAGCGCCCGGCTGCAGCCCGAGCGAGGAGCTCCGGGGCTGCATCGAACCATCCTCGGTCGGTCCAGCCCGAACCACCACCCGGTCCAGGCTGCCGTTTCTGTTTTTTCTGCGTTCAGGCTCACAGGGCACCCTGGGGCTGCCAGCCCAGGCGCACAACTAGTGGTACAAGCGATTTACTCCTCCATCATACACGTGTGCACGTTTTCATATCTGGCCTCCCCCTTCTGTAAAGCAAACAGTACTTCTCAGGCTGCAGGGAAACAGTGAGGTGTAATTCACTCATTTCTGTTTTCATAATCCTTACCTGAGGCTCTAAAGAGAGTCGCGGTCTTTGCAGGTTGAACCCCTTTCCCTGCAAGACCGGAAAACTCCCCCTGCACATCCCATCCCTGCAGCAAGAGGGAGCGTGAGCAACCACCACAAACTATGGCTGTGCCCTGTGCAGGTGTTTTACACGGCAGAACGCCCAACAGCAAGTGGTGCTATAAAGGCTTTCTAGGCATGAATTTGGGATGATGGCGCTAGTCATGGATGTGAACACCTAAAGGGATTGTGTGTATCCCCAAGCCAGAAGGGGACAGCTCTGTGCCAAATTACAGAATTATTCCCACCGGTATTGGTAAATTTTAAAGCCCTTCCTGTTCCTGCCTTTGCAGCCTTCTACTTGTAGTACCAAGCCACTTTACTGACGTGGAGGTATTTGATGGAAAGTAAGGTGACATTCTGAAGGGATTACTCTGACACAATTGGGAAGCATGTTAAAGGGAGAAGCAGGCAACCTCTCAGGGCCCAGAGCAGAAACAGATCCCAGCACTGCATGAGTTTGAAAAATGAAGCAACAGAAAACCTATTTAATAATTAAATGGGCTGTTTTAAAAACCAAATACTGACAGAAGGTCAAGCAAGTACATCTGGAAATGTTCTGAGACAGCAACAGCTCTGCACGTCAGGTTCTGGACTAAGCAAATCCTGTTGAGCTCCGCTGCATCACTCCAGATTTATAAAGCTGGCCACGTAAAGGCTTCTTGTCCTCATTGGCACCAAAGAGTGTACGAGAAACGCTGGACAGATCTTATGCTGGTGCCTGGCTTCATTTCCCACCTCCTTTGCTGCTGAACAGAGGCTCTTTATCGCTCAGACAGACACTGTTCCAAAGCTGCCATACCATAAAGGTTGGCCCACTCCTCCCCACGGTGCGACAGCATCACTTCCCTGCACGGCTTGCTGACTCTGGCCAGCTCCACCAACACACCCTGGAAAGCAGCAATGAGTTCAAAATCCACCGAGGCTGGAGCGACACGTGTCAGTAACTCCGAGAGACCTTCCAGCCACTGCGCTTGGAGGACGGCTTGTGGCAGCCAGGGGAAAAGTGACACGCAGCTGGCCAAGGCCTGCATCCCCAGGAACCAGAGTTCACGGACGTCGTCCCAGGCACTTGCGTAGGCAGGGGACACAACCATGGCCAAGCAGTGGCTGCTGGGGTCTGCTTGGGCTGTGTGGGCCTGTGACAGGAAGCGAATGGCGGCTCCAAAAAACTCCTTGGCAGACTGGGTCCCCCAAAGAACTGGAAGAAAAAGGAAATGAATGAGCTGATACAACGCTTTCCCAGCCAAAGGAGGGACCCTTCGGTGGGTCTGCCTGCAGCAGGGCTTTCAGGGAGAGCAGAACACCATGCTCCTGCCATAGAAATTTCTTAATCCATGCTGCTTCCCAGACCCTCAGCCTGCTGAATTTTCTATATATTCCTTGCTCCTCCAGGTTTTCTGTTTTGTCACATTTCCAATGACAGAAATCCCACCTGAAACTGGGCCTGCTTCCCCTGTATTTGTTTTCTCCAGCCCAACCATCCAGACCCCAGCTTCTGCCTGTACAGAGCAGTGTGCAGCTTTGCCAGTGGGAACAGTTTTTACCTGGTGAACTTGCAAGGATCCTGGCCATCATCAAGCCCAGAGTAGCAACGTTGGCAGCTAGAACCAGGTGATCTTTCTGAGGTAGCAGAAATGGAAGAGACTTCAGCAACATGTCCATCAAGGAGGAAAAGGTTTTGTCTTGCCTAGAAGGAAAGCAAACCCTGAGACACTTCCTGATCAGGGCCAGACACACCTGAAAACTTCAAGGATAAATGCAGCATCAAAAAAGTAATGTGACTGGCATTGAGAAAAGGGACATCTCTTTTTCAGTATAGTGTCTTAAAAGATCCTGCAAGCTCATTTCACATTGCACCCTCTTTCTTCTGACTGACAATCTTAAAACAAGCTCCTGTGGCTCTGTTACCTGATGAGGTCCGGTGCAGTCACGACCAGGTTAAGGAAAATCCCACACGCAGTCTGTAGACTCATTTCAGTGCTTGTCAGCGGAGTCAGGGACCCAGGCTTGGAGGTCAGCACCTCCCACTGATGCAGGAAGTAGTCACACAGCAGTGCTGGTGCCCCCTCTGAGATGAGAATACCTCTGGGCCTGTCCTCTGCTGTTAAATGGCAAAAGCCAGGTAGCAGAAATCTAGAAGGGGAAAGGAATTGAAGACACAAGGTAGAATGCAGAGAGCTGGATCTAAGCCCTGCACTTACATCCATCTATGGAAAAAAAGGAGCCATAGAATTGGTACTGCAGGGAGAACAGAAAACAGAAATGACTCTCAAAACCAGCTCAACCAGCAACACAGTGTTGAGTTCCTCATGCCTGAGGGAAAGTACTGAAATCTCACAGAAGAGACCATGTAGGCTGATCTGCTTCTATAAAGGCTTTATTCTTGCCTCTGCTTGCTACAGCTAAAGCCCTGATAGACAGCTTCCACAAGCCTTTCCCTGCCTCTCAGTCTCTGTAAGCAGCTGCCATCTCACATTAGTCATACACAGAGGGCTTGGACAGCTGCATTGCACTGCGGCACTTCCAGTTGTCTCTTTCACAGGAAAGGATCAACAAGAACTTGACCTAAATACAGGACGCATTTCTCTGGACCCAAGAAAAAGAGTTGAGCTCTTTTGTTCTGAAATCTATCGGCTCTGTGCTTAAAATACACACCTCAGAGCATCCCGGGGCAGGACGGAGCCTTCAGTGCTGACCAGCCCAGCCTGCACCCCATCCGTCTGGGGAAGACTCTCAGCTGTGCCACCCTCTTTGAAAAGCTTCTTGGCATAACGAATGAGGAAAGGCAAGACCTCACAGATTTCCTGCTTGAGGGAAGATGTCTCTTCTGCCATCCAGGCTCCAAGGATTCGAACAGAAGCAAATATGAAAGGGTCTTGTAGCTCCTCCTGTTTAACCTGCGTGAAGAAGAAAGCAGACAGAAAATTAAATGTTAGAGCCACTGTCCTCAAGAGCTACGTCAGGCATGAAAACCACAGCGGGCCAAGATGCATATTTTGGTCTGCACAGCTATGGCCATGAGCTGCTGAGCTGCCAGAGCCAGTCTGGACTTTCTGCAGCTACAGCAGATGCTGATTCTCTTATTTATTTAGAGGTAGGAAAGGGATGGAATGGAAAAACAAGAATCACAGTTATCATGGTGTTATTAATTTGCAATCTTGTGATCTATCAGACTGGCCACATCACCCTGTACCAAATGCAGTTTTGAGGCCAGCAAGACCCATTTTAAGCGTTCCAGTGAACAGCTATTAAAGCCTCCCAGAGAAATCCACAGTGAACAGTGTCATGGTTTTGGCTGGGATAGAGTTAATTTTCTTCCTAGCGGCTGGTATGATGCTGTGTTTTGAATTTTTGATGAAAATAGTGGTGATAACACACTAGGTTTTCAGTTGTTGCAGAGCAGTGCTTATACAAAGTCAGGGTCTTTTCTGCTTCTCATGCCGCCCCGCCAATGAGGAGGCTGGGGGTGCACAAGAAGTTTGGAGGGAACACAACCAGGACAGCTGACCCAGACAGGCCAAAGGGATATTCCATACCACAGGATGTCACGCTCAGCAATAAAAGCTGGGGTGAAGAAGGAGGAAGGGAGGGACATTTGGAGTGATGGCGTTTGTCTTCCCAAGAAACTGTTACGCGTGATGAGCCCTGCTTTCCTGGAAGTGGCTGAACACCTGCCTGCCCATGGGAAGTAGCGAACAGATTCCGTGTTTTGCTTCGCTTGCGTGCACGGCTTTTGCTTTACCTAGTGAACTGCGTTTAACTCAACCCATGAGTTCTCGCACTTTTACCTTTCTGATTCTCTCCCCATCCCACCTGGAGAGAATGAGCGAGTGGCTGTGTGCTACTTAGCTGCCTGCTGGGGTTAAACCAAAACAAACAGACGTCAAACATGCTTTTTGTGTGAAAGTTTTGCCTTACCTGTCTCAAGTAAAATATTACAGCTCCAAATGCTTCCTCCATGATCCTTATCAGCTGCATTTTCTGTGCTTCTTCTAGCAGTGGCTCCTCTTCTTTCAGACACTCCTGGATCCCCACCTCCATAAGGACATAGCAGGCTGTTACCACCTCTTTTTTCCCCTCCACCTCCACGGGATCTGGTTCCTCCAGGGTCAGGCGGACCTCTACACAAGCCAAGTTCACCAGCAAGGCCAGGAACTTACTTCCAGTACTCCCTGCTGGGATCCACTCTGACCCACAGGCCTGCATGAGGCAGGCAGCAAGCTTCAGAGCAGGGTCCCGCTGTGACTGGCTGAGTTTACTGCCCAAAATGTTGGCTAGCCCTTTGTAAAGTCTATGGAGGCACTCAGAGCCCTGCGAGTCCTGTGCAAGCGGTGGTGAGAGGGGGATAAAGTGAGGCAAAAGCTCACATAGCCCAAATTTGGTCATGTCTTCAGCCTTGAGAAACTCTTCAGAGAGCTTGCTCAGCACGGCCAGGAGGTGTGGAGTGTCTCTCTGCCAGCACTTTGCCTCTGCTACGGCCAACAGCCCCAAGAGCAGCGTCAAGGCACGGTCAGAGCCATAATTGCCATCCACATAGGCCTGGCACAGGACAGACACCGTTCCTTTGGTCACCAGCTCTCTGGGGCCCCTGGGAGTGGCCAGGACAGCAGTCAGGCACTGGTATACATCATCGATCATGGAAGTGCTGTCTGGATTACAGGAGGAAACCAGGATGTCATTGAAGGTTGGAATTTTGTTCAGGATCTGGGAGTGTCCAGCTAACTCTGGATCGGTGCAGAAACATGCCAACAAAGTAAGGCCAAGTGCCCTGAACGTGTGCTCGGGGCAGCCCGATGGGGGTTCCCTGGATGTCAGTAGGCGATTTGGAAATGTGAATCCAATTGCGTCAAAGATCTGACGACGAGTCTTTGAGTCCAATTCTCCAGCTCTGACCGCTTTGGTCACCTGTAAGGTAAACCAGGGGTGAGGGCACAGCATAGCACGAGGCTTAGCTAAGGCTTTAGCAAATTTATAGAACTGAACAGGCAAATAAGAAGCAAAACCATATTTCATGGGTACAGAAAAGTGAACCCCTGACCACTGAGCTGAGCTGGTCACTGGTCAAAGTGCTAATCCAGAGCTTTACCAGAGTGCTTCAAGAGCTGTGGCAATGTTGACTAACCATCAGCACACCCAAGCAAAGGAGAGACGATGCCCACTTTGCTGGTGGAAACATCAAGCTGTAAACATTTGAAGCATCTTGCCCCAAAACTCCCAACAAGTCAGCAAGCACAGCTGCAAACACAGCTCATGCCTTCTCATTTCAAGCGCCCTGGGCTAGCAGCAAGTTTTGCCTTCTGTGCTTGCTTTCCCAGTCCGGACCAGAGGTCCTGCATCTGTTTCTGAAGCGATCACATCTGGTGGCACCACCCCAAAGCCGACTCTTACCAGAAGCAAGGCTGCAAACTGCTCACTGTCGTTCTTCGCATCCCTGAGCACATCGAGGCACCTTTTCAGCGTTACGCTCCTGGCTCCCGCGACACCACTGGGCGCAGCTCCAGAGTCCGAGGCCATGGCAATCGGTCCAGCTGCACACGTGGACAGACGGCGTTTAGCAAAACAGAAACGGTGAGGAGCTGAGGTGGAAAATGCTCAGAGCCGAGGCTGCACCCTCAGCCCCACGCAGAGAATTAAAAAATAGCCCACTGCAGTGCTAAGAAATGCGGCCCTGCTTCACAGACACCCTCGCTGACAGGGGAATCAACCTCAGCCGTCGGAATTCAGCGCGAGTTATGTTATTTTATAGACAGCAAACAAAACCTCACAGCAGTACCCACGCCGCCGACCAACGTCCCTCACGCCATCCCCTCAGAGCCCTTCCGCCCGGACACCCCCAGCTGGGCCTCACAGCCCTCGGCCTCGCGCCGCCTCCCAGCCAATCCGCGCAAGCCCTCCACGCCGCCGGCCAATCGCCTGTCACCTTGTTAGACAGCCCTCGAAGCCACCGCGCGGCCTGTGGGCAAATCACCTGTGGCGGCGCGGCCTCCCCGCCCGGTGGCTGCGGGAGGGGCGGTGCCGCGAGGCCCCTCCCCGTGCCGAGCCGGGCCGGGACAGCCGGCCACAGAGTCCCGGTACTGACCGGGCGGTGTCTACACAGGCAGTTCCGGTGTCGGTTCCGGTTCTGGGAGGTGTCGGCACGCTTCCG
>VXAL01015296.1:10936-30331 GCA_013399475.1 Chauna torquata
CTGGGGCACGGACAGGCCGCGGGCGGTACCGGGGCCGCCTGCTGGGGCCGGGCGGTGGGGAGCGAGCGAGCGAGCGGAGCCGGCGGGGCCGCCGCGGGGCAAACGCGGCTCACGGGCGCCTGCGGTGCTTCCAGCTCCTCTGCCGGGGGCCCCGCGGGACCGACAGGGCCGTGCAGTCCTCGTCCTGGCGGGGCCGCGGTGCTGCCAGCACCGCAGCACGGGAAGTTTCGCTGCGCACCTGTTGGCGGAGCGGCCGCGGCTTAGCTCGCCTCCTGGCCAGCCCCCGGCGGTGTCCTTCGGTACCCGCTCTGTTCCTCGGTATTCTGTTCCGTCTCTGCCGGCTAGTGTGCTTCTGGGTGCCTGATGTTTGAGCCGAATTCCCTCTAAATTTGGCAAATGATGAGTTGTTCAGCCATGCGCTAATGATCAGATCTGCGCTGATACTCCCTTTTGAGTCTTCAGCAATGACAGGTTTAACTCCTTGTGCCTAACGCCGCTTTGTCACTCCCTGGAAATAGATACTGTTTATTACTTGTGGAATAGGTAACGTTTTTATATCACACATCACCCACTGCTGATTTGGATTTCAGGAACATATGAGGCTGTAAAATAGCCTTTGGCATTACAAAGGATGAGGAGCATCAGTGCTTTCATGATTTGTGCCCAGTAGAGCAAAATGTGAGGCAAAACAGGTCTTTATCTCAGCATTTCTCAGCGCTGCTGTGTTCTTGTCTTTCTTTGTTTGTGGCTGGTACCAGCCAGCACCAACATGCAAGCGATGACATCGCCAAGCAGATGTGCAGGGTTTATCAATGTCTGTGTTATGCCAGTGAAGCGGGGTGGGTATCCATTGCCCGTGGCATGTTTGAAACCAAAAATTCCTGAATGCATCGCTGGAATCCAGTAGACTATGCTATTAGATATTTTGCTGCTGAAAGTGGCGGAGTCTAGAGGGGGAAATCACAGGGGTGATGAGAGAGGCCGTTGTGGTGGCCTGCTGCAGTTCAACAACTGGAAATTTTGCTACTAAAGGTCTTGTTTTAGTATTGTGACGCTGATAGTTACTTAGCAGCAGCTGGACAAAGTCACAGCAGATAAGATTAGATGTTCCTTTTCCTCTACAAATGCTCCACGCTCTTCATCATGTTGACTGGGTCCTTGAGAGAATATATACCAGGTGCCAGTGGATGTTTTATGTTTCTTGTCTTATATGTTTCTAGAACCCTGTTGCTGCCCACAAAGGCCATGGAGAAGAGGTTGGAAGCCAAGTTCAGCATTAGCGCTCAATATCTGTCACAGTACTGCCTGGAAAGACCTGCAAGGGAGCTGAGAAGTCTGCAGCTGTTCTACCTGTGTGCTTGCCTGTGTGCCTTGTGCTCCTCTACAGGTGATTCTTCTGTTCTGTCTGGGACCGTGTCTATATTTTTGATGTTATTTATCCCTCTCACTTGTTTGAAATATTCCGAGAGGAAGGTGAAATTATTAGCTGCTAGACTTTGTAGCTGGATTAAAAATGAACAAACTTGATAGTTGCTGAATGAGCTGTCAAAATCCGAAGATAACCAAAACACTGTGGAGAGCTGTGGGGCAATGAGGAGGGTGTTTCTTATAATGCTGTATCACTCTGATAACCAACTGCTATTTTGAGTAACCAAGTATTCAGCAGCAGAGCATCTGTCTGTCCCACACAGCTACTGCTGTACATCTTCGCACGTGCTGTTGGCTTTCAGTCACTTGTTTGTATTTCACAGAGAGCTTTCTCTGAGGTGAGAATCTCTGCCCCCCAAAGGAACAAGTGATAGTCTGGATAAGAATTTCGTCTGAGCAATACCTGAAGGAGGCTGGGAAGGCAAGAGCACTTTTTTAGCTCTCTGATGTTTAAGGCGCTCCCCAAACACAGAACTTCAGTAGTCTGTATTTGCCTACAGGTCATTGTGTTTGGTTTTTATTTCCTATTCAAACGTGAGTAAGCAACCTCCTGCTTAAATAAGTAACCAAATCAGTGGCTTGTATGGAAGCTTTCATGTAGTAGACTGGATGTTTTTTTCTTCTTGTATTTAAAAAAAGTTCAGATTCTGACTTTTGAGAGAGATGGGTTAAGTTTTTGTGGGTATTTTGAGGCCACACCTTCTCCAAGAGGTGGTATTTTTACCATATGTACACATAGCATTTACAAGACCTTTGTTAAGAAAGGTTGTTCTGTGGCTTTTTTCTTCAATTTGCAGTGAATTATAGGCTGAAGGCAGTAGCGACTTCAGTAGGTATTAACCCTTGTGACAACTACCATTTGCTGGAGGGTTGCTGTGTCTTAATGGTAGCAAGTTATGAAAAGGGGTTTGTTCTGCTTTCTTTCTTTCTTTCTCTGCGGCCACGTTCTGTAGGCTGTCACAGTGTCTCTGTTGTTTCACTGGACATTCCTTGACACCTACTGAGATTTGATTAAGCTAACGAGCTGTGTGACTTTAATCTGCTAATTTAGAACCTGGAAAAACACAGTTGTATTCCTGTTCCTAGCAGAGGGTTCTCAACACTTTGTTTCAGTGGTGTCAGATGGATTGTGTTTCCTTTTAGACTGGACTTTGTACTTAGCGTTTTCTGTCTTTAGCAATATCTTAGCAGTCTAGAGCTATGAATCGTATGTTCTTGCAGGGTATTCTGGACAGTGCTGTGGTGTTTGAGGGCTTATCTGCTTGGGAGGGTTAAAACCATGAAGGCTGATGCTTGTGTGAAAACAAATGTGATTATATATGACATACTTATCCTTATGTGGACATTTCCTCCACTAGAGTTCTTGTTCTTTTGGTTTTATATATGTCATTTAGGCAGCAGAGTTTGTTAAACTGAAGAAGAATTGTGGTTGCACAGAAATTAGCGTGATCACGCGGAGTTACCTAAGAGGAACTGTGTTGACATACTTGCTTACATGTGACACATTAAAAAAAAAGTCTACGCAGTCAAGTCTTTAATCATTAATCTGATATCATAAAGGATTAACTGCCTGAATAAGTCTATGAACCTGAGCTTATTCGTAGAAACTGTTCTTATCTGTTTCATTCTCCTGCTGTTCAGCAAAGCTGTGAGCTGCGTCACAGGACAGGAACTCTACAGATTGAGAAGGACAGCATTTTTTACTGATATATCGTAGAGAAGAGAAAAATGACAAAAACAATGTTAAGGAGTGACTAAGCACACAATATGCAGTAGTCATGTGATTTGTGTTGTGCTAGGCTGGGTAGGTTACCAGGGCTTAGAGGACTTGTCCTCAGGGACGTTCCTGCCAAAGATTTTCTTTTGCCTCCCTCTGAAGCTGCTGTCACGGATGCTGTCAGTGACCGGACTCACTAACCTGCTGCTCTGACCCAGCCTCCAGGTTCCTACATGAAGCTGCCCTGCATGGTTGCGGAGGGTCTAGGACAAAGAACTGGAAGGGACCGAACAAGGCGGCTTCTGTCTTTGTAAACTGAAGTTGGTAACTCTGCCTGTACTCACAGGTGCCTCCTCTCGACTGGTACAGGTCCATGTCTGCCCAGTGCAGGTGCTGCATCTGATCCTGTGGAGGTCCCAATTTGCAAGGCTGCAGATAACAGCGTGGGGTTTCCCATCACAACTCTTCTGGCCCTTAGGGTGTTCCTGTAGGACTCCAGGAAGGCAGTATTTTGTGAGCGGGCTGGGTGAATTTTCCTGACAGACCAGAGATGAAATGCAAATGTAGATTGAGGAGCTCTTTTTGTGCTTCAGTCAAGTGTGAATTTGTGATGCCTGCCAAACACCATGAGAGTTGCATAGATGAAAATCAGTATGGTTTGGTGAAAAATGCACATCTAGAGTGTTGTTTTAGCATATTGTGAGTTGCCTATTTAACTTCTGTTGTTTCTGTGAGTTGAATTTTAAGCTATCCATGTACAGCAGTACACAAACAATATTGGCTAATTTCAGATGAACACGTCCTAGGTGGGCATCAGCAGAGATTTGGAAATGAAATCTGGCCAAAATGTAATTCAAATCTCTGCATCTTGACTTAGCAGTGGGTTAAAAGAGAAGCAGAATGCTCTCAGCATGGTGGTGTTTTGTCATCCGGGCTAAGTCATGGCTCTGGCATACCTAGGAGATACTTCTGAGGATTCAGGTTTTAAATTTTAGATGAATAAATAATTACTTGATATGTAGTAGTTTCTCACAAGTGGTGTCTTCCCTGGGAACCCTTATCTTTTAAATATGTCCCATTCTGTTTGTGCTTAGTTCTGAGCCTGTTACTGGAAAGCTCCTGATGAGTTTTCACTGGATTCTATAATAAGCCTTAATTCGTGTGGTATGTATGAACCAGGGCTCACACCTGAGGAGAGATGGATGAGCGCTGGTTGCGGAGGAGCAGGGATTTTAGGGATGTGGAAAGCGCCGCATCCCTTTTTCACAGGATATATTAGGGACAGTGCTTCACCTTTAACAGACAGTGGATTTTTTTTAGACTAACTTGAGTCTCTACAGGTGAGATCCTATTGAAAT
This sequence comes from Chauna torquata, assembly GCA_013399475.1. NCBI lineage: Eukaryota > Metazoa > Chordata > Aves > Anseriformes > Anhimidae > Chauna > Chauna torquata. Next base: position 15,440 of record VXAL01015296.1, read on the forward strand.
TCACCGCAATAGTGTTATTCTTCCATTTGTTACTTGTTTCTCTAAGTGCAGTGTGTGTGTGGTGTATACGTGCACATACCTTTTGCGTGTACAACCCCCTCCTTGTACGCCATCCTAATTCCAGGCCCATCAGGTTGGTGCCAGGTGCTCGTCCCTGCCTGTGCGCACAGCCTCGTGTCAGGATGACTGTCAGGCACTTCAGAGTGTAACGAGGTCAGATGCTTGCCCCAGGCAGGCAGGCTGCCGTCTGTTTGCTCTCGAAGGAAGTGCTGTGTGTTGATGAAGTGTCACAAGGATGGTGCTGATCATAAAGGTGCTGTTGTCAACGTCTCTTTCTGTTGAACATGTGCAATTTTTCACTTGTATGTTGCAGTTGGATGTTTCTCCAGTGAAGAGCTTCACCTCCTTGCAGTTCTGGGTTCAGACACCCGCAGGGAGCTCTCGTCCCCCCGTGACTTGGTCACAGATCTCAAGCGCCTTCTCTTGCAGCTGATGCCAGCTTTCCAGAGCCTTGTCTTCAAACTGCCTTTGCTGAGCTGGCCTCACGAATAAGCTGTAAATAACACTTCTGCTTCCTTCTTTCTGATGTCTCAAAAACAAACTTTCCGTGTGGTGTGAGTTCCCATTTTGGGTTGAAATCCTTGGTGTTGCAAGAGATTCCGCAAAAAAGGAGAATGAATATGGCCATTGCCCTTGATTTTAAACAAGTGTCTAATCCATTCTGAGTGAGAAAGTCATTGTATTTGGACATCTTTAATGATCAGTAGTAGAAGAGCTGTTACGCCTACTGTGGTGCTTGGGGTAACGGAATTGCAATGAAATACATCCTCTGTCATCCCTGCTTGCTTTCGTTGGTCATGCGAGGTTATTCAGGAGATACTGGGGGTTGGTGCAGGAGGAGGGGGAAGGTCACAGCACGTTTGTATCACCAACTTTGGATATTAGCTGTGATTCAGAGGGTCAGAGTTCATTGCCACATCAATAACATGAGGTAAGTGTCTTCGTGGCAGGAATTTAAAGTCCTAAAGTGAAATGCTAAAAGTAGCCTAAAATAGCCAGGGTGGAAGATGCTTGCAATTGTCTGTATTGGTGTAGTCTCAGGGTTTTCCAGGATTGGTGTTTCAGGAGGTTGACCACTGCTTGTGAGCTCCAAATTTGATCAGAAAAATATCTCCTCCTCTCCACTTTTGTCTGCGTAGCGTTTGGCACTTGGAAACCTTCCCGCTACTTGAGCCTGCCATGGTCAGCTGGAGTGTCAGAGTACTGTTGGCAGTGGGGACCTTGCATGACTGCTTTCAAGACTGATAGAAAACACTGCAGTGTCATCACCAAATTACTTTTATTCGGTGGATAACACCATGGAGATTTGTGTGGCCCTTCTCCTGTGCCTCAACATATTCTATCTTAAATGTGTTTGGATGGAAGTGCTGGGAGAAGTGGGATGAGAATTCTTTTCAGTGGAGACAGACGGACAGATTAGTAGCCTCTACCTGCATGCCTGTTAGTTTGTTTAGTTCCCACTATAGTGAGTAATATAATTCAACATGACCTCTGTATTCCTTCAGAGTTACTGGAATAGTAATATGTTACTGAACTTTTCTTTATATGCTGTCAAGAAATGGGGATGGGGGTATTATAATTTAAATTCGGACTTTATTTAACAGAGAAAAAAGTTCTTCCCATTTGTGTTGTGTTCAAAAACTCCCTTTCTGACAGACAGGGAGCAGATCTGGAGCATAGTCTCCAGCTGCGCAACTCAGGGTCCAGTGACATAGTTTGTAAAGTAATCTTCCAGTGACCTATTATCCCTTGGATGCTGAACACAGCACAGTGTAACAATCCCATAGGTCATTAGTCTATTTTTAGGGAGTCCTTAGTCTGCAGAGCTCTGAATTTGGAAGCCTTTAATCCATTGATCCCTGCAAGCACTTTTTTCATGCAAAAAAAAAGTCCATATGCAAAGCATTTGCTGCTTTACCTCTGATCTGAGGTCTGAAGTAACTTGACTCTTAAAAAACACACTTGACAAATAATTTCTTTTATATTGTGAAGCAAGCCACTGTCACTGCTTCCTTAAAGGGAAACTGTGGGCGGAGAGGCAATGCTGTTTACTGGTTAGAAGAAGAAAGTGGATTCAGGACTCTGGCTCTTAATGCGCTGTGTAAACTTGGCCTCACTGTTCCGTCTGTGCCTTGCAGACTTCCCTGAAACAGAAACATTTCAGTTTTCATTTTTGTTGATGTAGACAGGTTTAGCTCCATTACTGTCCGAAAGGCTGGTGGTCCATTTGATATGAGAGGCAGGTAGTGGATTAATGTTTAAAATATGCAAGTTCTAGACACTAAGGCCAGGTAGAGATTCCAGGAAGCCCCTGTTTTACTGTTCTGTACCCTCTCCCCACATTACTCCTGTATGCTAAATTCATCTTGACAGCAGTGATGAGGATTTATTGTCCACTGCTTTAAAGAACTGAGAATTGTCTTTGTCTTCCCTCCCAGATGCAAACTGGAACAGATCTAAATGCGAGCCAGGGAAGATCCTGTTTGGTGGACGTTTGAGATCTTGGGAAGATCACCATTTACGGCTTCTGGAAGGATTTCATACTATACAGTCCTGTCAGACTGCTTGCTGCCAGAGCCCCACCTGTGATGCCTTTTGGTTCTTGGAAAATATGTGCATCCAGGTAAACTGCACCATGCCTGCCAAGTGTCAGGCTAACAGGACTGGCTCTTCTGATTCTGTTTTGGTGTTTTTAAAGAAATCCAGAAGCACAGAGCACTTCTTAAAGTTTCAAACGGAAAGTGATTTGAAGACCTGGCTTCGCAGGTGGTTGGACTGGGGCATCCCTGTCCAAGGGAAAAAAAGACTGCGAAGGTCCTTCCAGAAATGGAGCTTGGCAAATAGCAGGGTGGAACTCCTGAAAGGGGGCACAGCAGCAAGCCCCAGTGGTGAGGCTGCAGCCAGAGCTTCAGACAGCAAATCTAGAAGCAGCCGAAGTGAAACAGAACACTTGAAGAATCACGTACTGAAGCGCTTAGTGGAGGACAGGCCTGTTCCTGAAGCCCATCCAAATCAAAAGAAAGACTCCCTAAAAGATGGCCAGAATCCACAAAAGCAGAAAACCAAAAGCCCATTCCCTCCTAAAAGCAATAATGTGAATGGATCGAGTGGTGCAGACAGTGTTGACTTTCCGCGGGTAAGTGTGATTACTGGGACTGAAATGGGGCTGTCCTGGACAGCTCTCGCCCTCCTGCTCTTGCTTTATGTAAACTTGGACTTAAAACTGTTTAAGTGGTAGGATAACTCTCTGGATGTCTGTTTTCAGCCTTCTAGCCTTCTGTCAACAAGGTAAGGCCAAGGGTTGGGTTTTTTGTTTTGTTGAGAGTGGTTTTTTTGCCACCTCCTTCCTATTTGTCATAAACTGTCTTTGAGAAGGTGAGGAGAGATGCAAGTCGTGATAATGCTTATCCTTTGTATAATCACAGAGCATATTTGCCAGATGAGATGCAAAGGTGCGATGTGATAGATGTGATGTCAATGGGAAGCTCCTGGGAGTTGAAAACTGTTGCCTGTAAAAGTACCTTTTTAGATTCACAAAATCATATGAACTGTTTTCTTTTGAGTGCTGAAATGAGGCAGTGAAGTACATTATTTGTAGTCTTATGCATAGGGTTTCCCCTGTCAGCCTGCTTACTTGAGTTGGCATCTTAATTTTTTTGTTTTTGAAGACATTTTCAGTTTCTCAAATCCACAAAAGCTTACGCTGGCATTGGTTGAATGAAACCAGTCTCTACTCCAAACATGTGCAATGTTAGTCTAATAAATCTAGATGTTAGTCTTAAGTGGAAGCACATTTCAATTGTTAAATGATGTTTGTGTTTTTAAATCTGCAAATATTTTTTTTTTTTGAAACATACAGAAAAGCCCAAAGACTGGTGATTGTGAAACAGGAAGAATCGTAATTTGTGAAACTGTTTCTTAGATATCTTCTGCCACGTTTCTAGGTTTTGGCACTGTTGAAGCCTGATGCTGTTTCCTGTTGTTACATTCTTGTTCTGGAAACTCGACTGAATTTATTTCTCTCCCTTGTATGCAAGTCGTGGTTCCAGGTAGGGCTGTGACTGGTCTGAGCCACCACCCTGCAGAGCAGGATGTGGAGAGCAGCCAAAAGACACTGCTGAGAGCTCCAGGGCAGCCGGGTGGTGTGTGAAATCATGCACTAATACTTTACAAATGTTTGATTTTCCGGAACCTCACAGCATTCAGCTGACATAGGATCTCGGCTTTCTCTCTCCTCTGCAGTATTGCAACATTTCTACCCTGCCTGTTCTCTTTCTTCCTCCTAACATCTGAGATTTGCACAGTGACCCATTCTCTCATTTGTTACACATGTAATGTCTAGCGAGGCTTCTTGACAGCCGGTCTTAAGTGTCTTCTTTTGCTCTTGGGTAATAGCTGCTGTATCTCCATACTTGTTCAGTTTGTAGTGTGTTGCATTCTGAGTGTTCATGTTATTACTGTTCGGTGCCTGCTCAGTAAATGGGTTGTAAATATTATTAAATTACATGGATTAATCAGCTGCTGAATATTGCTGAGTATCCAAGGTTTCCCATCTTTAGGAAGTGCTCTTCTTTGTCATTAAGGTGCACTGTTGGATGTGTGTGGGGGGGAAGGGGTTTTCTTATTGGTTTTTTGCTAGTAAGAAAGTTTGGATCTTTAGACAACATGCAGGTTCATCACTATAAAAACTTTTTACTTAAAGGTATTGGCTGTGGTGGAATTCCTGGCAATCACATTTCTGAGGTTTAGGGTAGAGTTTGAGGAGGAGAAAGAATTAAAAATAATAATAACAAAAAAAAAAAAAAAATCCACCTTAACAGGAATATTGAGTTGAAGCTGATTCTACCCAGCCCTGGGCTAATTCCTTGATTACTGAACCATCCAACTTTCACGGGCAAAATATAAGTCAAGCTATGCAGCTGTCCTTGCATTTCTGATCTGAGAGCGGTTTAATTTAGGCCAAGGATATAACATTCAAGGCTGTGTACTTGGAACCTGGCCAGCCTTTGCAGGAGGGAGATGCTAAAGCAGGGAGTTTTCCAATTTGGGTTGGTTATGGGCCAAAAATAAAGTAACACGCATGGTAAAATCAATAGAATTTCATCTGGGCTAGATTTGGTCAAGTAAATTGCTTCAGCAGGTGAATGCAGTGTATTTAATACTATATTTGTAACAAAGATTTGGCAGGTAGGCTGGAACATAGGGAGAATACTGGATCATTTCTGTGTGCAAAGCAGCGCATGCTTGGGAGCATCAAACATCTGTAGTGGGAAGGATGTGTGAGGTCAAAGTGGCACTTAACTCCTCTCTGAAAGGGGAGAAAAATTAATGTGCATGTTCTCCCCCTTTGTTGATGAGCGTTGAATGCGTGGCAAGGCAATTTTTTTCCTGTTCTCCTAGAGATACAGGGAAAAGTCAAGCAACTGTTTCAGGAAAACATTGCCTCACTGAGTTATAGCTTTCCTCTTGCAGTTCTGACAGCTCCATAGCCATCTGCAGTATCACTTGCTGATGTGCAGCTAGCATTCATCTGTGGTGTTACTGTATCCGTGCTGTAGGGCCAGAGTGTACCAGGATAAACTGCAGTGCACTCTGCTCATCCATCCTTAACTAAGGAAGAGAAATTTGTGCTTCTCCATTAGTGAGTGACATTTGCCGGGCACTAAAATCTGTCTGCCCTGTTGTAGAAATACTTGCCATTTTTAAAATCTAGCAATGCCTTAGTAGCCAGTCAGGAGCAGTATTTAAGTGCAGCACCGATGAGAAGGGCTGCTGCAGCACTGCAGCAGTCCTGCAGGTGGACTGTAGAAAAATCTGCAGCCTTTAAAGTGAAGTTGTTACAGCAGAGCCGGAGAGCTCATTCCTGCGTTCATAACTTTGGCTGTTGTTGGCCCCAGCAAGCCTAGTGTTTGGCTCTTGCTGTTTGGTGCTTTTTATCCTATGAGGAAGGAGGAAAAGTCTTCGCAGCCAGCACTAATTCAGTGATGGTTTGTGAGGTTACTCGCATTTGTGAGGGTCTTTGCAGACAGCACCTGGTGCAAACAACTGAAGGTGCAGTCTAAGTTGCAGAGAGCCTATTCTGTAAATTCAGATCAGGCTCACCAAAGTAAGGCCCATTTAAATTAAGAAACAAAACAAAATTCCTGAACATGGGTATTTTTCTTTCAAGCAACTTAGGTTCAGTGTAGGTTCTGATGCACACAGCTGCTCTATTAGAATTTTGCAGGTGTAAGAGACTCAGGCAGGGGGAGAGGTCACTTGTCACAGGACAAAGGCAGTTAGGGGTTGGAATAAAAAAAAAATCTCTGACACTCATGTTCTCTGAGACCAATACGCCACTTTTCACTGTTTTGTAAGCTAATAAGTTAGGACAGCTGGCAAATTTCTAGTCTCCCCTCGTTTATCCCTGAGAATGAAATCTTCTGTTCTTTGCTTTAAAGAATTCAGGGTTATGGAGTAAAGATAAGAAATGTCTCGGCTTGCAAGCATTAGAGGCATTTTTGACCGTTACGTTGCTCCAGGCAAAGCTTATCTAACTCAAGCTGTCCGCAGACATTTGGCTGTCAATTCATCCTGAAGACTTCTGGGAGGAAGAGGATCTCTCTTAACTGTAAAGTATTTTAGGCATTAAAAAGTAAGTCAAGGAAGCATCCAACTCACTGAAAATATTACTGAGCAAAGTGGAGACACAGCCGCTGTGCCAAACGGGCGGACGCTGGTCTCCTGTGCCTTGTTTGGGACAGCTGTTTTTTCTGCCCGTGCGGATTGATTCTTGCTAAGCAAAAAAGAGGCTCCCTGTAGTGGTATTTTAGTCATGGAGACTTTCTGCTTCTGTGCATTTCCTAAACAGTCTGTCTCAAGTGTCTCTGAGTTCCTGCCTGGCTGTTCAGCTCTTGTCCTGCCAGTATTTCTAACTTTATCTTACTTGCTTACTTGGCAAAAGTGTGTCAGTATCTGCAGTTGACTGAAGTTATGGATTGTTGTAGGATGGTACTGGCTGGGACAGCTACCGGTCCTGAGGCTGCTGCTGAAGAGCAGCACAGGGCAGCGTGTCAGATATTTGCCTGCATCTTTGTTCCAAAGAATCTGTAGTGTTGCTAAAGATAGAGGAAGCCCATCAACAAGTGAGCAAATAAAGAAGAACAGTTCATGTCCTTAACACTAATAAACAGTGTTTGGTTCTTTGGTCTATGAAACTCAAATGTTAATTGAACATACAAGTGAACTGAGGTGTTTTAAATTTTGCAACTGGGGGAAAGTTAGCTGAGATATGGGGAGACGAAATGATTTGCCCAAGACAGCAAAAAATGCTTTTGCAGAGAAGCCTTCAGTGCCTTCATCGTTACTCCTGGCTTGGCTGGCTGTTCCAGTATGTGCAGGATGGCTTTATTTTTACAACTGGTGTTTAATGTTTCATAAGCCCAGCCCATTTGCTAACAGGATGTTGCCCACCATGATCTAGAGCATTTTTACAGTTCCCGTTTCCTGGACTGAATGCCAGTAGCATGGTATGGTATAAAAGCTTGAGAATATTTCCTCCAATATGAGCTTTTAATCAGCTCCTCTAGTGGGGAGTGGTGGTGGGCAATTCAGTTCCAAAACACTTCCCAAGTCAAAGATGGTAAGTTGTTCTATTTTAAATACCTAGCAGATGTTCCCAAAATAATTAGCTCAACAAAATATGCTACACATGTACTTTATGGTGGAAGGTGAATTGTCGAGTACTGCCTGGCAGACTAAGAACTGGAATGGGGCTGGGTACTGTAGGAGGAATTTTCTGATGAAAGAAAGGAAATTGTTCCTGCCATTTTGATTATTTCCAATAAAGTGGTTCATCGTGTATGGATGTGAGCAAACTTTCTGCCCGCAAACTCAGCTCCCTGCCCCAACAGCATCTCCTCTGGCATGCACAGAGGGAGTTGTTTTTGTCAGGTCACCTTGTTTTGAAGAGTGATTCTAAAATAAATTTCATCTTGCTGAAAAGACTTGATATTAAATAAGAATGCCATTGCAGTCCTCCTCCTTTGTGCTTGCCAACTGCGCATCTTTAGAAAAAGGAATACATGGCCAAAGTAAACATGCACAATGAACCCCAGTTTTCCTTGTTTTCTGCTCCTATCTTACACCTCTGTTCTTTCAGCCCGACTCACTGCGGTTTTGAACCTGGATCTTCTGTCATATTTGCCACATAAACAGCAGTGGTACTTCAGATGCTGTACTCAGACCTAAGGTCTTAGCCAGTGTTCCACTGAGCTAGAAATGGCCTATCTGCTGTGGAAGAACATGGAGAAACATTTTAGAAGCAGTAAAACATCGTCCTGGGGGGGAAAACAAGCTAGGGACTTCTCAGCTTCCCCCAGATTGGAGAAGTGCAACTTCTGGTGGAGTTCAGTGTGTAGCATAATCTAAAGGAATTTGTGTCCGCTGTGAAGCACTGTAAAACAAACTGATATTCAGAGCTCAATCAAACTAAGACTACTTTCCTTTCCAGACCCACACAGGAACATCTGCACCAGAGCCATCACTGTTGGCTACCTTCTTCAGTCCTGCAGCACTGGGCTTGGCAGCTACGGGAAAGACTGAGAAGCCTGAGCAGCCAGATGATGCTTTCGTCCATCCCCACTCCTCAGATACGTTGCCCACCATCGACCCTGGGCAGGGGAAAAACACAACGAAGATGCACACTGCTACTTCTGTGCCAAGCGGTGTTCCCACAAACAGTAGTGTTTCTACATTCCAGACTACCACTGCTGCATCACCAAGTACTACTGCTGCTACACCAGGTGAGAACATGCAGTGCTTCCGCAGAGGTCATCTCTTTAGGTTTTGTTGATGAGCCATTGCAGCACTGAAGAATATGAGGTTGTTTCAGAAATGATGGTACCTTTGAAAGAGTGCTGAGATGTGTGTGTCAGCACGTGTGGTGTTTGGTCCCCGTTAATTCACAGGGTCCTGGAGTGGGACTTTGGCATCGCAAATCTGCACGTGACTGTTGGGTCAATTTCCAAGAACAGCTTGAAAGTAATTGTGATATCTTCAGTCCCAAAGTGCAAGTTGAAGTGTGGTGTGAGGCACAATCACGTGAAGCATTCTTTCAGCCATCATGCCACATTGTTCTCTGTCAAGCTTAGTGGAAATCTTAATGTCTGTTCAAAATAGGATGTGTGTGATTCTTTTCTCTTCCATCCCTGAAATGTCAATGCATAGTTCAGCCATATAGAACAGTGTGCTTGGCCATTAGCCTATGCTTTGCTTTGCAGCAAAATGACATTTCTGTTCATGCTGGCATTTCTTAAAGCAAACATTTGAAAATGTATAAAAACAAAAATGCACTTCAGACAGCTCTGTTAACCCAACGAGGCTATTAGCTCATCCTGTAAGGATGTGTGCTTACACTGAGTGATGTGTACTGGTTGTGTGATATCTCAGAATTCAGTTAATCCAGTTTCCTGAATTTCTTTTGAATTTAGGGTTTGTTTTCCCTTACAAGGGAAAAAATGGAAAGTGCAAAGAAAATGTTGCATCCAAAGACATTTTTGGCAGGAAGCTGATTGGATGCCTTTGCTAACAAGTTAGTAAGTCCTTTTTAAGGACTTACCCCAGCTGAAACTGGAAAACTTATTTTAAACATCTTCAGTGGCTTGCGTTGGAAATGTAATGTAGCCAGGGCCTCCTTGTTTTGCTAAATAATACAGAGATGATGATGTGAAGGGTGTTTTTTCTGAGAGGAGTTTTGGGTTTTTGTCTGTTTGTTTTTTTTCTACTGAGGTCAGATTTCTTTTTGCCTTGGAACTCTTTGCAGATGAAAGACTGGTGGAGTTATAAAATCCCAGGAGATGGAGTAATTGAGAGGGGGGGAAAAAGGATCCGATAAATTTGTTTTCTTTTAGTTAACTGGTTACTTCCAGTAGCTATTAAACAAATGGAGGAAAGGTTAAATGTTTACTGACACGTTCCCTGTCTATCTTTACTTGGATTTTTGATGCATATCTCTGAAACATTGTCTTTGGGGTCAAACTAGGAAATAGCAAACTTTAATTCTTGTTTTCTGTGCATAATTCCCAGGCCCAATAATAAAAAGACAAAAATAAAGCAAATGGGAGGGGAAGAGGAGGAGGCCAAGAGGTACTCTTAAGAAATGCATTGAACTTTCTGGTCATCTTAACGCTAACAACAAGCAGAAAAAAATTCACTGGCCATAGTTTTCTGGTCTGAGTCTTTAAAAACAAGCTACATGTCAATTTATTTGAAATAGAATTGCAGGAGAAGTCTTAAGAAAAGGTACAGGCCTCTCTTATTTGGAAAAGAAGTGTATGAAAAGAAAATGTAAATAAAAGGGAAAGGTTTGTATTTTGAGTTCCCATACTCAGTGTGTTTGTGTGTTAGCTATGCAGATTTTAGAAAATCTCTTAGCCCCTAGGCAGTTTTTCAACTAAGAAATGCCTTGGATTCTTCATATATTTGTAAAGATCTGAAATTGCAGTTTGGTAAATAGCAGTGTTTGTCTTACTCTGCCATGAGACTGCAGCTGGCTTCTCTGCCAAAAACTTGTCAGCTAAAACCCTTCCCGTCCTGCTGGACCTGGCTGAATAGAGGCCCCTGTACAGGGCCCGAGGGTCACATTTCAGCTCTTTAGAAAAGGAGCAGGAGCTGCACAGTATCTGCAAAGAGATGGAGGTGACTGAGTAATTTTGGGCTTGCTTCAAAATTGTAAAACCCCATTAGTCCCTGTGCTTTAACAATGAGACTGAAACCTGAAACAGGAGCTATACTGAGTGATGGGGATGTTTACAAAATACAGCCATTTGTAGCTGATTGTTATTTTGCAGACTCTGAAGCCAAGGTATTTTTTATGTACATATCTAATTTTTCTGTTACTCTTTCAATTCTGTGTTTTTTTTCCTCTCAGTTATGAAGGAGCTGGTAGTTTCTGCTGGAGACAGCGTCGAAGTGACCCTGCCAAAGAACGAAGTTCAGCTGAATGCGTTTGTGCTTCCTGAACCACCACCTCGTAAGGCTTCCCTGGGAATTCTGCTAAGGGCTTGTGATGGTGAAATGACAAACAGGCATTATATACAGCATTAAATAAGGAAAATCTTGAAAACGTCTTTTGTCAGAGAACAGTTTCCTGTAAAAAAATTTCTCCGCCTGTGCTATTACCTCATATGCTGCCTCTCACAGAAAATAGCAAGAGACAAAAAGCATTGAAAGGGCCACAAAATTGTTAAATTAGATTCAGGAGTCAGCATATTCTCAGTGATATGTGAGGATGCAGCTCTTCAGCAACTATTAGTGATATTTGCTGGTACATGACAACCTCTCTTAGCATATATTCTCTCATTTGGTGGATTTAGATTTGATTTGGTGGGCTTGACAAGCTGAGGAATATATTCTATATATATTCCTATACATTTTTCGTTTCATCATACAAGTTATTCACAGGTATTTGTAAAGTTCATGTTTATAGCTCTGTCCACAATGGCAGTGAAAGACTCTAGAAGGGAGGCGAGCAAGCTACATGTTGCACAGCAGCGGGTGTAGATGAGGTGTTCCTGTTCAAAAACTGGCATTATGTTGTGCCTGCAGGATTTGAGGGCATAATAAGGCTTTCCTCTCTTATCGTCCTGTAGCTGTGATTGTTCCAAAGCTCTTTAATGCCTTAGAGGCAGAAAGATCAGTTTTGGCTCCAAAGTAGATGTGTTTAGAAGCACAGATTCTCTATTTTCCTGGATATATTCCCAAAAAGCTACAGTCCAAACTCCAAGCTGTCTCATTTCTCCATAGTGCAACAGAATAGGCCTTGTAAATGTTTAATACCTTTGCTTTTCTTTAGCATGGCAGAAAGGCAATCTTTTAAGAACTTAACTTCTGGACCTTTTTTTTTTAAGGAACTACTTATTCCTATGAGTGGGAACTGATTACTCATCCGAAAGACTACAGTGGAGAAATGGAAGGGAAGCACTCCCAGACCCTTAAGTTATCTAAGGTAAAGCTTTTGCTGCTTGGTATCCTGTTGTATGGAATGCCAAGCGGAGAAGACGGGGACCCTGGTAGTCAGGAAAGACTTGTATGTGATTTCAGGATGAACAGGAAATTGCATGATGGGCAGGCAGCCAGCATTTGACTACAAGCCCTCTTCTAAGTCTGTTATAAAAAGGAGATTGCTCTGGCATGAGGGAAAGAAGAAATTGATTTCAGGATCTAAAAGCTGCCTACAAGCAGCGTGTCAAACCGTAAAAATGACATGATTTAACATTAAAAAAAGGTTGTGAATATTTCTGCTGCTGAAAGAGTGTAGTGGTCCGTTTAGGTCAGAAGCCTTGTACTACCCTCTGAAAAATGACATGCTGATTCCATTAGCATGGAGCAATGGAATACCTCATAGCATGTCCCTGACTGCTGCCTTTAGACAAGCTCTAACAGAGTGAAAGGATTGTTAATTTCTGCGCATGGGGTTTCTTAACAGGGGAATGACCTTAAATATTGCATGAATATACAGTTCTGTTTTTATGGGATGTTCCTTTGAGCGTCGTGGGTTCTGCTGCACTTAGAAAAAATCTGGGTGCTTTGGTCACGATACTGTGCGGAGAAAAGCCCTTCAAAAGGAGCATGTCTGTCTCTGTCAGGGTTTCAGCCTTTTGGATACTGTGATTGTTGTCCAGCACCCAGTCCTTCTCCATCTCATTCAACAATGAATGATGAAGGGGTGACTGCCTGACTCATGTCACCTAGAAGAAAGAGGAAAAAATGCTTCCCTTTGTAAAAACACGCAAGAAGAGATTTTCTTTTCTTACATACAGGCTTTTTTATCTCAAATGCAATCTAGTAGAACAGATTCCTTTGGCCAGACAACCTGAACTAATCTCGTAGATCTCTTTTGTTTGCCTGTTGTTGCTAGAAAGTCAAGCTTGACTGACAACCCTGTCACCTGTGGCAGTAAGAAATATTAGTCTTTGGTTTCTGCATAGTCATTGTAAACTAAAATCTATGTAATACCACTTTGGCTTGGAAGCTTCATCCTTTGCCTTGTATGCATAGATTGGAACAGGTTGCCCATGTTTGCTGCTGCTACTACGGTACTGTGCCAAACCTTGATAACTTGATCTTTCAGTAGCTCAAATCAAGGTGCTACCATCTTGAAGGTTAATAATTGTTTGTGTTTACTTTCCAGCTTACTGTTGGTCTGTATGAATTCAAAGTCGTTGTTGATGGGGAAAATGCACATGGAGAGGGTTACGTGAATGTAACGGTGAATCCAAGTGAGTTCAGTGGAATTGTATCTTTTCTCAACTTCGTCTGTCTCTTTTGCTTATTTGACTGGACTCTAGTTTAACATCATAAGAATTCATTGTGCTGTGAACTCAGTATATATGTGTGTGTGTGTGTGTGTTAAGTCATTTCCTGAAATTTGAAACTGTGCTAATACACATAGTTATTTGCTGTACTGCATACAGGCCAACAGCTCAATGCGGGAGCTGGAATACTAATACAAAAGTGCTTAGCAAATGCCTCATGCTGGAAGACCACTGCTGCAATAGAAACTAGCTGTAGCCGGGTAAAAAGCTTATAGCAGCAGGAGCAGAAAATGAAAGGAAGCCAGAGCTTTGAAGCTCCTTTGGAGGTTCTTTTCTTCCCTGTCCAGTAAAAAATGTCATTCCCAACCAAACCTCATTCCTTACTGTAAGATGCTTTTAAAGCATAGTTTGCAGATGAGCTGGTATAAATACAGTAGCTTATGCATTCACTAGGTCTCACTTTTTAGATGGGCTGTGTAAAGAGGGAACCACAGGTTCCGTATCTCCTTTTATGCAAAAGAACTTTATTTTGCACACTTCAGCAAGACTTTTTCCAGAACCTTTGTGGGCAAGGAATTGCTCTTGCACTCCCTAAATTAGCAAGAGTGTGTGGCTGCTCTTTGGATGTTGTTGCTGATCATTTCCTTATAAGCAGTGAATGTGCAGCTGGCAGCATGCATCAAAATCATTCATTTTTCAGAGCAGCAGCCAAACTTTGGCAAGAAGCTCTAGGTGCTGTTCTGTTAGAATAGTCTGTGCTTAAATGCTTCTTCTCAGTATGGGAAGACAGATGCACTGCAGCTGTTTCCAGAGTACTAGTGTGGTAGCAGTTCACCTCCTTCCTTTTTTAAATTCCTTTTGGTAGCACTGTTTCCCCACATTGATTCATAACTTGCTGGAAGCAAGAATCATTGTGTTGGTGATTATGCAGTTCTCTGCAGTCAGTCTGACCAGTGGCTGTCTCAAAGCTGCATGGCACATCAACTCCATATTGTGGACTCCTCTCCTGGACTCACTGGGCTGTCAGTTAAATGATTGCAGGGACTGAAGGGGAAGATAGAGCTGGGAATGGAGAAGGTGACGTGCAACATGTATTCTGCTCGCCACTCCTAGTGCCCAAAGGCAAAGTAGTTTTGCAGAGTTCCTTGGCCAGGGCTTTGTATCATGATCTGCCTGTAGATGTCATTGTAACAGCTCAGTTGTTGTTGCAGAGCCTCGGGTGAACCAGCCTCCTGTTGCCATTGTCTCCCCACAGTTCCAGGAGATTTCACTGCCAACCATTTCAACGGTTATTGATGGCAGCCGTGAGTATCTGCTGTTTTAAATGCCTTAGTCTAGCAAGTATGGGTTTTTTTTTTGGTGTTTGGTTCTGGGCTGGCTCTTGGGATAAAGTTTAGAGAAAAGAATCAGTTTCTTCTGCCAGGAGAGTGGAATACACACACCCACACACCAGCACCTCTCCATATTTCCTTTTGAAAGGACTGGCCTGAATGAATCTCCTAGAAAAGCTCTAGAGATTGCTGCTTAGAATCAAAAA